>WOXC01012106.1:0-131367 GCA_011680675.1 Gymnobelideus leadbeateri | reverse complement strand
AACATTGGATTCCTCCACTGTCACCTCTGGATTTCAGGACTGTCCCTACTGACATGAGCAATGTAGGCCAGAGACTTAGGCCAGCATATGTAGGCAACGTCTATCTATCAGGGAAGAACAATCAGCAAATTTATAGATTAGGGTCCTATTTTCATTTCATCAAAATTAACCATGTGTTTAAATTATTTTGCTGGATCGAAGTCATTAGTGAGCATGGAGAAAATAAAAATGTGTTTGATTTTTTCACTAGTAGGCTTGAATTTCACATTTTGCATTTTCTAGCAGGAATTTAGACATAATCAATGTTCTTCCATACTGTTACCTATAACTAAGGCATAGTCTTACACATCAGAAAAGGAGCAGTCTTGGGCAAGTTGTCTCCTTTCCCTGAGGTCTCAGTTTTTTCCTTTGAAAGAATGGTGCAGTTAGACAAGCTATGCAGTCTCTTTTAGTCAGGACTAATGATAAATATAAGCTGGATTTATGGATTTTTTTTTTCTGTTGTTCTGTGATCCATCCATTGGGGCAGCCAGGTAGTGCAATGGACAGAGCACCAGGTTTGGAGTCAGGAAGACTCATCATATAGAGTTCAAATCTAGCCTCAGACAATTCATAGCTGTGGGACCCTGGGCAAGGCACTTCACCCCGTTTGCCTCAGTTTCCTCATCTGTCAAATGAGC
The DNA here is from genome assembly GCA_011680675.1 of Gymnobelideus leadbeateri. Taxonomy (NCBI): domain Eukaryota; kingdom Metazoa; phylum Chordata; class Mammalia; order Diprotodontia; family Petauridae; genus Gymnobelideus; species Gymnobelideus leadbeateri. The sequence goes on along the minus strand of WOXC01012106.1, from coordinate 130,687 downwards.
TGGAGAAGGAAATGACAAACAAGAGTTGGGCAACAACAAGCAGCTCCATACATTATCTAGAATTCCATCCTTAGAAGAGTATCTATCTAAAAGATAACATTTAAAGGCTTACCTCTCCTTGCTGGTGCTCTCTCAGATGACTTTTCTTATTTAAGTGGTGAGCCTGAACTAGCAGACCCCAAGGGAACCGTTCGTTCCCTTGGTGAAGACTTAGAGACTTTTGAAACAAACCCTGATGCTGCTTCCTTTTCTGACCAGCTCTTTGGAGGAGGTGCAACTACCAAGGGGTTGGAAATCTGGCTAAAGAGAAAGACAAGATGGTGGCTGTTCCCCTTTCTAATGGGTCAAGACTGAACAGCTCCTATGCATGTATATTAACTTTGATTTTAGTTACTGGTTTACATGACTCACTGCTTGCCACCCGCATCCGCTCCTAAAATATTGTCAACTTCCCCAGGAAGGTCAGGTTGAAAAGCTGAGTTCTTTTTTCGCCTGTGCACTATTCACACCTTGGCATGGTGCCTTGTATGGATGAACTAGTACCCTCAAATCTAGAACGCCCCTGCTACTCCAAAGGTCTTTCTGAAAACTGTCTCTTCTCTGTTCTGTCCTTGAAAGAAATATTATTTATTCTGTATAATTTGTATATAATTAGATAACATGAAGACATGCTTTTCCCTTTGATAGAATGTAAATTACTTGAGGACAGGGTTTCCTGTCTCCATGCTTGGCACATAATAGGACCTTAATAATAAATTCTTATTGACTGAGAACATAGAATCCTAAACCTAGAGCTTAAAGGAACTTCAGAGCCTCTCTCTCTGTCTCTGTGTCTGTCTCTGTCTCTCCCTCTCTCCCTCTCTCTGTCTCTCTCCCTATCTCTCTCTCCCTCCCCCCCTCTCTTTGTCTCTCTTTGTCTCTGTTTCTCTCTGTCTCTCTCTCCCTCTCTCTCTCCTCTCTCTCTCTCTCTCTCTCTCTCTCTCTCTCTCTCTCTGTGTGTCTCTCTCTCTCTCTCTCTCTCTCTCTCTCTCTCTCTCTCCCCCTCCCTCTCTCCCTCTCTCTGTCTCTGTCCCTCTCTGTCTCTGTCTCTGTCTCTTTCTATCTCTGTCTCTCTGTCTCCCCCCACCTCTCCCCCCTTCTCTCTCCCTCTATCTCTCTCTCTCTCCCTGTGTGTTTCTCTCTCTCTCTCTCTCTCTCTCTCTCTCTCTCTCTCTCTCTCTCCCTCCCTCCCTCCCTCCCTCCCTCCCTCTCCCTTTCTCTCTCCCTCTTAACAAATAAGGAAGGTCACATAAGTAACAAGTGTCAAACCCACTGTACCACATGACTATACACTTTCAACAGAGAAAGGGGACCCTGAAAATTCTTGGACTTTCACCCAGTTAATACTTCTAAGTTAAGACAGCAGAAAGTGTGATGAACTTAGAGTGAGGGAGGACCTGAGTTCAAATCTCACCTCTATTATTTACCACTTATGTGGTCTTTAAAGTTTAAAACTGCACCAAGACTTTTGGAACATCCTGTATACCTAGGGGATCACCAGTCTTGATTTGAAATGAACCCTAGAAGTCATTGAGTGTAACTCCCCTTATTTTGCAGATGAGAAGACTGAGGCATTTGGAGGTTAAATGACTTGACCAGGGTCATGCTGCTAGCAAGCATCAGAGGAAGAATTTGAACCCAGGTCCATGACTCTGAGTCTAGTGCTCTGTCCATTATGCCATACTGAGACAGATGACGAATCACTGTCCCTTTCCAGAATGAAAATGAATAAGAAGTCTCTGAAAGCCATGCATTTCATCTCATTTTTCTTTAGCAAATCCACTTGTTGACCAGAATGAAGCCTTCACCTGATGTTCTCCTAGCTGCTCTAAGCTTGGAGGCCAGATCAGTAAGGAAGGAGCACCAGGGAAAGCCTGGGCTCTTCTGAGAGCAGGATGTGCATTGCAGAACTAAGTGTCTGGGGGCTCGTGGTAAAGACAAGCTCGGAACTACTTTCCTTTCCCAGCACTGAATCCTATGGCCCACGTTGTTAAAGGAACCTCAGTGAGCCTTTACCCTTCTGCCCCTGACTTTCTATCTGGAAGCCTGAATGAACTAAGAAGTTAGATAGTCTGGGGCGGCTAGGTGGCGCAGTGAGTAAGAGCGTTGGCCTCGGAGTTGGGATGACCCGAGATCAGATCCGGCCTCAGAAAATGAGCACCCACGCATAAATCAAATGACTAGCCGTGTAACCTTGAGCAAGTTACTTAACCCCAATTGCTTAAAAAAAAAAAAGAAAAAGAAAAAAAAAGAAGTTAGATAGTCCCAGAGATTCTAGCATGTGGCTCATCCCACTAGAAGGCATCACCAGACCACTTAAGAAGGAATGAAGGGCAAAAGGGAACCCTGATCTCAAAAAAAAAAAAAAAAAACCCACAATAAATATACATATAAATATTTTTCAGCCAAAATATTTAACACATCAATTACAGCTGTTGTGTGATGCTTCACACCTATTCTCAAACATCCTATTTGCTGAAATCCTGCTTTTCTTTTTAAACCCAGACTAGGGACCATATTTTCTGTGAAACCTTAAGTCGTCACTCCTCCACCCACCCCCACCCCCAAGCAGAAGGAAGGGCCCCTCCCATATCTTTCCATTCTTACTAAGCATTTCTTTCAGCTTGAGTGATCATCCTTTGTGTATTTCTCTGTTCCTCTAGCTACAACTCCATCTCTAGTCTTCCTGCCTTTGTCCTGCCCTTCTCCGGTGCCTGGAATGCACTCCCTCCTCTCCTCTCTCATAGAATCTCTTCCTTCAAGACTCAGCTCAGGCATCTGATTGCTGCGAGTACCTCACATGTAACTCTCTTGAGTTATTTGTACTTATTCTCTGACATCCGGGACTGCTGGGATGCAGGGGATGCAGGCGACCTTCCTCTCCCCTGATGCAGCCTGTTAACTAGTGGCCCAAAGATGAACCACTGCCCCCAAGGGGTGCCACAGACCTTTCCCTTCCCCGAGTCAGTCCTCATTGCCAAACTGCCCAGTTCCCGCTGTAGAAAGACCATTATCTGCTGAGCGCTGCCCTTCTGGAGATATTCCATGGCCCCCTCCCACTTGGCCCCACTCTCTTCTTGGTTGGCCCTGCCATTACTGTCCAAGGTACCTGGAGTGTTGCCATCTGTCCAGTTACTTCCCCTGCCTAAGTGGTCAGCTGGTCATTCTACTGCCATGAACTGAGTGCAGAATGAGCCCTACTTTGTGTACTGCCTCCCCCTAGTGGAACAAGATCTCCATGACAGGAAGAACTGTCTTGATTTTTCTCTCTATAACCCCAAGAGCTTGGCACACAGTAAGAGCTTAATAACTGTTTTCCCATTCCACATGATCTTCCTCACTTGAACGCAATCTCCTTAAGAGTCGAGATTGCTTGATCTCCATCTCTGTATCCCCATTACCTAGCACAGAGCATTGGCACAGAATAGGTGCTTAATAAATGGTTGATTGATTAATTAACTGCTTATTGACTCTTCTCTTTGCATTCCTAGCATCCAGCCTAACTTTCCTGGTGCTCAATCATTATATTTTGACTATTATCTATTTCAAAGATGTCATTGATAAAAATAAAGGTCCTATGCAAATTCTGTCCCAAAAGTCTTAGTACAGTTTTCAGCTTCAACAATTAAAAAGCTTTAAGCTTTAATAAGTTAAAATTGCCCTAAGACTTTTGAGACACCCTGCATGCCAAAATATTTATTGCAGAATTTTGGGGGGACGACAAAGAAAGCAAAGTAGACTCCCATCAATTAAGGGATGAGTAAACAAGTTGTGCTCCATGAATGTCATGGAAGATGACTGTACCATAAGAAGTGATGATAAGTGCAGAGAAGCCAGGGAAGACTTAGATGAAGTAAGCAGAACCAGGAAAACAACACTGCGATGACTACAACAAAGAACCAACAGTAAAATCTATAGAATCATAGTGACTAAGCTTGGCTCCAAAAAAAGAGAAATAAGGATTCATCTCCCTCCCTTCTTTTTGCAGAGGTGGGGGACTATGGGTGTGGAGCTCTGAATATAATACTGTGTTTGGATGAAGTGCTCACTTCACTGAACTGACTTTTTCTCTATTTTATTCTTTGTTATGAGGGCAGGTCTTCTAGGAAAGAGGAAAAGGGAGAAATATGGGGGAGGGAGGAAGTGAGGAAGTGAGAAGAGAGAATGTAGGTGATGTAAGCATAAATGATGTCAATTAAAGTTAAAAACTGAATTTTTAAAAATCACCAGTAGTGTCCATAAATGGTGTCTTTAAATTTTCCACAAACATGTGTGAGTTTCACACATATCTCTGCTTGTGGCAGGATTGGACTATCAATACTTTAAGTTAAGAACTCATCCTTCACACCCAAAGCATTAATGGAATAAAACTCCTTTATTAATTAATTATTTTTCTTTTCTCTCAACATTACCTTCTTACAGCCATATCATGATAGGGAGCCTATAAAACATAGAAAGGAGTCTACTGTTAGCCATCAACACTAAGACCTAGCAACCTTCTTGCTGTTCCACCAAAGATCTATAAATAAGATGCACTTTCACTTGGCAAAAGGAAAAAACAATGTCTGATGTAATGACCACACCCAGAAAAAGAGCCAGAATAAAATCAGACATTTTATTTGATGTCCCAATTTTCTGAACCAAGTTGCTTCCTAAACATGATGAGAAGTCTTGGGATGAGCAAAGTTCTTTGAAACTCTCTTTGGAACAATTCATTGTCCTTGACAAATTGAGCCAAGACACACAGAATTTGAAGTCAATGACCCAGAAGGTTCAGGGATTCAATGACACGGATTAAAAGGCATTGTCTCCAAGGAAGAGATTTCAGGCCTTGATTCTCAAGGCCTGTTGGTCCCAAAATAGAATAGTTAAGGTTGCCAGGATTTATGCCCATTTCTTTGAAGTCATTAGCCAGCTGCCAAAAATGAAAATGGATCAAATTCCCTAAAAGTGAATTTTCTCAGCATTGTAACAGAAGTTGAAACTGAGGCCTTCTCTTGCCTTAACCCAGCTTGTCTTCCATGTCTAAAATGAATGAATCAATGAATTAAACATTTGTTAAGCACTTAGTGTATACAAAGCACCGTGCTAAATGCTAGGTAGAAAAGAGAGTCCCTGTTCTCGAGGAGCCCACATTCTAATCAGGGAAGACAGCACATGGGGAAGGATTAGCTGCCAAGTGGGAAGGTCCCATGGTCCTTAGGATGGAGCAACCAAGCGAATAGTCATGCTGCTTGTTAAATGTCATTTTCGTTGATAAAAATCACAGCAGTCCCTGACGAACCATTTGATAGTGCGAAGGCCTTTGGTGACAAGAACTAGCTTTTGGGGGTCTTTAGTGGCTGTGGATGAAGTATTCACAAGAGCAGATGCCCAGTTATATCTTCCCAGGGTGGTGGCTAGAAGCAGTGGGATGGAAGCACTGGAAGCTAGGGCTCCTGGACTGTCTTCATCAGGACCAAAGGGAAAATGGCGGTCAAGGGGGTGATGGTGGTTTGACTTTCTTGGCACAGGCACTCTCCTGTCTCTTTCTCAGGGTGCCTCACTGCTTTAACTAGGCTGGTTTACATGCCCAGAGGAGTCTTGAGAGGCAGCATGGTATTGTGGAAAGAATGCTGGGCTGGAGTCAGAAGACCCAGGTTCAAATCCTCCCTATTCCATTTGTATAACCTTGGCGAATCATTTATATTTTCTATGCCTCAGTTCATAGGATCATGGGCTTAGAGCTAGGAATGACCTGAGAGTCCATCAAGTGGAAATGTCCCACTGTTTTTCAGATGAGAAAACTAAGGCAGAGTCTAGAAATTGGAGCGCAAATCCTCCTGACTCCAAGAGCACTGTCCTATTTGCTATATTGCTTCTTTTTTTTTGCTTATCTGTAAAATGGGAGCATCTCAAGGCCCCTTACAGCTGGAGGCTCTGATGACCTCATACCCACCTGTTGGAATCCATCACTTTCTTCCCCTTCCCCACTGTCTTCATCCTCCTCCCTACAAACCTTCCCCTTCCCACCCTTCTCCCATTCCCCATTGGAATGGAAACTCCAGAGGGCAAAGACTGTTTTCATTGACCTTTGTAACCCAACACCTATCGCAGAGTAGGTACTTTATGCTTCTTCCGTTCCAATGACTGCCACAAGCATTGTACATCAATATGATAAAGAATTGGCAGATCTGGGGCAAATGTTCCAACCAGTACATTTAACACAAAGCAGAGATGAGGAAGATGGGGTTTTGATTGGGAAGAAAACACCAGGCACATTTTTGTCCTTTTGAGCAGACAGGTAGATCCCAGAGCTTCCCCCCAACCACCTCCAAGATTTGAAAGAGCCCAGGTAGTGTCTAGTGGTTAGGCCTGCCTGCCTTGGGGGCCCGAGGCCAGCTCCAGCCCTGACTGTGTTTGGTTTCAAAACAGAAATAAAACCATAATTCCTTTCCTTTTATGACTAACACATGGGGCAGGTCCCAAAAGTCGAAAAGAAATCAGATTGTTTTCCTGCTATGGGGGTAATTCAAGCAAACACAAAGACACCTCTTGGAGTTCTTGTGACCATCTAGGCGTGTCTCCCACTACCAAGTATCATAATGACATCACAGGGCGGAGGCACACAGTTAGGGCCAGGTTCTATAAATAAGGTTAAGTCACACTTCAAAACAAAACAAAACAACACAAAAGCCCACACATTGATACAGTAAAAAAACACAAACCAAACCAAACCAAGCACACACATACACACACATACACACACACACACACACACACACACACACACCCTAATGAAATAGGATTTGGGGCTTGGGATTTCCCAAAAGGAAAGGGGAGAGCTAAATGTCCATTTGAAGGCTGGTCTTCCCTGAATCTTCCTTGTGGTTCCCCCCTACCTTTTGCCAAAAATGAGCCAAAGGTTTAGTAACCAGAGATACCAATGACTTGGAAGGCTTGGGATTCCAATGATACAAGCCACATGGCTCTGTTTCCAAGGAAGAGACCTGAATTCGACCAGAACCTGCCGCTAAAGAAGGAGTGGTGTGTACTTGGGTCACCACCCCATTTCCCTAGGGCACTGGGTTCGAATTCCCCCTCTGACACCGGCCACATCCTCAGAACAGATTTGCATCTATTAAATGTGGATGATGGCCCTTGCCTGGTCTCCCCCACAAGGGCTTCTGTGAGCCAAGGGCTTTGTAAACCTTCCAACACCAGATAAATATGAACTCTTGTTGTACACACGCCCTGCCCCTGCCTTCCTCTGCCCATCAGACTGAGACCGCGCCAGGCACGATGAGCCTGATGTGGGTGTAGGACTTCCTGATGGTCACACTGCCGTGGTGGGAGACGCCCCGGGGCAGCACGCACTCCTCCGTCAGTTTCTGGGTCTCCGTGTCCCAGCACAGCACGGTGGCGATGACCTCGTTCTTCTCGTCCCGGCCCCCAGTAATGTACAGCCTGTTGTTACACGGGGAGATCCCGCAGCTCGCCCGCTCCTGGCTGAGCTGGGTCACCAGGCACCAGCTGTCCTCCAGAGGGCTGTAGGAATACAAGGCTTTCATGGCCCCACCTGCGAGAAAAGGGAGAGGCTGTTGGTGGCTGTTGTGCTGGACACGTCCCCCAGGCCGCTCACTCAGCCTGGAGCTCAGGCAAATCGGTTCAGCAGAAGCCATTCACTGAGCCCCTGCCTCGTGTTGAGCAGTGGAGGCAGAGAGGAGAAAGGGAAAGTGTCCCGGCCCTCCGAGAGCCTGTGTTCTGAGGGCGGAGGTTGGGTGCGGGCAGTGCTGGAGCAATCACTGTGTGCCAAGCAGTGGGTGCACGGAGAACAGAGATGGAGTTCTAGGTCACAAAGGGCTCTCATTCTGGCTGAGTGAGACAACGCATACACACCAGAGGAGAGCATAGATGTGTAGATTTCTGTGTGGTGTATATACACATATGTATGTATACACACAAATCCACACACATTTATACAGAGAAGTAAACCTAGGAAATTTTGAGAAAGGTGAGTTGCTAAAGAGTAGAGATTGGAGAAGGATTGTCTGTGGGGTGTGGCACCTAAAGTGAGCCATAGAATGAAGGGAGGAAGGAAGGGAGGGAGGGAGGGAGGAAGGGAGGGAGCAAGAAAGGAAGGGAGGGAAGGAGAAAGGAAGGGAAGGAAGAAAGGGAGGAAGAGAGGGAGGGAGGAAGGAAGGAAGGAAGGAAGGAAGGAAGGAAGGAAGGAAGGAAGGAAGGAAGGAAGGAAGGAGGGAAGGAAGAAAGGAAGGGTGAGGGAGGGAATGAAAAGGGTTCACTACTAATGGAGGGAATCAAGACATTTAAGAGGGCTCAGCAGCAGGGTGGATGGAAAGGCCTGGCATTCTGAGGTTATAAAGGTAGAGCATACAACAAGGGTCAGGGGTCCTTAAGCTGCACTGGTAGTTCACACAAAGGCAGCTAAGTATTCTAGGAGGTGAAGGATAGGAAAAGCCCATTCCCAGCAATGGGAAAATCTGCATAACCGATCTTTCCAAATTTCTCTCACCCCATGCCCCTTCCTGTATCCCAGGCTCCTGCTAAATGTTCAGCATTTCATGGGCCATTTGTCTGGGAAGTTGGGCAAGGAATCTATAGACAAGACAGGAAGTTAGTCTGGACTCAGAGGAATTATAGAGTTGGACCGGACCTTAGAGGCTGATTAGTCCACTCCCTCCTTCTACAAGTGAGGAAACTGAGGCCCAGATAAGTGAATGATGTGCACCAAGTCCCTCAGGATTCAAACCCAAGTCTTCTGCCTCCAGATCTGGGGCTCATTCATCATTCATTCAATATCTATTATGCAGTCACACCACTATGTGCAAAGGAAAGATGACCCTTGGTCCCTGCTTTCGCACTAACAATCAATCAATCGATCTATCATTTTACACAAGTCTATCCATAGCTTAGACAGAGAAAGAATTCATTTAAATATCACTGTCTCATACACTCCTTCTTAGGCCATAAAAATTCAAGGAAAGAGATTCATCATCCTATGCTTCATTCAACATCATGAAAACTGAGCAGACTTGAAAAGAGTCATCATTTCATACGTCCCCTAAGGAAGCACATTTCATCAAGCCTCCAGATGACCTAAGTCAGGTTGCAGATTAAATTACATTTCAAGGGTTCATAAATAAGCTAATTGAGCAGCAAGATTTCCATGTCACCAAGGAGTCAAGGACAGTTGAGATTCTTCCTCTGGCTTCTTATCTAAGGAATATTTAAGGTTTTAAGAAAATTTTCACATCCCACAGGGCAGCTTTTGGTTACATGAGGTTAATGTGACAGAAAACAGACTTTCAGTTCATCAAAATTTGCAGGAGAAACAAAAAGAAAGACAAAACAATTCTCATTAACCAAGTCTGAGATGGCTACTGGAAATCCAATTAGAGATGGGAGACTGGAGGTCAGCAGAGAGACTGGGGCCAGATAGGCAGACCTGACAACAGGACATTGGTTGCTATGATGTATTAAAGTCCTTTATAAATCACAGTGTGCTATGTAGGTTTAAACTGCTTTTTTTAAACTAACTAATGAAAAAACAATTCCCATTCATAGAATTGGCTGAATCAAATGAGCAGGCTGACCTCTGAGGCTTCTTCCAGATCCAGATCTAGGATCCTATGCCTTCCTCATGGTCAGTGTTATATGGTAAGGAAGAGTACAGACCCTAGAGTCAGAAGGCCTGGGTTCGAATCCATCCTGGGTTCTAATGCTTGCTCCTTGGGTGACCTTGGGCAAGTCACTCCACCTTCCTCACCACCAGAATGAGGGGCCTGGACAAGACAGGTTCCAGGCCTCTCTTTAGCTCAAGGTTTCTGATCCTCACCGTCAGTCCTTCAGTGTTGTGAAAGCTCGCTGACCACCCACTCACCAACAACGTAGATGTGGTCCCGGAAGCTGACGGCATTGATGCATTTGGCCTCCACCGGCATCGATGACTTCAAGCACCACTTGTTAGCCAAAGCATCGTAACACTGAGTCTTGTCTGTTGCCAGTTTTCCATTGGGTCCTCCCCCAATCACATACAGCTTCCTCTTATGGCTGGCAGCGGCAAAGGAGCTCACGTGGATCAGGAGAGGGGCTGCCTAGACCCCAGGAGAGGAAGCAAGGTGGCTGTGTCAGCACCAAAGGCGACAGGGTCAGCCCCGCTCTCCAATCCCCTTCCCACTCCCCCTGCTCTTTCACCCCAACACATCAGAGAGAAGGGTGTGAGGTAGTGAAGAGATGGCTGAAGGACTTGGAGAAGAACAACTCAGTTGTTCTCCTTCATACCACCCTAGGCCTCCATTTTACTGAGGCAGCCTTTGATGGTCCTTCTGGACTGTTCTAGGTCTGTGACCTTAAGAATCAAAGAAGGACTGAAGCAGCCTCAGAAGCTAAGATATCCGTCCTGGCTCTACCTCTTCAGATAAAACTACCAGCGTCTTCTATTGACTCAGGAAAGTATCCCTTATCTCTCAGAGGATGAAACTCAGGCCCGAAGAGACCAAAGGATCATCCATTTAGATCTGAAAGAGACTTTCAGAGGCCATCAAGACCAACTTCATCATTTTACAGAGGAAGACCTGAGGCCCACTGAAGTTAAGTGACTCACTGATGGTCACTTGTGGGATTTGAACCCAAGACCTTGGACTCCAGAGCTAGTGTCCTTCCTGCCATCCCCCATTGCTTCTACCTGCCTCCTTTCTTCCTGGAGCTCTAGGGCGGTGCCATGAGCTGAGCTGACAGACACACCCTAAACCCAGTAGAGACAGAACAGTTTTTCCTTGTTCTCACCTAGGAATCATTTTCCAGCCTCAGTCCAATGAGTCATTGGCTCTGCATAGACTTCTGGGAGTAGATACTTAAGACCATAGTTAAAAAAAAAGCCATCCCCACAAATAAGTATTCATGGCAATGGCACAAAGTCAACACGTTCTCTCCTCCATCCTACTCAACAATTCAGGCCTTCTCTTTTCAGTCCAAGCAGCCTCTCTTACATGGTAGAGTCAAATCCCATCCTGCCTGCATGACTTTGGATGAGTAACTTAACCTCCCTAGGCCCCAGCCTCCTCATCTAGTCCTGGGAGGGATGAGATGGCCTCTGAGGCCCCTTGTCCTCTGGCTCTCCACAAAGCAGGGTCAAGCACCGCCAGGCCAGCGGGTGGTTTAGGGCCATGTTGTTCTCTGCCCTTCTCCCTCCTTCCCTAGTCCTGTGACTCTCTGGACATCACAGGACATTAGATTTGGAGCTGGAAGGGCAACCTCCTCATTTTACAGATAAAGAAACTGAGGCACTGGGCACCATGCAGCTCCTCTGTCTTCCTGACTCCAAGGGCAATGCCCCACTGCGCCCAGGGGCACCACTCTCCCAAACTGTCAGATTTGGAGATTTTCCATGTTTCAGTTTTTGTTCCTGTTTTACAGTAAATGAGGGAGTGGCTTTTGTTGCTATCGCTGAGTGTCACAAACCTTGGGTGTCATTTTGCTGAATGGGAAAAAGGAAATGACACAGGGCTTAGAACCAAATCCCAACTCTGCTTTGTATCTACAAATCATTTAAACCTCCCTGGGTCTTTGCTTCCTCGTATATACAATGAGAGAGGTCAGACCTGACGGCCTCTGAGGTCCCTTCTGCCTTTGCCCTTTGACCTTAGGCTATATAGATGATTAACTGAGGGATGATTTTACAGATGAGGAAACTGAGGCCTACAGTTAGTGACTTGTCCAAGGTCACACAGCTAGTAAATTTTTGAAGGCAGATTTTGACTCTCAGGTCTCCCTGGCTCAGATCCTAACCCTCTAATCACCAAACCACACTGTCTAATGCCATGTCCGGGTACAAACACACCAAATGACAAGCAAAAGAAGACAGAGGATAAGAGAATGCCTTGTGGACAAGCCCATGATACTACCCTGGAAGTGTGCCTGTCCTCTTGCTGAAGCCATTCTCTGTTGGCATCTAAAAGATTTCCCTCAGTGGGTGTTGCTATCACCACATCCTGAAGGAAAGGGTATATATAGATGGTGAGCAACTAGCCACATCCCTGACCCTCTAGCAACAAGCAAGATAGCCCAAAATGGGAAGGCAAAGGTGGAGGTGGAACAAAAGGAGTTAAAGAATTATTTAAGGCAAAGGATTTTTAAAATATCCCAGGAAAAAACATCTAGACTCTACCTCTGACCAGCAGTTATGAAAAGGGTCATATGTTTCCACGTTATTAATTCTCTGTAGACCATCGAAGCCACCAATGACGTAGACTTTACCACCTAGAACTGCCATCTTGTGTCTCCATCGGCCAAAATTTAAATACTCAATTTGGATCCACTTGTTGATGGAAGAATTATATTTCCAGACATCCCGTTGTGTTTCCTTACCACCTGCAGTGGAAATAAGACATGTGTTATTGGAAGAGAAAGCTTTAAAGCTCTGTCCAATCAATGAGAACTTTGGACCAGTGATGGAAATAAGACTTTAAAACTATAACACACATTATTTTGCTTTTGAGGCACTGTATATCACAAGTTCATGGATCCCAAGCCAGAAGGGGCCTTGAAGAGGAGATCTGGTTTGAGCCTTCTTTGCCATTTTATTGATAAGAAAACTGAGGCTTAAGAATATTAACTGCCTTGTCCAAGGTCACATGGGAGTAAAGATCAAAGGTAGGATTTGAACTCAAGGTCTCCAACTAGAGAGTCAATATCTTTTCCACTGTCCCTGACACAGAGTAAGTGTTTAATAAATGATTATTGACTGTACCAAACTACCTCCTCTCCTACTTCAACAGACAGCATCCATAGCAGTGGAGTGTAGCTCCATGAGGGCAGGACCACTACCTTGTCTGCTTCCCAAATGCCTTGAACAGAATAGATGATTAGCTGATATTGACTTGAACCAAGTTTCTGAACTACAAATAGAGAACAAGGTAGAATCCAGTGCCTATCTGGTTATTAGAGCCTAGAGCAGGACTTCCTAACCCCTTTTGTGCCCTAGAGCCCTTGGGCAGCCAGTCTGGTGAAGTCTTCTCAAAATCACATCTTTAAATGTATAAGATAAAATAGTACACAATTGCATGATTTTTACATAATTGCACACTTTTACAGAGGAAATCAAAAGTTAGTAAAAATAAGGATGTTACTTTTTCCCATTCGAGTTCATAGATCCCCTGAAATCTGTCCAAGGGGTCCCCAGGCCCCCAGTTAAGCCCCTTGCCTAAAGGTAACCCCCCCATACTCTAAGGGATCTCTCCAGAGTCTGGCACCTGGTGGGCTTATCAGTTTCTCTCTGGCGGATATACAAGAAGTATCACCATGGCTTTGGAATTGGAAAGGGTGTCTACACAAGGGGTGGGCAGATTGGATGACTGACTCTATCCCAGTTTCTGGACCTGCCCCTCAGTCTTGAAGTAGTGAGGTGGAGACAGTGTGTAAGAGTGCTATGTCTGGGAACTCAGGAAGACCTGAGTTCAAATCCATCCTCAGACACCGTGTGATCCTGGACAAGACACTTAATTTTGCCTCAATCCATTGGAGAGGGAAATGGCAAACCACTCCACTGTCTTTGCCAAGAAAACCCAATGGGCAGTCTGGTCGACCGGCTCATGAGGAGTCAGACACAACTAAACGCTGGAAAAGGCACCCTACCTGATATGTAGACTTCATTTTTTAAGGTCACACAGGCAAACTCCACCCACTTTCTACTCTCGCTCTCTGGTTCCTGCTCAGTAATTGGGAGCTTGGCGACTTCCAGACGGCTGCGCCTCAGTGGGTCCAAGCAGGTCACTTCAGCCACAAACTTCTCATCTTTGGTGCAGCCTCCAATGATCATGAACACCTCAGACTGGAATTCATGCATCCTGGGCTTGGTTCTCTCTGAAATAATCTGGAAACCAAAGAAATACATCCTTTAAAAAATGCAAATTTGTATGGTTACGGTAATAGCTAATATTTGGAGGTCTACAAATCGCTCTATGAACATTAACTCGCTTCAAAAAAATGCTCATTCAAAAATGACTCATTTGCATTTTATCTCCCTATTTCTCCCTCCAGGAAGTTGGAGACTCACACCTGTGTCTCTTGGTTCTATTACAGAAGACAGTTCTATTAAGAGACGTCTGTTCCACACAGGAGATTGAGCATGGTTGGTCTGTACAGGACATTGTGGGACTCCTGATGAATAACCCAAGCCCTGGGTCAGAAACACTTATATCACTAAGGCATGCTCCTGTGTATTTCTAAAGTAGCATGTTTCTATTTCTTTGTGTTTCTGATCACTTCTGGAATGACCAGGTGGCTCCTGCACCTAGTTCTTGTCCTGGTCTTGTGTTAAGCTGAAGAAGGGTGACATAGAGTCTGGAGTGGTAGGCCTGGAGTCAGAACAGCCGACTGGGTTCCCATCCAGCCTCAGACACATACTCTCTGAGTGGGCTTCTCCTGGAGCCCCATTTTCCCTATCAGTAAAATGAGGATTATAATTACACCAACTTCACAGGGTTGCCATGAGGACCAAAATGAGACGGCATTTGTAAAGCATCCTGCAAACTGTAAAGTGATTTGTAAGTGTGAGCCATGCAGATAGATGTACATTTAGACTTGCAATGAATAGGTCTTCTTTTTCCTTTGCTGTTATTGCAATCATGAGCCATGGCCACTAGAGGGTAGCACCATCATTCACAAGGGTTGAAGGTTAACCAGGCTCATGGTTTAAATGAGGTCAAAATCCCAACCATGAGTGTTCCATAGGATTAGAGATTCAGAGTTTGAAGGGAGCTCCCAGTTCTACAGATAAGGAAACATGAGGAGAAAGAAGCATAGACGAGATTTGAACCTAGGACCCTACTCTCCCTGCCCAGTCTTCCTGCACCCTTTCCCCCTACCATACCCCAAGAGAAGACACAGAGTCATAGGATGGTGGAAGGGAATTTGGAAATCATCTCTATGACAGATGGATATCCTGAACTTTGAGACAGAAATCAATCCAACTTTCTCATTTTACAGAGAAGGAAACTGAGACCCAAAGATAAGAACTGAAAGAGCATTTATTTAGGACTTACTGTGTCCCAGACACTGAGCTAATACAAACCCAAAAGAAAGATCGTCCATGTCTTCAGGGAGCTCAGTAGGGGGGACAACATGGCAGGGAGGCACGCTCAGGGGTGTAATGGAAATGCAGATTTAAAGATCTTCCCTGCCCCTAGCTTAAGTGCACCTGGAGCCTGTGGTGGGAGGCTTGTTTTTCAGGAAAGCCCACACCTTGATACTTTGTGATTGGGCAGTGGGTCAAGGAGGTTGTTACAATCTCTGAGCCAGGAGAAGGCTATATAAGCCCTGAGGAGAGGCTTTGCTTTGGGGTTCACTTTGAGAAGTGTTGTGTGATTTGACCAGATGAGACTCTGGGAAGCCGTTGTTGAGAGCCCCCCGGCTTTGAAAACCCAGATGTTGATGCTTCCCTCTCTGGTAACTGTGATTTGGTATTGATGCATGTAATGTTGGGACAGTTTGGAAGCCTGTCTGTTTGATCTGTAAGTTCTGTAACTCTGAAGTTTGGGGTGCTGACCTTTTCCCCCTGAACTAGGTAATATGTTTGATTAAAGTAAGCTTGTTAACCCATTTTGAGTTGCTTTCCTTTTGAAAAGCAGATCTAAGAACCTGTGTTGGCAGTCACCCTGGGGATATTGGGGTGCTTGCTGCTACAAGGGGCAAGGCAGAGACTGGGGTGTCATGGGCTGGGCTGCCTCTGAAGAGGGCATGGCAGCTTGATCCCTGGACTGCACAGTGTGCGTCCCAGGCGGGATGTGAGCTCGGCTCTCTATCTGCTACAGCGAGCCGCCTGCCACCACCACCATCAACCTCATCCTCATTCCTATTACTAAGAGGCGGTCTCTCCCTCTGCTCCCTACCTCCTCCCTAAAATCCAAAGCATCAAACCCCATTGTTCTTTGGAGTGGCCAGCCCCATTTCAGGCCCCCTTCCACCTGCCTAGCACACCCACGCCCTGCCATATTTGCTGTTGCTGTGCTTGGCTCTTCCCTCTGTCTCTTCCTTTGGCCTCATCCCGTCCTCATCCCCTGAGGGCCATTTCTGGTGTCCAGTATTCCAAAGTGTCAATCAGCACATCTTCAATATCCCTTGTTCTAACTTGCTAATGGAATCCCAGAACCCTCCACATAACTCACATTCCCAAATACCTGACCTAGAACAAGTTATCTGAGACCTCCCACAGCAACCATAAGGGGAACCTTCAAGACACAATAATTATTGTAAGACTGACAGTGTAATGTTAGCCCAGAAAGCTCTAGGAACGAGGGGACCTTATCCAAGTGTGTAAATTAAGTAAAATAATAAAGATACCAGCAAAAAGCAAGGTGGCTTAGTGAAAACAGACCCTGCTTTGGAGACAGGAGAATGAGTCTTTGACACAAGCTAGAGAAAGCCACTGAACCTCTCAGGGTCTCCCCACCATCATCCACCCCATCCTCTATGCCACATACCCCCCAACTCTCTGTGCCTCTGACTTGCAAACCAGATGGCAATCTACATTGGCACAGGAGATTTTCTCCTCGGGAGTTCCTTATATACTAAACAGAATCCCACATTTGGTTCATCTCCCCATGTTTGACCTAGTTCTACCTTGATTTCCCTGAGCTCTTACAGATTCCTAGATACACGGGATGTAACGCTGGAGGGGTCCCTGCAGATGTCTGCTCTGCTCATTCTATAAAGGAGGAGGCCCTGACCCAGACAGAGAAAGTGCATTGTCTAAGATCATACAGGGAGTTAACAGCAGAGCCAAGATTCAAACAAGCGCAATATTGGTTTGCTCTAAATAGCCCCTGTTTGTGGCCTACCTCATTGCCAGAGAGATGATACATCCTTGCTTCCTGAAGAAGGGAGAAGACCTCAGGGCTTTGTCGGATCAGCGGGTCTGCTTCCACCGTCTCCACGAAATACCAAGGGTCCAGAAGGGGCAAGCGGACATTCTCGAGGACACGTGGGAGCAAGCAGAGTCTCTCAGACTGCTTGTGCCGGACCCAGCACATCACCATCTCAAACACTTGGGATTCCTCAGTGACATAGAGGTCATCGCTCTGCAGAGTGTGGTGGAGGGTATCCACCGGGAGCTCCAAGAACTCATCATAGTTTAAGATTTGGGTGAAGTTCTGAATGATGTAGCCTTGAACTTGCTTCTTTAAGTTGTCCAAGGAGTGTGTGTCTGCCAGTCTCAGGATGCCAATGCAGTTTTCAGGGTTGAGGGCTTCAGTGAGAAAACTGGCACAGGCATCTACCATCCTAAGGAACTGAGGAACACCATGCAATGAGAACATGTCAGAAAAGGATTCATTCCTATTTCATGTCTTAGATTGTCATGGGGGGCTTGCAGTATTTTAGATATTGAAACACCTTAGATATGACCTTGGGCAAACCACTTTTCCTCTGTGGGGCTCAGTTTCCCCACTTGTAAAATGAACTAGATGGCCTCTGAGGCTCCTTCCAAATCTAAATCTATGAAGCTAAGATCTATTCCAACTCCCTTATTTTACAGATGAGGAAACTAAGGCCTAGAGGGTTCCCACATTCCAATTTCACTGTGTCATCTGGCTTAGGCCACCACCTTCAGGTTTTATTATTCCCGTTTCAAGGGTGAAATGACTAAAGCGTGCTGAGTCAGCACCCAGAATAGTGCCTGGAACCCAGCAGGTGCCAAACACATGCTTGATAAATTGAATTGTCAGGCAATTCTGGAAGACTGCCTGCTGATTATCGGAGACATTGCATTCTACATCGGCAGAAAGAGGAGCCACATGCCTGCAATCACAGGACCTTGAAGTGTGGAGCAAGTGTGAATGTCAGGGGTGTTAATTTCCCTTTACATGTTTTTAAAAATTGACTGATATATTTTGTTGTTTCATTATCTTAATTTTAAAATGTATACCTGCTCCTCACAAGAGAACCATCCATTCTTTATAATAAAAGATCAGAGAGACAGAGAGAGGAGAGACAAGAGAGAGGGAGAGAGACAGAGGGGGGAGGGAGAGAGAGACAGAGACAGAGACAGAGAGAGACAGAGACAGAGACAGAGACAGAGACAGAGAGACAGAGAGAGAAGTCAGCAGAACTAATGAACAGATTAACTGTTGTTAACCGTGGAATCCATAGTCCCTCAGCCCTCCAAAGGAAGGAAAGGAGTGCATTTACTCTTCCCACAGGGCCAAATTTGATCATTATATATCAGTCCCTTTTCATCTGTTAAATATTTGTATTTATCTCACTATCATCTATCTATCTAGTATCAAATATATGTGTGTACATATAGGGAGTTAGGTAATGGCTGTGATAGAAACTGTGATTTTAGAAACTGTGATAATCACAGGCAGAATATTTGACACCAACTTGTGGTCATGGAAGTGTGAATGTTCCTCATCTCGCCTCTTCCAACATCACTGGGTGGCCTCCCCTCCTCTAAGGCTGAGTATCCAGGCTTTTCCCCCATTCCCACCCTGGTAGCTGCTATCAGCCCCCAGGACACTCCCTCCTTTCTCTGTGAATCCATCACCGGGCTCATGGTCTTTCTCTCCTCCCTAGTTCTTGTGCTCATACTAGAAGACTGAAACAGATAGATGTTTCAAACCCCCTAACTTCCCAGTTCCTCATTCTAGTCCCTTCCCATGACCACCTACTCCACCTCCTTCTTCTCTTTTCCTATGTCTTCTCCCCTATTCAGCCTCATCTGCATGCAGATGGTCAAGAAATGTCAGTGGTCTATTTCCATATTCACGAACCCTGAGATTCCTTTGTTGGATCATAATCTTTTTTCATTCCATTTCCCCTTCTGTCTTCCAACCCCTAACCCTGCTCTCCAACCTCCTGGTGACCTCCTATCCTTTGACTCCTCAATTCCTTCCTCAGACTACAGCCCCTCCTCTGGCTACACTCTCCTCCCTTCCATATCTCCATCCCCTGGTGAACCATCTGTCCTACACTATACACTCAAGTCCTTGGCTCTCTTGTCCTCTATTTCTTATCCTGCCTTGCCAAGCACCAACCTGATATTATTTCCACCATTAGCCTCCTTTCCCTCCTATGCTGCCAAGCAGAGCTGGAAAAAAATCACAAAATTGTGCTGACTTGAGTCCTCTGAAACCTATGTTATGTCATCTCAGCCATTCCCTCAGCACAAAGCGATCTTTAGTGGCATCTCCCTGATCAATCCCTCACTCCTTCGCCATCATTGTTGCTCCAGACTTTTTCGTTCTTCTGTAAGTATCCTAAAGCATTCCCTCCCTCTGAAGATCTTGCCCCAGATTTCATTGAAAAATTGAGGTTACTTTGACCCCATCTCATGAAGAGTTCCCTCTTCTCATTTCTCAACACTCTGACCTTTCCCCTGCTATCGCCTCCTTTATTCCTGTTTCTTAGGAAGAGGTGGCCCTTCTATCTGCTCAGGCAGTTCTATCTCTCTACTTGCACCCTGGATCCGAGTCTGATTTCTCCAGCAGATGGTTCATTCCATCATGCTCTCTCCCTATCTTAACTCTGATCTCTTCCAGCTTCCCTTGTGCCTACTGACATGCCCATGTGTCTTCTACCCTTAAAAGATCCTCATGTGGTCCTACCGTCCCCACTAGCAATGACCCTGGATGTTTCCTCCCTTTTGTGGTCCAGTTTCTGGAGGAGGCTGTCCACAATGGGTGCCACCTACTTCCCATCTCCCCCCTCCCTTCTAAATTCTCTGCAATCTGGCTTCCAGCCTCATCACTCAAGGTGACCAGTGATCTCCTGGCCTCGTGCCTTCTCTTTGGCTGTCCTCCTCACCTCTGCCCTCTGGCTTACTTCAAGATTTAGCTTAAAACATGTCTGCAGGAGGCCTTACCTAGCCCCCTCTCCAACTTCCACTGGCCCCTTCCCCTCTGAGGTTATCCTCAGTCCAATCTCTATATACCTTGTGGGTATATAGTTGTTTATCTATTAGACCATGAGGTCCTTGAGGGCAGGGACTAGTTTTGCCTTTCTTTATACTTCCACCAATTTAGCACAATGCCTGGCACACAGTAAGTGGTTGATAAATTATGATTATTATTAACTGGTAATTGATTAGACATAGAGGTGAAGGAGAGAGGTCAAAGGGAACATGTTCCTTTTGAGCATGAAATCTAAGTGATGTTGCCATAAGATGGAACTGGGGACTTGGTAGAATGGATCCACTGAGTGTTCGGGAGGGTAAAATGCTACAGAGAAAAAAAAGGAATGAATACAGAGAAAAGATGGCCTCGTTTCTGACAAAGCAGCTTCCCATGGACTAGAGGAGATCTGAATGTGTTTGAGGGCAGACGGGGAAGGGCCATGAAGAAGAGGGAGATAAGAAGAATGCACATGACCTCCCTAAACCTAACTTCCTTATCTGCTGAATGAGGGTGTCAGGCTAGATGGCTGCTCGCCCTCACCCCTTTCCAGCCAGATCTAGGATCCCTTTCTGTGGCTCTGAGGCCCAGGCCTGTCCATGTGGTACCTTTGAACCTACTTTTCTCCGGTTCTTCCTCTCCCTGCCCTCAGTCCTCCTCTAATGAGAAGATGATGATGATGTAGTAGCTTGAGGTCTACAAAGTACTTCATACACATTCTCAAATTTGATTCCTACAACAACTTGGGAGGCAGGTGCTATCACTACTGGCATTTTAGAGATAGGAAAACTGAGGCTGAAAGGGGTTTACATAACTAACACAGGCTCACATAGCTAGCAAGTATCTGAGGGAAGATTCAAACTCAGGTCTATGGTCCTCAAGGTCTCTAGGTAAATTCTGCTAGACTATGACTTTATTTATTTTCAACATTTCAGCTCAAAGGTTAAAAATAAGTGAGACTCAGTCTTCAGGCCACCTGCGGCCCACCTTCAGTGGGTTCACTTCTCTCTACAGGGCCTGCACGGGGTGTCCCAGCCTCACGTGGTCCGTTCACTGAACAAGGACTTTCCGGGAAGGTTTTGACTCTTCACCTGCTTCTCTGGCTGTGGGGTCTGGATTACTAAACTGGGTAAGAGTCTAAAAGTAGCCAAAAGACTGTTAGCCACACCCTACCTCCCACAGGTTCTGTGGTCCTGGCTTCTGATCAGCCTCTTTAACTCAATATGAAAATATGATGGGCCTATTCTGGTCTCTCAGCTTGCACTGATGCTGCCTCTGTAACTCTGTGTAATTCTGTGTATCAATAAATCAATCGACACAAATGGTGTAAGTGCCCACGATGTGCACTCTGTAGGTACCCTAAGACAAACATGAAAAAGGCCTTGCTTTAAGAAGCTTACACTCTTACAGGGGAGATAGCTTGTGCCCTCCCTCCCTAATGCCTTGTATCTCATTTGTTCCCCACAGAATACAAGGGCCTTGAGAGTAGGAACTGTTTCCTTCTTTGTTTTTGTAACCTTATCTCTCAGCACATGCCTGGTATACAATAAATGCTTAATAAATGCCTGCTGGTTGACAACGTACATGTTGTTCCCCATCCCTAGTAGAACATGAGCTCCCTGAAGGGAGAGAACGTTTCATCCTTGGCTTTGTATTCCTGGTGCCTAGCAATGGTTTTGGCACATACCAGGAGCTTTATAAATGCTTGTGGATTGATTGAAACAACATGCACTTAGATAGGTGGATCAATCACATATAAAGCAAGCACCAGGAGATGTTGGTGGGAGGGCACCAGCCTCTGGACAGGAGAAGGAAAGGCTCCATGCAGAGGGCATCCCTTGAGCTGAGTCTCAGAGGAAACTCCAGGGCAAAATAAGGCACGAATGCATTGGAGGTGTAGAAAAGAGCCAGGACAAAGGTCTGATTGGGGGGAGGGGAAGTTGTATGTAAAAGGGGCAGCAAGGAGACCAGAGGGGCAGATCCATAGAATGGAGGGGAAGAAAGAATGTGTGGCACAACTAGAAAGACAGGATGGGTCAGGCTGGGGAGGGTTTTAAATGCTAGATGGCAGAGTCTGGCTTGGTCTTAAAGGGCTCCAGTAAGGGAGCCATTGGAGTTCTTGAGTGTAGGGTGACATCGTCAGACTTGAGCTTTAGTAAAATCATTTTCAATCAACCAATCAAGATTTATTAAGTGTATACTATGGGCCAGGCTCTGTACTAAGCTCTGTAAATACAAAAAGACAGTCCCTGACTTCAAGGAGCTTACAATCTAATGGAGGAGACAATATGTAAACAAATATATACTAAGCAAGTACAGGATAAATAGGAAATAATTGGCAGAGGGAAGGCAGAAGAATTAAGAGGGAGTACAGAAGGTGGCATTTTAGTTGGGACTTAAAGGAAGCCAGGGAGGGCATAGGCAGAGCAGAGGAGGGAGTGTTCCAGGCATGAGGGACAGCCAGAGAGAATGCCAGGAACCCAACAGATAGGATGTCTTGTCCTTGAAACAGCCAGGAGGTCAAGGTCACTGGATCAAAGAGTACACATAGGAGAGGAAGGTGGAAGAAACCTGGAAAGGTCATAGTCATATGAAGGATGCTCCAGAGAGAGCACTTGAGTCAGGGAGACCAATGGAAGAGACTATTGCAGTAGTCTAGGCTAGAGCTGATGCGGATCTGGAACATCACAATGGCTGTGAGGAGAGAGAACTCTGGTATAAGAGCTGTTATGGAGGCAGAAATGACAACATTTGACAACTGGACAGGTCATATGGGTGAGAGAGACTGAGCAGTCAGGAGTGATTCAAAGGGTACGTACCTGGGTGACTGGAAAGACTGGCGCTTTGGACAGAAATAGGGCAGCTCTGGCTTGTCTGTTTACTTATTTTTGGCATTACCATCAGCAACCCTCTACCTCGCTCCACAACACTCCTCCCTTCCTTGTAACCAGACATCCCCACCCCGTAACAAGTAAGCATAACCAAGCAAAACAAACACGTGCTTAATTGGTCAGATCAAAAGAATGTCTATCTCATTCTGCACCTAAAGTCTGTTTTCTGCCAAGAGGTGGGAAGCAAGATTCATATTTTCTAGAGTTTTGATTGACCACTGCATTGATCAGAGTCCCAAGCCTTCCAAAGCTGTTTCCCTTTACAATTCACTGTATAAATTATTCTTCTGATTCTGTTCACTTCATACAACTCTTCCTAGATTTCTCTAAATCCTTCACTTTTGTCAATGAGTGTTGACTTGTTGATTGCCTCATGATGGGAGATGGAAAGCTTAATGAATGAGTTAATAGGCAGGATTCCCTCAAGGACTTTATTAGTTATACTCATGGCACCTCTCACGTCTCCCCCTCCCCCAACTAGGTTGCACATGAAGCTTCTCTGAGGCAGGCATGCCCCAACCTTCAAGCAGGCACAAGCCCCAGTAAAAGCACAAGGTTTTGTCATCTTAATAACAGCCCACGCTCAGGTCTAGACAGTGCACTGAAGCAAGAACCAACAGGTTTCTGGGAGTTCTGGGTTTCTGTTGGCTCTCTCACTGGGTCACTCGGTTCACCCACCTGGAAGAGGCTGGCAGCTTCCAAGACCCGTTGGACATTTTGTTTGGTAATGAGAGCCTTACTTGTGTACGTATAGTCTAAGAGAATATTCATAGTTTCTGCATCCACGCCTTTGATGATGATTTTCTTCTCATATTTCTCCTTTAAGTCATTACAGAACATGGCCCTGAAAAAGAAATAGAGGCAGTCCCCAACTTATGTGTGTCCAACTTGTATACAGTCCTTTCTTCCATAACTGTCCCCTTTGAGGCCCTGGTGCATTTCTCCCTTCTCCCCACTACAGTTCCTTGGACTGGTATAGGGAGAGCTCTGCACCAAGTCAGAAGACCTGGGTAGGGAGGCCAGTGGTCTCCCTCAAGAGCTATCTCTGGTACTTAGAATAGACTCACTGCATTGGAGCTGGAAGGTATTGTAGAGGTCATTGAATCCAGCTTCCTTTTATAGAGGAGAAAATTGAAATTCAGAGATTAAGGGACCTACCCAGAGTCACACAGCTGGTAAGTCTCTGAGTGGGGATTAGAACTCCCAGTTCAGTGCTCAGCCCACTGTGACCACCCTGCCTTTCTATTTTGGGAATATAAGGGAATCTTATAGTGACTCACCAAGTAGCACCTATGGGTGGTGTTACAAGGCATAAACGAAAAGAGAGAGAAAAGGGAGAAGACTCATAAGAGAGAGTCCACTTATTTTTCTTTTCCCTTCTGCTGTATTAGCAGCAAAGATAACATATTTTTTAAAACTCTTGCATAAAACATCCAAAGAAAAGTTTTTTTTAAAGGGGGGGGAGGCTGTTTTCTGAACTCTATAGGTAAGCTTTCTCTGCTGCCCAGGGCCTGGTCAGAACGACAGATGTTGAGAATGGAAGAGGAAGCAGGGAATACATTCCTGGGGTCCATGAAAGAAATGGAGCAAATGACATTCAATGGATGGAGAATTGTCCTCAAGGGTATACACACACACACACACACACACACACACACACACACACACACATATACATGCATGCATGCACGCACACATACATATACATATGCTTGTAAAATATACTGTCCTCGGGTATGTACATATTTATATATAATCAGCAGGAATACCTAACCCTTTGGCAGAACTTACAACTCACTAGGAATTTTGAAGTCATGGAAGGCAGAGGGATAGGCAAAGGTCTGGAGGAGAAAGATGCTGGTGGGCAGAGAAAACACTTTCTGGAATGGTGGTATTGGCACCCTCTAATGTCAGTGTCCTGTGAAAAAGTCCTGTTTGCCTGCCCTAGTTGATGTCTCTGCTTCCTCCAACTTCCAGGCTCACCCTTTCCTATACAGCCTAATCTCTTGAACTTGCAGAGTCCCTATTCCAGGATGCTATCAGCATTAGGGAGCACAGTGGGGATCCCTTCTCCTACTGCCACTATGGCTGGAGATGGAGAGTCACTGAGCCTAATGCAGACATGAGAAACCTGTTTCCATATCCTAAGTGGGAAACCTTGACTGCATCTTCTTATATAGAAACATCGTTAGATGTAGTTTTAAGGTACAACTGGCAGAACAGCAGAGTTCAAACCCATCATGGGTCTTTGTAGACTAGCCTGGAACCCCAATTACCATGACGTATGACATATCTTCTATGAGAAAATTTGCTCCAAGTTCCAAACAACAATAATGATAAAAGTAACATCGGCATTTATTCACTTATATTTATGTCATACAGACATATGCATCCTAATTTGTTCCAACATTAGAATGTAAACTTGCTTAAACTCTGAATTGGAAATCAAAGAAGAGATTAATAAAATTGAAAGAAAATCATTGAACTAATAAATAAAGCTAGGAGATGGTTTTTTAAAAAGACCAAATAAATAAATAAATAAATATTTGGTTAGTTTGATTTTTAAAAAAAAGAAGAAAATCCAATTACTAGTATAGAAATGAAAGAGGTGAATTCAGCACTAATAAAGATGAAACTAAAGCAATCATTAGGAGTTATTTTGCCCAATTACATGACAATCTGACAGCTTATAAGTGAAATGGATGAATATTTGCAAAAAAAAAAAATGCCCAGATTAACAGAAGAGGAAATAGAATGTTTAAATAATGTTGTTTTAGAAAATGAAATTGAATAAATCAGAAATGATCTCCCTAAGAAAAAATCCCCAGGACCAGATGGATTCACAAGTGAGTTCTACCAAACATTTAAAGAACAACTACTTTTAAAACTATTTGCAAAAATTAACAAGGAAGGAGTTGTATAAAATTCTTTATATGACACAAATATGGTGCTGATATCTAAACTAGGAAGACCAAAAACAGAGAAAGAATACTAGACACCAATTTCCCTAATGAATTTTGATACAAAAAATTTTAAATAAGATACTAGTAAAGAGATTACAGCAATATATCACAGAGATGATACACTATGTCCAGGTGGGATTTATACCAGATATGTAGGGCTGGTTCAACATTAGGAAAACTATCAGCATAATTGACCAGACCAATAACAAAACCAACAAAAATCAAGATTATCTCAACAGATGCAGAAAGTCTTTCATAAGATACAACATGAATTCCTATTAAAAATTCTAGAAAGAGTGAATAGAGCACCAGCCCTGGAGTCAGGAGGACCTGAGTTCAAATCCAGCCTCAAACACTTAACACAAAAACTAGCTGTGTGACTTTGGGCAAGTCACTTAACCCCAATTGCCCTCCCCCCGAAAAAAAGCAAAAAAAAAACCCCAAATTCTAGAAAGAATAGGAATAAATGGAGCTTTCCTTGAAATAAGAAGTAGTATTTGTCTAAAATCATCAGCAAGCATTATTTGTAATGGGGAAAAACTAAAACCCTTCCCAATAAAATTAGGCATTCTTGTTACTTGTATCTCCAAAGCCTAAGCATTGGAGGGCCTGGCATGCAGCAGGCACTTAGTAAATGATTGTTGATTTTTTTTTTTTGATCTGTCTCTTATTTATGTAGCAAAGCTCTTTTGTGGCCCCCTAGACAGCAAAGGCCCATCTTTCCAGTGCTCTATGACTGAGAAAGCTGGACCTCCATTGCCTCTGAAGAAGTAAAGAGAGAATCACACACAAGGTAATGGAAAGGTGTATGGTGCGGGGGAGCAGGCCACAGCATGCAGCCAATGCAGAAGCTGAAGAGGACCCCGAGGGGTCAGTGGACCACCCAGCACCTGGCAAGAGGGAGCAATGACAGGTGGGTGGCCAGATTGCTTCACTGGTGCCTCCATAATTCTGGAGAAAGCATGGAAGGCCTTTAGCGCATTGGAGGGCACCCTCTGTGGAAAACTGCTGGGAAGACATGAACAAGAGTCACATGAGGTGAACAAGTTGGGAGGGGTCTCAGTTGTTGGAGGGAATTTCTAAATCAGTGAGATTATAGTTTCTTTGGAGTATACATACATCTATATATAATACATATATTGTATTATGTATGCACATACTGCCAGCTTTTGTTGGTGTGGGGAGATCCCAGTAAGGGACTCCCAATGGCAATACACATCTGCCTTTTCTCTGGGACTAGTCATCTTGGAGACTTACCTGGGTCCCTGGTGGGGCAGGACAGAGCCTACCTGAATAACTCAAAGCTTGTGTGGGACATTGGGAGCCTGAACACTTCCTCTCCCAATAAAGTGGCTTGCCAGAATTACCAGGTTGGGCCCACTGAAGCACAGGTATGCCTTCTTCCCCACTCCTGACCCCACCCAGAATTCTACTTTCTATCCTGGCACTCACAAAGTCCCCCATGACAGCAAACACTGGTGACAGAAGACCCTGGGATTCTATGCCAAAGATGGTGTCCCTACTATCTCTTTCAAACTATTTTTAAAATTTCACCTGATTAAAAAGTCAGTCTTTTCTATGCCCAGTCCTCCTCCTTCCCCCTACCTCCATAATGGAGACCAACAATTCTATAATCAGTTATTTACCCATCTGTAAAGTGGTTCCATTTCATGGGCTCGTCCATTTAGAACCGGAAAACAACTTAAGGCTCATGTAGTTTGACCTCCTCTCTTTACAGATGAGGAAACTGAGGCCCAGCAAGGTTTGGGGAATTTGCCAAAAGTCACACAGGTAGCAAGTACCGAAGTTCGTTTTGAACCCTGACCTCCATCCCCACCATGATGTCTCCTTGTAATGACCCACTCAAAAGATCAGTCAGACTGGCCGCTTACCACTGTAAGGGCACTGTGGCTGCCACAGTGATGTCCTGTCTTCTGTATCTCAGGCCCCTCCTCACCTTTGCTTCCTGGTGTCCTTTAAGCCTCAGCTCAGGTCCCACCTTCTGCCAGAACTCTGTCCTGGCATCCCCTCTTCCCCTCTTCCCACTGCTAGAGATTATCCCCACTTACCCTGTGTGCATTTTATATGAACATAGATATTGGCATGTTATCTCCCCCTCCCCCATCTTAGAGTGGAAACTCCTTGAGGGCAGGGCCCGAGTTCTTGCCTTTCTTTGTGTCCTCAGCTTGGGATATGTACCTGGCACTTAGTCAATGTTTAGTAAATGCTTCTTGGCTGGCTAAGACACATTGGGAAACATGCCACCAAAATAAAAAAAATCGGCCCTGCCCAGCAGCCCACGAAGGTTCTCTGCCAGGCCACTCAGAGAGCTAGCAAGATGTTTTCATTCCATTGTGTGCCTGGCATTTAGTCTTCACGTTCTCACAGACACTAATTGTTTCTTGAAGATGTGTCTGTCTTGACTGCTGGGGTTTTTTCCATTGTTTGTTTTAGTTTTGATTTGGGTAACATGAGGTGTCCCACAGGACATGAGCTCATCATGGTGGACAGGGTTCTCTTCTCACCAAACCCTCCTCAACTCACACATGCACCAGGTAGCTATGGGCACTGCCACAGGAACTGCTGTGGGCGCCACCATGGGCATTGCCATGGGCACCTCCCTAGGCACTACCATGGGCACCTCCATGGGCATTTCCACAGGCACCTCCCTAGGCACAACCATGGGCACCACCACGGGCATTGCTATGGGCACCTCCACAGGCACCCCTTAGCTTTTTCTGTCTTTCTTATCTCTCACCTCACCCATGCTCCCTTCTCTCCTGGCTCCATCCTTGGTTCCTTGGGTTCAGCCAGTGATGACCAGAAGTAGGTCTTGTTTAGTTCTTATTACAGATTTGCTGTTGTTTAGTTGGTTTTTAGTCATGTCTGACTCTGTGACCCCATCAGGGGTTTTCTCAGCAAAGATACTGGAGGGGTTTGCCATTTCCTTCTCATTTGACAGATGAGGAAACTGAGGCAAACAGGGTGAAGTAACTTGCCTAGGGTCATACAGCTAATAAGTATCTGAGGTCAGATTTGAACTCATGACTCCAGGCCCAGAGCTCAACCAAGCTGCCAGAAAGGACCTTAGAGGACAGCATTTTACCAAAGAAGAAATCGTGTCCCAGGAAGGTGGGATGCCCTGGGCTATATGGGCTGTAAGTGACAGAGGCAGGATTGGAATTCAGATCGATCATCCTGGCCCTTCTGTGGAAGCCTGGGCTGCAATGGAGCATCAGGCAGTTGATTCTACTCTATAACTCTCCCTGTTTTCACATCACAGCCAGAAGCATTTGCTCTGAATTCAGTTTTTAAGCATCTCTTAGCGCTTTTGCATAGATCTGGAAATGTAAGATACTACTGTGTGACCTTGAGCGAGTCACTTCTTGGCCTCAGTCTGTAAAATGGGGCTGGGGAGGTTAACCTCAGCAGTCTCTAAGGTCCGCCCCCGCCCCCCAGCTCCAAATCCTGAGATCACAGGGTCACAGACCAAACCCCCTTCCCTTCAGGGCTCTCTGCATTTCCCAGACAGTGACTCCCTGATCCTCAGAAGACACTTAAGAAACCAAGGGTACTTATTAGGATCAACACTTTACAGCTGCAAAACAGGCCAAGAGCAAGTAAATTGCCCAATAATCACACAGTGAGTCAGTGGGAAAGTTTGAAGCGGAGCCTTGGCCACAAGACTGTCTGCCCCGCAGCTATGAAAACACCCAGGGGTCTCTGTCTCAGCGCTAAGGAAATCAAGCCCTGAAGTCACAATAGAAAAAAAATCAGGACCTTCCAGCCTTCCCATCCGCCCTCCCGGGGTGCCTGACCTCTCCTGGGGAGGGAGGCCTGTAGCTGGCTAGGTGTCTAGGGTGTGGAAAGGGGCCAGCACTGGTGAGCCTGAGGGAGTCTGACCCAGAATCTGCATGCCCGGGACCCTGTGAGTGAGCAGGGAGGAGGCTGGGAAAAGGATCCTCCTGCCAGAAGCCAACCAAGGCAGCCCTTTCCATTTCTGCATGGCTCTCATCCTTGAGACAGGTTTTTCCCTTAAATCAAATCCAACTTTTCCCCTTTGAAATTTATACTCATTGCTCCTTCCTGCCTTCCCTCACTGCCCCCCCTCCCCCTCCCCGCAAGCAGAACAAAGCTAATACTTCTTTCAGCTGCCAAATTAGACTATTTCCTGAACCAGGGTTTCCCAGGGGGACGTCTTTGGCTCCAGAGAGATGCTGCTGCATTGGGGAGAAAAGGTTCAGCATCACACATGAGGTGTGGAGAGTGTAGAAGGCCTGGCTGCTATTTATAGTGTCAGAAGATACCGTTGGGGCAAGAATGAAGGTAAACATCCATCAGTCAATCAATAGACAAAGTGACTACTATGTCCCACGCCCAGTGCTAGGTGCTGAAGATAAAAAGGCAAAATTGAAGGAATGAATAAATCATTTATGAAGCCCTTCTATGTGCAAAACTGAAACAATTTCTACACTCTAATAGTTGAGATTCCAAGGGGGTGAGGAGCAAATAGATACGCAGAATAAACACAAGAAAGTTAGGAAGCAAAGATACCGGCAGTTGGAGTGGGGGTAGAAAGGCTCCCCATAGAAGGCTCTGCCTGGGCAGTGTGTCAAGGAAGATGGGGCTTCTAAGAGGCAAAGGAGTAGAGAGAGTGGATTCCAGGCATGAGGAATGGCCAGAGCAAAGCCATGGAGACCCAACATGGAATGTCATGCATGAGGAAGAGAGAAAAAGTTGGTTTGGTTAGGCCTTTAATCCTAACTTGGTATGAATAGCCTAAATAAGGACACCTCTCTGTGGTCAGTCAGGCGGGCAATCTGTGCTCATGGACAGAATTTTTGTTGGTGACGATTTTTGTTTTTTGTTTTCTTTCTGTCCTATGAGGCCTGGACATGACCAGGATTCCTTTACAGAATCATAAAATCAATCTCCAAGTTATCAGGGATCTCAGAAACCATCAAGTCCAATACAAACCTGAACAAGAATCCACTCTACAATGTCCCCCCAAAAGAGCCACCCAGTCTTTGCTTTAAGGTCTTCAGTAAGGGTGAGACTACTATCACCCAACGCAGGTCATTGTATGCTTGGACACCTCTAACTGTGAAGCCTTCCATTTCCACCCATTGCTCCTGGCTCTGCCTCCTGAAGCCAGGCACTGCCAAGTATCACCCCTTCTCTATATGACTGTCCTTCAAATACTTGAAGCCAGTAATCTTGTCTCCCCTTCTCCACCATGTTTTTTCTAAAATCTCCAGGTTCAGTGTTCCCAGTACTCAAACCTATAGCATAAACCTGAGACCTTTCAGTAGTCTGGTTGCCTCCCTTTGAACACTTTCCAGAATTGGCATTGGCCAACATGGCAGAATACAGTGGGATTAGTACCTTGCTAGTCCCAGACCTTACATCTCCCTTAAGGTAGTCTAAGATGGGAGGTTGGGGGCTGCCATGGCACACTTTGATTCCTTATGAGCTTGTAATTCACTGAGACACGCCCTGCCCCCCATATCATTTCCAGACATCACCCAGCTCCCTGAAGAAAGGGGCTGTTCTATTTCTGTCTTTGTATCACTGGTGCCTAGCACAGTGTCCAGCAAACAGTAGGCACTTAATAAATGCTTATTTATTGTTATTTCTTCTTCCTAAAGAAATTCCTGTATTCATATGAATTCATATGAATATGAATTCATATTCATATACCTATATGAATATATGTATTCATATAGGTATATATTTATATACCTATAGGTTGCTTGTCCTGTATCAATCCTGTATATATATTGTATTTTGTACATTTTTTTGTACCTATAGGTTGTTTGTCCTGATACCAATCAATCAATAAACAAGTATTTTATGCAACTATTATGAGCCAGGCACTCTGCTAGATGCTGCAGATTCAGAGGCAAAAATGAAACAGTCCCTGCCCTCAGGCAGCTTACATTTTATCTCCTGTTAGAATTATGCTGCTTAAGAGTAGGAATTGTTTCATTCTTTGTATCGGCTTAATAGATATTTATTGGCTGATTGAAAGGAATAAATTCGCATTACTAGGTCTAAGGAGAGCCAGAAGTAGATCTATACCAGCACTGGCCAGCCTGGAATGTCAAAGGCAGCAGTCTACGTATCTGTCCCAAAGGCAGGCTTATTGCTCTCCTCCTTCAGGGCCTCATTTGGGCTCATCCTGACCAGTTTCAGAGCCAGACACACCCCTATTCCAGGAGCACTAGTCCCTAAGGAGATGAGGCCCAGCTACTGGGCAAATGGACCCTTGAAATCCCCAATGGGTCTGGAATCCTCCCTGGACAAGTTTAGCTTCTGTTTTTCTGTTCTCAGTGACTACAACAGCCAAATAAATGGGGAAAAAAAGACCTATTTTGTTGTACTTCTCCTGACCTCAGAAGTTCAGAGCTCTCTGTTCACAATTTACAAGACACAGGCACTGGGGCAGAAGGGCCATTCCTGATCTTTCTGGGCCATGTAGCACCCAGAGCAAACTATCCCTCGGATCCCCTAAGATGCTGAGAGCTGGGCAGAGAGACTGACCAAGGCTAGAACCCAAACATCACATCCCTCTGGGACTATGCCCATCGATGGCTAGAACAATACCCTCTGGGAGTCCAAGGATAAGATGCCTAAGGAGCTGGTGAGAATAGAAGGAAAATCCCTGCATGACTAACCAGGAATTAGAGGGAGTTTGTATACACAGGCTCTCACGAGTGCGCTCGCACACACACACACACACACACACACACACACACACACACACAAACACACACACACACCCCCCAGCCAGGCCACAGTCTCTCCCAACTTCTCTCCTTCCTGACTTTGAATAGTAGCCTAGAGGCCTTCTTTCCTATTTTTCTTGTTTGTTTGTTCATGAAGCCAGGATCCTGACAGTGTCTTAAGATTTCAGCCACTTTCACCCATAAAAACATGAAATATTTATCACATGGTTATAATTTTCAAAGCTTCAGGATAAAGTTTATTGTTTGGATTTTTGGTAGGGGTTTTGGGGGGAACCAAACCCCTGATTTTATTAGTCTAGAGGTTCCTGGTGGGGAAACACCTCCTTCCAATGCATATCAAAGGTGTTTCTGAGATGGTCCCCAAAGGCATAGGGAGGTTAAGTGACTTGCCCAAGATCCATCCACCCAATAGTATGTGTCAGGGGGAGGATTTGAACCAGATTCTAGTTCTGTGCTTCCCCTGCAGGGCAAAGTATAAAACAAAATATGAAGAGTCATGATTCTGAAATGTTTTGTTCTTAAATGTTATTTAAACATAGAAGCAAGTAATATACCCCCATCTTCTGGGTAATTCTCATTAATACTGAGAGGAGATTGGGTTCAGCATGGCATAAACCTGGAGAGAGGAAGGCCTCAGTGCTAATTCTGCTTCAAGCACTAACTGTGTGACCCTTGGCAAGGCACTTAACCTTCATCTGCCTCAGTGTCCTCATCTGCAAAATGGGGATGATAATAGCAGCTCCCTCCCTGGGTTGCTGTAAGGATAACATGAGATAATATTTGCAAAGGACTTTGTAAACCTTAAAAGTGCTAGATAGATTATTGTGGCAACACAATGTAAAGCAGGGAAGTCTGTGGAAAGACTTCAAGGGCTCTTCGAATTTGGGTGAGAACACACCTTTATTTTCACTGGTCTCTAATTGAAACTGAAATTTTCCATCAATCATTTAAAAATATTTAGAGAAGAAATAAAAAGGTTTCCCCAGGGACTGCCAAGGGGGTCTAACACACATACACACACACACACACACACACACACACACGCATACACAATCCTGGTGTACAGGATAGAAAGCTAACCTTTAAGGAAAGCTACTTAACTCTCAGTGACCCCCAGCAACCCTCTAAGATACCGTGCTAGTGGAAGAACACAAGCCAATCTGTGCAGGGAGAGGAAATTTCTTCACTGAAAGTTCCTTACATGAATGAAATCAAAGGTTTATTCTTTAAAAAAAGAAAAAAAATCTGCTTTACATAAATCCTATTCCAGTGCTTGATGTGACCTGAAGATGATCCTGGGTTCTTAGGAGTTGTACCATATTGTGGCACAAGCTCTGACAGGTTCCACTAAACTAGAAAGGCTTTGGGCATGGAACCAGCACTGACCCATGCCTGCTGTCCAAAGAATAGCTAGGTAAGTAGAATGAAGGTCATCATTGGGAGGCAGGTCACCCAGGGATGAATTGTATCCATTTAATGGACAAAATTACAAAACAGCCTTCATTCCTATAGTGCCTTTGTGCTCCTATAGTTACAGTTGAGGAAGCATAAGAAAATAAGCTAGAACAGGGGTTCCTACCTTCATTTGTACTATGGTTCCCTTTTGGAGTCTGGTGAAGCCTAGGAAACTTTTCTCACAATTGTGTCTCTAAAATAAAACATGGAGAATTACAGAGGAAATCAAATCTAATGAAATGAAGTTTAAAATTTTTCTTAAATAAATTCATGGCCCTTTGAAATCTATCCACAGAGCACTGGACCCTACCTTGCAAACCCCTAGGTCAGAGGTTGCTAAAAGTCAACCAGTTCATAGACCATATAGGAATTTAAAATCTTGACACTCTGGAAGCCATAACCAAAAAGATCACAGACTTTTGGAGGAACTGAAGCCCATAGACATTGACAAACTTTTGTTATGATGAAATTAGAAGTCAAAAGAACTCCAGCTCAATGGAGGGATGGCTAACACGACTCTTCGTCAGATTTGTTTTCATTATGTACCAATGTACGTGCATCTTCACGTATCTGAAGAGTGGAAGCATCATATTATGGACCATGTGGGCCTGCCACCTTGAAGAGCTTCTGATGAGTGTAGGCAAAGATGCCACAGGGGGGACAGTTTGGGGCTCTGAGTCTGAACCAACATCTATTGCAGAAAGTTAAGATATGGAGAAATTCTATGAAAAACTCAACAGATCCTCTATACCCAGTCAACCCAGACCTTGACATTCAATGCCTTCAATCTGAGAGTGAGCACAGTGGACAACAGTGGGAATGAGGTTGGAAAATGTGCTTTGGAGTCAAAAAATGAAAGAGGCCAAAAGCAGGCACACTCTGGAGAAGCTTCACATCTGAAGAATACCCATGAATACTTTCTTCATTTAAGATTCAGAATTTGCTAAGCTATAGACAAAAGAAATGGGAGAATAATCTCAGAGGGATGGTACTAAGCTTAAGAAGGACTGGGAAAGGCAACTTGCAAAAGGTGGGATTTTAGAACCAATCGTTAATGATCTGTCTTATTATCAAAAATCCAAGTAAACACCAAATTTCAAAAAAATGAGGAAATGGTGTGAACAATTATAACAGTTCCAACCCAAAATCTTTAAACACTCAGAAAAAAATGGGAAATGGACAAAAGACATCGATTTCATCACTGTATCTTAAGGGAATTTAGTCAATGCAAGAGTCTCTGGGATATAGAAAAATATGGAAGATTCTAAGCCCTATCAACTCACAAAACAGTGAAAAGCTGTTGAGAAAAAAACCCACCTGCTAAAAACTTGGCTAAGCCAGTTAAAAGGCAGAGACCAAGTCCTTCATTTTACAAGTGAGACTGTGACCCAGAAAGGTTGTCTGGTTTGCCCAAGGCCGCAGAGAGCCAAGATTTGATCCCCACCTTTTCTTCAAATTCAGGGCCCTCCCAACGCTTCCTGTCAACCCAAGAGTGTTTGTGGATGAAAAAGAGAGCTC
The DNA here is from genome assembly GCA_011680675.1 of Gymnobelideus leadbeateri. Taxonomy (NCBI): domain Eukaryota; kingdom Metazoa; phylum Chordata; class Mammalia; order Diprotodontia; family Petauridae; genus Gymnobelideus; species Gymnobelideus leadbeateri. Next base: position 95,186 of record WOXC01012106.1, on the reverse strand, counting down.
AACTATCAGACAGGAAATGGAACAATTCTTCCAGCGATAAATAGCATGCAACATCGTCGTGAATATGTAAGACCTGGAAAAAGGAAGTGGGCTAGCTGGGCAAAAAGACAGAGACAATACAGAAGCAGCAGGAGGCTACTTGGCTATGTCTGATATATTAAGAAACCCAAGGGAAGAATCACACAAAATGGGTATGGAAGGATTGAAATTTGCAACATTGGAGGGATTGCTCATGGCCTGAAATGAGAAAGTCATCAAAGTATATCAGAGGGAACATAGGATTCTAACCCCTTTATTTTACAGATGAGGAAACTCAGGCTCAGGGAGGTCAAGAGGGGACCTCAGAGGTCATCTAGCCCAACCCCCTCATTTACAGATGAGGAAACTGAGGCCAATGGTGCTAAGTGACTTGCCCAAGGTCACACAGGCATTAAGTGTCAAAGGAACCAAGATCCTCTGGTTCCAGGGTTGGTATTCTCTTTTCATAGCTTTTACTACCCTTTCTCTTTCCTATAGGGATGATGAATTAAAAATGTGGACCCAGCACAGTGGTCTGCTTGTCTCAGGGGCCTGTGATAACTAATATTCCCTACTCTGTCCATGAATGTCAAAGTAGCCACAAAAAATAAATTTCATATCATTCGTGAGGCAAATATTATTCAGTGCCTGCTAGAAAAATAGCCTGCTCTGTGGGGTATTTAAACTCATTTGCTACAATCTTTTGATGGGAAGATGTGCATGAACCAATATAGAGGGAAGAGGGCAGAACCAGGAGGTCAACATACAGCCTGGCTAGGCTGATGTAAATGAAGGCAGCCCTGAAGGGCAGCCTCTGAATAACTGTCATGATCAGTCCTGGTCTCAGAGGACCGAGGATGCTCTCCCAGGAGCGAGGTGGGGGACTGGGGAAGCAGAACTCCAAACACCAGGCCTGTATTCGTTGGTTTGGTTTAAATACCTTTGCTTATTATAAAGAAGGATTCAATGGAGGGAGGAGGGAAAATACATTGGAAAATAGCTGTGGCATAAACACAAACTAGCCGTCAGATGGAGGTAAACAAGGGCAATAGATAAGACAAATAATTCAATGTGGCTTAAAGATTCAGCAGCCTCCTTTTTTCTGGTCCTTGAAACTACCCCTTTTCCCTCTGCTCCCCACAATCTCCCCAAACCCCTTAATTATAAATCTATATTTGTAAGACACAACAAAGACCGTCTAGTTCAACAAAGTCATTTTACAAATGAGGACACTCAAACCAGGATCTGAACCCAGGTCCGTGAATTCAAAGTCAGTTGGAGCATCCTCCCAATTCATGTTATAACTCAGAAAAAAGAAGGGACTCCTGTTATACATCCTGTTTCTCTAACATGCTTTTACAAAGAACAAAGATAACAATGGTGCCAAATTAAAAACAAACCCAACTGAACTCTGCCAGACCCAAGAGTCTCAATCTGTTTTAGTCTTCCTCTACAACTACACTTGGCTTTGACTTCCATCGAAATGTATGCCCCAAATGGAGATTTGTTTGCAAAAAGCCTTCAGGTTCACCTCTGGACTCCTCCCTTAGCATCTCCCCTCAGGTGATTTTCAAACCACGGTTAGGGCATCCTATCAATTAGTTTCAAATCTAGCACCAGCAGAAATTCTTGTGCTACTCAACTCCCGTTCTGGGTGTCCCGTACCTGAAATAATTGCTGGCCGCAGCAAGCACCGCCCGATGGCAGGAGAATTCCTGAATGTCCACACACAAGATGACGTCAGTCAGGGAGTTTTCCAACCGGAGGTTTTCCAGGCCATTCTGCAGAATTCTCGAGAGCTCCGCGTCATCAAATTTCACTTTTTCGCCATTCAAGATTTCCAGCAGATCTCTTTTCCTGGAGTGGCCCTCGTCCAGAGGAGTAAGAGGTCCTTCCAGGCTTTTTTCCACGGTGTCTCCCATGTTTCATCCCGTCGACGCCCGAGTCTGAAGGAGCTCTGATGTTTCGCCGAGGTCGCACCGTAGGGGCTGCGCAGATTTCCTGTCCAAGGTCCTCCACTTATCAACGGCTTCACACACAGACACATAACAGGAAACCTTGCACTTTCTCATCCTGTTGCTACAAATGAGGCCAACTTCTTTTTTTTTCTTCTTTCTCTGAAATACCGCTGCGTTTAGAAACGATTTCAGACAGACATCGGGAGGGAGAAGCTGCGATGTAAGGGGGAGGTTCAGATCACAGACTGCACGTGTCGTCACAAATTTAGAGCTAGAAGACGCCATGGAGTCCATGCTCCACATTTCACAGCTGAGGAAACTTGTGAGTGCCTTCCTTGCCTGGGCTCACACAAATGGGAAACCACATCTCCCTGACCTGGGGCAGCTAGTTCAGAGTTCAGAGCCTGAAGTCAGGAAGACTGGAGTTCAAATCTGCCCTCAGACACTTACTAGTTGTGTGACCCTGGGCAAGTCACCTAACCCTGCTTGCCTCAGTTTCCTCAACTGTCAATGAGCTGGAGAAGGAAATGGCCAACCCCTCCAGTATCCTTGCCAAGAAAACTCCAAATGGAATCACTGAGAGCTGGGCATGATTGAAACAAGTGAACAACTTCCTTATTCCAGCTCTCTGTCTTTGTGTCCATTACACTGGGAACTCCGAGAGAGCAGGGACTGTCCTTTGCTTTCCTTTGTGTCCCCAGGGCTTAGCATATAGTAGGTACATAATGAATGCTTATCAACTGACTGATTCAAGCAGTTTTCTACCTTAATATGATGATCAGCTACCAAGTGTAATGGAGCTCTTTGGTCCTGGCTGATGGATGTATTTTTAATATCTGCAGATGGATCCCTGCCCTGACTGGGATAATCCTGGGAGTCATCAAAAGATGATGCAAAGTCAGAAAGAACCATAGAGCCCAATGCTTTCATTTTACAGATGAGGAAACTGAGGCTCAAAGAGGTTAAGGCACTTGCCCAAGGTCACATGAACAGTAAGAAGAGTTCACACCAAGGTTTTCTGACATTTTCCTCGTATGAGTCTCTGATCCCATGCCCACTCCACACTCCCAGTTGAACAAGCTGGAAATGCCTGACCTGCCCTGAAACATGGACCCAGAAGTCCCAGACCGTCTTGGATTCCCCCTCCCTCTTGAGACCTAAAGACTTTTGTGCCCTTAGCATCCACCATGGCTGCCCTCATTCACCATCTAAGCCATTGCAGCATCTTTTTCTACAGTGAGAAATGCACTGCCCAACTGAAAAACAAGAAAACCTGGGATGAAGCTTCCCAGATGAGAAGGAGACCTAAGTATAGTTTGCCTGGTCTACTTAGCTCATTAGGTTGGAATCTGCTGCAAATATGGATGGCCAGCATAATGGGTTCAGTCCCCATAGGAGGCACTAGCTTCATGAGAAGAATAAATTCTATTCTCATGGCTTTAGATTGTCCTTCTAATCCTAGTCCAAAGACTAAGGTTTCCATCCTTAAAATAGAAGTGTGTCTCCGTGGCAAACTCCCTAAAGGTTTATTGGCTCTTCCTGGGAACCATACGTATAATTTAGGTAGCTGTAACCAGACAGGGGGCACCTCTGCCACCATCTATATGAATTTATGCATCACGTTTTCCCCCACTCTAGGCCTCAGTTTTCCAACCTAGGGGTTGGACTAGATGACCTCTGAGGTCCCTTCCAGTTCCAGATATATGATTTTATGAAACTTTTTAGGGATATATATATATATATATATATATATATATATATATATATATATATATAAGACACTCACCACAAATGATGACCAAAGGAGAGAAATCCTTATACAATGTGTAGAGAGATTTGATGTAACTTGAGAGAGCAGGTCTATTCCAAAAGGAATAGACCAATATGGAAGGAAGTGATGTGTGAGAAGATTGGGAAGGGGCATAGGGGAGGAAGGGGAAAAAAACACTAAGCACTTCCTATGTGTCAGACACTGTGCTATGTGCTCTACAAATATCATCATTTGTTCCTCCCAACCATCCTGGGAGGTAGATAATATTATGACCCCCATTTTATAGTGGAGGGGACTGAAGCAGACAGAGGTTAAGTGACTTGCCCAAGGTCACACAACTAGGAAGTATCTGAGTCTGGATTTGAACTCGGATCTTCCTGACTCCTGACCTGGCACTCTATCCATTATGCCACCTACCTGACCGAGACCAGGTTATGAAGAGCTTTCAATGTCCAAAAGAGTTCATATTTGATCCTAAATAAAGAAAAGATTTATGCCCAATCCCATAATCAGTCAAGAAAACTGTCCTCCAGCTTTCCATGGAGACCTATGCAATGACTTAAAATACTACCCTGTGTGACTTGGGGTTGTTAGGGAACAACTCAGCTTTCTTCTGCTGGAGGACCAAGCTTTCCCAGTTGGGAAGGAGCTTAGGGGAAAGTCCACCTATCCCTCTATCCCTGTACAGTCCACGTGACTCACAGTATTGAGGGGCAAGCCTGGTTACTTTCTTTCCCCCTCTGTCCCATCACTGTCTCGGGTCTCCAGGTGTGTTCACACTCTATCTGTACATCTGGTCTGCAGCCAGGTGCCATTGCTATCATAAGGAGGAGACTGTCTCACACAGTATTCAAGGAGTATTTGGAGCATGGTTGTGGGAGGTGGGGTAACTTTGGTCAGTGCCTCTTCTTAGCACATGCCTCAGACACTTGCAAGAGTAGGGATACAATGGGAGGTCAAGGGGCTCCCCCTTTCTCACTTTGCCTGACACTCTTTTTTTCACAAAATTACTATAAAAAGACACAGAGAACACAGGTGTTGGTGGCAGGCCTTCGTTTGCACAGAGGACCACACGAGCCTTTCTCCACACTTCAGAAGAAAATGCAGTCTCCCTGGAGCTGGGTTGTGCAACGGAAGAGGACTTACTGGGGACAGTAAGGAAGTGAAACAAAAGCTAGGGATATTGCCAACAAGGCTACATCTGGTATTGGGGGTGTGGTAGAAGGAGAGGGAGAAGGAACCGTAGAACTTTGTTCTCCCTTCCTCTCTCTGTTTCCCCTTCCCCACTGCCCATCCGATGACTGCAGACCATGTCCTGGACCCTCCGCTGTCACTGAGACAAGGTGAGAAATAGAGATCATGGTTGTGGAAGAAGCAACGCCAATTCAAAATTCAGTTCCATTCAATTAACATGCCCTAAGTGTCTGGCTCTATAGAAGGCAGTGTGCTGGTTCTGGGGATAAAGACAGAGACAGAAATGAGACAATCCCCACCCTCAAGGATTTCACAGTCTGCTGTGGGCACGTGGCATGGACACAAATAAAGCCAAAGTCATTTGTGGCGGCCGGAGCATTTCCTGGGGGACCTGAAAAGATCTCATAGAAGAACGGCCCTAAGGAACCCAAGAGGTCACTAACAGGATCTCAGATGAGTCATTTAGTGTCCCTAGGATTCAGTTCCAATTTCTTTAAGTGAATGGGGGGGGGAGGTGAGGAAGGGGGGGAAGGAGGGGGATTTAGACAAAATTATATCTATGACACTCTGAAGTCTTTTAACAAAATAAGGGAGTTGGACTCCATGACCTCTAATGGACTCCATGACCTCTAATGACCTCTTTGGCTCTTGGGCAAGGATCCCGTGTATCAGGTGAAGATAAAGGAATCCATCTTTCTGTCAGTGAGCAGTGCTGGGGATGGCTTATGCAAACCCCAGGCTTGAGGAATGGCCAGTCATCCAATCTGGCTGGAGCTCAGTGAGCAATGAACTTGAAGGGGGGGGGGGGGTTGCTGAATTGCTCTCAGATGGGGATGAGGAACCTGCAGCCTCCTCAGTTTGAATTCAGTCAAAGGGCTGCACTTAAGCACCTAGAGGGTCACATGTTACCTCAAGCCTCAGGTTCCCCACCTCTTCTCTTGGTGCTTTTGGAAAAATCACAGACATGAAAGAAGGGCTACAGAGCTATCGCCTATTTTCAAAAAGAAGGATAATTCTCCAACTATAAGCTCTTTGGTGTAATTGGTGAGCTTGACTCCAATTGCTGGCAAAATTCTGGAATGCGTTTTTTTACTGTAAATTTTTATTGATATCTTTGTTGTTGTTGTTGTTAAATAACCTTCATTTCCCATTATAATCCTATCCCTCCCAGCAGCTCATCCCTTATAACAAAGAATAAAAAAGAGAAAAAAACCAACCAACATGTCACTCAAACATGGTTGGTATATGCCATTTTCACACACATAGTCCCCCATCTCTAATAAAAATGAAGAGAGGTAGAATGCACCTTTCTCTTCTTTGGGAGCAAACTTGGACAAGAGAATTTGACATCCTAGGATGCATTTGTGCATTCCTTTGGGCTGCCAAGAGTTGTGGAGCCTGGAGTCTGATGGTAAATGAAGGGGAAGGGAGGAAGAGAGAGTGGAGACAGAGACAGAGAAAGAGAGAGAGACAGAGAGAGAGAGAGACAGAGAGAGAGAGAGACAGAGAGAGAGAGAGAGACAGAGATAGAGACAGAGAGAGACAGAGACAGAGACAGAGAGAGAGAGAGAGAGAGAGAGAGAGAGAGAGAGAGAGAGAGAGAAAGAGAGAGAGAGATCCTAATCAGCATTTCTTACTTCCTCATTTCCCTAGGATCACCCTGATCCTAGACTAATGTGGTCAGACACTTTTAACTGACAAGCTAGCCCCTCCTGTCTTAAGAGAAGGCGTGGGGGTATGACAAGCAGAGATGGGGACATCCTGGGAGCAGCCCCAACAAATGGCATAGTGGGAGTGGGAGCCTGAGAGAGCAGGAGCCATGGTGAGAACTTGCCATGGAGGCAGGGATAGACCTGCAGCCATGAGGTCATCAGCACAATAGCTGAGCCCAGATGTGGGCATGAGGCACAGCCAGTGCAAAGGAACAGAGGTGGGAAATGGATCCCCATACATGAGGAATAGGAAGAAGGCCAGTTTGCGGCATCTTTAGCTCTTGTCTTCCCTCCATGCTTCCCTCCATGAATGCTATGGCCCTCCTACTCTATCTCATCCACAACACTCATCCCCTGGGCCTGAAATGCACTCCCTTCTTTCCTCTGTTCTGACATTCTGAGCTTTTACATTCCTGACTCACCCCAATACCAAGGCCTTCCCACACAAAATCACTTTGTATCTCTTGGGCACACATATTTGTATATGCCTGTATATGTTGACGTTGTCTCCCTTGACTAGAGTGTAGACTCCTTGAAGGTAGGGATCGTTTAACTCCTGGTCTGTGTCCCCTCTGCCCAGGACAGTGCCTGGTCCATGACAGGACTTCTAACGAATGTCTGCCTCCTTGATGGACTGCCCTAATTCCAGAGAAGCCAAGAAGACACTGCTTTGTGACCTGGACGTGTGTAGATTGCTACTAGGGAAGCCAAGCGGTGCTGTAGTGCTCAGAGAGCTGGAGTCAGGAAGACTCCTTCATCCTCCTGAGTTCAAATCTAGCCCGAGACACTTAGTAGCTGGGTGACCCTGGGCAAGTCACTTAAACCTATTTGCCTCCATTTCCCCATCTGTAAAATGAGCTGGAGAAGGAAATGACAAACCACTGCCCTATCTCTGCCAAAAATATCCCAAATAGGGTCACAAAGAGTCAGACACACCTAAAACAGCTGAACAACAACAACAAACATGAATATCTCATGTTCAGTGGGTGAACAGTGCTGCAGATTACTTACTTTTAAGTGTTCTGCTGATGTGTTTGGCTGGCTTGTGTTTCTTACACAGGGTTTATTTCCCAATACCCTCCCCTCCTGTTACCTTCCCTTTTAGACAAGCAGTTACCTAAGCAAAACAATCTGATTTATCAAAAGCAGCAGAAGAGATGATAGTGTGTTCCACCCTCTCACCAGAGAGGAAGGAAGCATGTTCCAACCTCAGAGCAAAAGTACCCTCTGCCCACATAACACACGGGTGCATTTCCTCCCTTTCATGAGCTTGTCCAACCTTTCCCTCCTTAATGTGGCCTCTCTGCCTGTGAAAATGATAGTTCTAAAGCACTTGTGCTAAAAATATTATTGGTTCCATTTTATAGAGCACGAAACAGAGAGAGTACATCACTTGTCTATGTTCTCATGGCCATAGGTAAGGGCAGCTAGGGGATGCCACAGTGCACAGAGTGCTGGACCTGAAGTCAGGAAGACCTGAGTTCAAATCTGACCTCAGATACTTACGAGCCATGTGACCCCAGGCACGTCACTTCACTGTGTTTGCCTCAGTTTCCTTATCTGTAAAATGAGCCAAAAAAAGAAATAGCCAACCACTCCTGGGTCTTTGCCAAGAAAACCCCAAATGGGGTCACAAAGAGTCAGACATGACTGAAATGACTGAACAACAAAAGCTTGAGAGAACCAAGGTCTGAGAAAACCAGGTCTCATGAGGACAAATCAAAAATGCTCTTTACAATGTGATAGAGCCTCTCACAATCAATCTACGAGCATTTATTAAGCACTTAATGCATACCAGGTACTATGCTAAGTACTAGGGATATGGGAAAAAAACTTCACTGTAATAATCTTTTGTAACTTTACATTATTAGAACCTTTCATTTTAATAGCTTTTTATAACTTTATGCTGCTATCACCTTTGATTATTATAACCTTTATTGGAATACTCATGTTGGGTCTTTACCCAAAAGCTTGTATTTTGGCTTTGCTCAGATTTTATTGAATGTTTAGACTTATCTGCTGATACATACACACGAGCATATACATACACACATGTATATACATATAAGTATATTCATACATGCATACATACACACACACACACACATATCTCAAACCATAGGCCTTATCTGGGAACTGTCCACTTGTGGGCCATTCAGATGATCATGTTCTTGTATCCTTCTTTAAAATCCATATCATGTAACACTTACTAAGAGTCAAGGGAGCCAGCCACACCTTTTAGCAGCTTTCCCTTCTACCAAACGAATTAATAAACTTCTTTCTAAAATTTTTCAGGTCTGAGTTTTGTTCTTGACCCAACAGGGATACAAAGACAAAGGACAACAGTCCAGACCCCACCCCCTCTCAAAGAGCTCACATTCTAGTGGCAGAGCCAATTGACTGGGTGTCACAAGAGTCTTAGTGTAGCTGTCAGCTTCAATATTTTATGGTTTAACTAATCCCTTATCAATAATCAATAAATATATATATCAGTAGATGTAAGTATACATGTAATGCACACATAGATACATGCAAGACTCATACACAGTAGGTGGAAGGTAACCTTAGAGAAGGCATTAGCAGCAAGGGGGGGGAGGGGCTAGTGAAAATAATCCAGTCAATCAGCAAGAATTTATGGAATGCTCACTCTGTGCCAAGCACTGTGCGGGGCACAATCCTGCCAGGCATTATATTCATTTTACAATTGAGGGAATTGAAGCAGATGGAGGTCACACCGCTAGTAAGCGTTGAGGTGGGATTTGAACTCGAGTCTTCCTCCCTAGCCGCCTAGGGTGGTAGGTGCTTCTTTACTGGGAATCTCCCACACCAGCTGAGTCAGAGGGTAGATTTCCAGAAGTAGTTTAGTTCTCCGTGCTTTTCTGGACTGTTTTCTCAAGAAGGACCTAGATGAGCATGATTTGGGTGAGGGAGGGGTGAGTCTAATCAGCCAAGGCACACTCTGGCCCAAGGCCAAGACACTCTTGAAACACATATGACCTCGTCATCTACCTACAGCCCCCTCATCGTGTCACTCCCCTACTCATCAGACCTCAGTGGTTCCCCTCTGCCTACTGAATAAAATGCATACACCTGACCCTGGCATTCAAGGCCCTATGCAAACTGGCTGCAAATTTTCTGGACTTGTTACTACTAGAGAGTACTGTCTCTGGAATCACAAGTCTTGGGCTCAAATCTTGCCTCTGATGCTTACTGCTTATAGTAACTGGGCCTCAGTTTCCACATCTATAAAATGAGGAGGCTGGACCAGGTGGTCTCTGGAGTCACATCCAGCTCTAGATTCATGGTCCTGCCAAACCCCACACTGTCCATCTCATGTTTTTCTTCTAATAGCTCCCATCCCCATGGCTTTGCCCTTGTTATCCTCTGTGTCTGGAATGGAATCCACATTCCATGCCACCCCAATCACATGGCCATCTACTGAGGTCCCTCCTGTCCTTCAGGGCTCAGCATTACATTTTCCATGAAGCTTCCTCCGATTCTTGTCTGCCACCACCTCCAAACTGATGAAAATCACCTCTCCCTCCTTGGATTTCTCCTAGTACTTTGCCTGGACCTCTCCTCTTGGTTTATCCCTCCTCTTCTCCCTCCCCCTGGCCTTCTTCTCCTTCCCCCTCTCCTTCCTCTCCATATGTATACATACATAGGTGTGTATGTGTGTATACATATACACACACATACATATAAACACCCTCTAACTATATTGAAAGCTCTTTGAAGGCAGAAACTCTTTCCCTTTTGTGTTTTTAGGCCCAGTTCACAGTACATTAAATAGATGCCTCTTGATTGATGGATTGATTATTAGTTTTTCTGATTTATTGATACTCCCCCCAGCCCATTCGGATAAAATATGGGAAGCCACAGGGACTGTCTGTCATCTTGCTGAGAAGGCACTCTCCTCTCTCCTGGTTGCCATATGTGCCAAGGTAAAGAAGCAGGCACGGATGTCCCACGGAGCCTCTGACTCTCAGTCTGGCTCCACCATGCCCTGCTGGAGACCAGGCATGACCAGAACCCAAGCTCTGCCCTGCGGGCTAGGGAATCAACTCTCTCTTGGTTGGAACCTGTCTAGCGTCTCCGATTGAAACAGCTTTGGCAGGTGGCGGCATGACCTGTGGGAAGGTGCACCCTCTAATTATTATCTATCCCACTGTCTGCTTCAGGGCAATTTGGGACTGGGGAAACATTAGGGCAAGTGGAGAAAAGGCCAATTTTTGAATTTGGGAGAGTCCCAAGACTTCCCCACCTCCCACCTGAGCTTGATCTGCACCCTTCCCCACCTCCCACATGCCTGTGCAGATGCACTCCTACAGTTTCCCCAGCACACATTTGGCCTTGGTCTCCTCCAGAAGGGGGTTAGGCATCAAGCCATCCACCCATTCACATTCATTAAGCACCTACTGTGTGTCAGGCTGTCAGTCAACAAGCACTCAATGACATGTTTTTTATGTGCCTTCCACTAAAATAGTCCCTGATCTCAAGGAATATACATTCTGACAGAGAAGATGTTGTGTCCATATATATACATCTATAAACACATGTACATATGTGTACATATAGACCTATATATACACATATGTGCAGGATATATGCAAAGTTTCAGAAAAAAAGGCAACAGCTTTTGGGAGGACCAGGAAGAGCTTCATGGAATGGTGGGGCCTCGAAGGAAGTAAAGGATATTACCGGGTAGATTGGGAGAGAGAGTGTATTCCAGGCAGGCTGGGTGACTAACGCAAAGGCATGGGGATAAGAGATGGAGTAAAGGCCAGGGTGGACCAAAGGGTGCAAGAAAGAAAGTAGTATGTAATCAGGCTAAAAAGAGGAGTTGGGGCTGGAGTGTAAGGGCTTTAAAAGCTCCCCCAAAAGGATAATATTTTATCCTAGAGTCAAGAGGGAGTTGAGAGCGACATGGTCAGGAAGCCATGTTGTCATGTCTTCATGTCCTGGAGAGCAGGGATGGGGAAGGCAGGTAGGGATGGGGAGAAGGATGTTTGGGAATTCTCAGAACAAGGGCCATGCTACCAAAAGCACTCAATAGGGAAGAATCCCAGAATTTGGAAGGTGACCTGGAGTTATTTAATCTGATCCCTGAAAAATAATCCCCTCTGCAAAACATCCAACCAGTAGTTGTCTAGCTATGGCTTGAAGACTTCCAGCATGGGGGAACCCCTCTCCCTTCTGAGGACATTAGACACTTCAATAGGTCTAGTTTTTTGGCAACATTTCCTAATACCCAACCTAAGTCAGCACCTCCACCCTTGGTTTTATGTTCAAAGAAGGAACTATGTACACATGGGTTTGAAGGGCCAATCTATCAGGGCACATTCTGATCAAAGTCTGAAGACACAATTTGCGACACTCTTGGACACTGGTAATCTTGCTGTCCACCTTTGCTCATGTAACTGCCCTCCTCAAGAACCTCCAATGGTTCCCCTCTGCCTACATAGAAAGTGTAAACTCCTTGCCTTGGCATTCAAGGCCCTACAGCTTCCATTAACTCTCTGTTCCCCCATCCTCCCAGTTGAGAATTTTCCTTTACATTTCACAGACAGAATTGAGGCTCCCTCCTCTCTCCTCTTCCTCATCCCACATCATTCAAATGCGCCCTGCCACCACCTCCTCCTTCACCCCGTGTCACATGGAGGGGAGACCTTCTTTCTCTCTGGCAAAGCAAACCCCTCTTTATGCACAGCGATCTTGTTCTGATTTGTCTGCTCCAGCAGATTGCCCCCTCTACCACCCCCACTCTCCCACTCATCTTCATTCCCTCCTGTCTACCAGCTGTTTCCCTGCTTCCCTGGGTGGGCTCCAGCTTCCTCATTTGGGAATCAAGGGAGGCTTAGTTGGACTGGGCCCTCCCAGCTCTAAATCAATGACCTCATGAGCCTATGAACAAGCTAAGTGCAATCAGAAAGACTGGAGGGGCTGGCACTGGAAAGGCTGGAAAGCCTGGGGAAGAGGAAGGCGGGGATGAGAATGGAAGGTAAGGAAGGAAAAACTGGGTGGGTGAAGATGTTCTGAGACCTTTCTTTAAGCATAGCCTGGCTCTTTTCATTTGGTGCATGGAAGGAGAAAGAAAGCAAGATATGTGGATTCCAGAGACAAGGAGATGCCCACAGATTCACTTTCATTTCTCCACCAGGTTCCATTAAATCAATCAAACTTTAAAAAAACCACCACCACATTTCTATGAACTAGAAAATCATCAACACTTCCATATACAAAACATAAGAGGATTCTACATGAAACTATTGTTAAATATTTTGTTTTTAAATACATATAAAATTTGGCATGGTAGTGACATTGCCCCCTTGGACCTTGGCCCCCAGTATGGGACCTGGCTAACCTGTCTACCTTGAGTGGGGGCTTTCCAAGTTTAAAAACCTTGAAAAATTCCTTAGCTGTGAAAGAACTACAAAGCACAGAGAAGCACCTTGCTGATACTGAAAAGGACTTTGCACTGTGGGCAGAAGGGAGACTTGGGAGAAGTCCATTGCATGATATTTCAGTTGTATCTGACCTTTAAGGAAATCTTCAGGCATCATCAAGCCTTAGCACCAGACCTCCAGAACCCAGTTGAGCAGGGACACATTTGGCTCAAGCTCCGGGGAGAGAAATCACCCCCTTCACTTGACAGCAGAGTATGGGTCTCCAGTGTCTCCAAAGTAGGCCTCATCTTCTTATGAGGCCTCAGACATGACCTCCTACCCCTAGCAACTACCAAGGAAAGAGGGGCAGGATTATTAGTATTCAAAGAAGCAAGTCTGTTCTATCTAAGAACCTAATCTGGAGAGTGCTCAGAACTCCTGGGCTAGTTATTACAATAAGTGGGGACAAGCACAACTCTGAGAAGCAATTTCTCTGAATGGGATTCTTGGGACCATCTGCAGAATGCTGGCCAGCCATGGATTTTACCAACACTGAGAGTGAAGGAGCCAAAACAGAACAAGATAATGGTGGTGATTAAAGGATCTTAAAATACCCCCATCCCCAAATATCAAAAGGATAATTAAAGTGAACCCTGTGGGTCTGATGGCAAACCCATGGATGGAGATGGAGAAAACCACCACCGGGAAAAACACCCAAGTCCTGATTTTTCACCCATTCTAACATCCCCAGCAAGTAATTCTCGTTTACAAAACTGTATAAAAACAGCCTTTAAAATAAAACATTGAAATTAAAGTCACCACCAGCAGAAAAAAAAGAAAACCCTAACCCTAAATGTGCCCCTTCTGAGCTTCCTTCTGCTCACTTCTGAGTATTTTAATTAATTAATTAATTTCATGGATGTTCTTTTTTCTGCTTGTTGTGTTAGTATCAGTACTTCTCCAGCTTTCTCTTCAAACTTTCCCCTCCAAGTAAAAGCCTCCCTGATTAACATATATAGTCTAGTAAACCAAATTTAAAATATAGCTGGTACTTGTACATCTCTCTAAGCAAAGCATGTTACAAATGTGTCATTTGATTCTTAGAATAAGTCTGGGAGGTGGGAGCTTTTATTTTCCCCATTTTACAGATAATGAAATAGGATTTAGAAATATCAAGTAACTTGCCCAGGATCACTCAGTTGGTACATGCCTAAGGCAGGATTTGAATTCAGGCCTTTCTGATACCAAATCCAGCATTCTGTCACCTACCTACATTGTATCACACTGGTTGTGTCTAAAAATGTACTTCCCATTCTTTACTAATGGTCCCGTGCTTTTCCACCAAGAAAGAGTGAGGTATGCTTCACCATTGTCTTTTCGAGTAAGGATGGGTCATGGCACTCATTGGTCAGAGTTTGTAAGCTGTTCAAAGTCATTTCCATTTATGGTGTGGTATTGTCCCCTTGGTTCTGCCCTCTTCCCTGTGCATCAGTTCATACAAGTCTCAGATTTCTCTAAAGTTGCCCCTTTCATCACTTCTTACATCATGGGACTATTCTATGACATCCACACCCCAAAATTTTTGAAGAGCAGTTATCAAGTGCCAGGAACTGTGCTGGACTCTGAGAGGCCAGAAATAAAATTCTCAGGGTGAGACAAAAGACATTCACATATAGATGTAAACATAACTGGGGAGGCTGCAGAGTGATCCAAGAGGGACCGGGCTGGAAAGGTATCATCTGATCCAATGCCCTCATCTTCCAGAGGAGGAAACTAACTCTCAGATGAGAGAAGTGACCTACTCACAGCCAGAGAGGCAAGGAGTAACAGATTCAGAACAAGGAAGCAGGTCCTCTGAGACATGGATGCTGCTTGCCTTTGACCTGGGTTACCTTCCCAAAATCTGTGCAGCTCCTCCATAGAAGGCTTGAGGAGAGCCCAGTCCAGCCCTGACACTCTCGAGTAAGCAAGCATTTACTAACTTAGTAACCTTCTATGTGCCAGATGAGAGGTAGCATAATGGATAGGGAGTCAACCTCAGAGCCAGATTCAAGTCTTGCCTCAGACACTTACTGAGTGACATTGGTCAAGTCTCTTTACCTCTAAACCAAGATTGTCAAACTCAAATAAAAATGGGGACCACTGAACTGTAAGTAGCTTAGAAAACCACACATTAACATTAACTATGTTCTATTCTATTTTTACTTGTTTTGTTAAATATTTCCCAACTCTATTTTAATCAGGTTCCAGCTGCATTTCAGAGGGCTGTAGGCTGCATGGAGTCCTCAGGCATGTTTAACACCTCTGCTCCAAGGCAAAACCCTCCTGGGGAAGAGGTCATTTCTTTCCCATCCCCATCCCCAGCCCAGGTGCCTAAAACAGAGAAATCCCAGCTCCAGGCTCTGCCGCCATCCTGATATGCCAGGCACCATGCTGGGTGCTGGAGACACAAAGACAAAAAGGAGCAATGCCTGCCTTTGAGAAGCTTGTGTTCTTTTGGGGGGGCATCTGAGGTTTTCTTCTTTCTCTGGTCATGAGAAGTCAGTGACTCAGTTAAATAGCAGGGTGATGTGGCCTCCCAAACCCACTACAGCCCCCTCCCAGCCCTGATTCCCCAGGCAGACTGTGTTCCCCCATGATCACAGGGCACCCCTGGCAAGCCGAATGCCCATCTCCTCCATGGGTGGGGGAGATTGCTATGCACCCCCACCCCCACCTGAAGATCAGGCCCCGGCTTCATTTCCCCACTTAGAATACTGCAAAAGTCATCTCGATTTGCAAAGTAATCAAGTCAGACTTTCCAAGGGGCGCCCCCACACCCAGAGGTGACTTGCATAACCTCTGGCACGCTGCTAAAGATATTAGTCCCTCACTCTAGTGACTGGCTGCGTTTAGATTTACTCACCAGAATAAAAGAACAAGATGAGCACAGGAAGCAGAGCACCTCCTCAGAGGGGAACCTGACTTGCTTATTCGGGTACTTTCCAGACCAAGTGAATTTCAGTTCACCTTTTGACATCAACAAAGTGAGAGTACGGGGCCTCATTTTCCTACCCCATCTCCCTGGCCTTGCTCTTGCTGTTCCTGCAGAGGTGCACAAATCAGCAGTCCCACCAGCAGCATCACTAACTTGTATCCTATGCTTGCGACAACCTCAGGAAGTAGATGCTCTTATTGTCCCCAATTTACAGATGAGGAAACTGAGGGTTGAGAAAAGTGAAGTGAGCAGCCCAGGGTCACCTAGCTAGTCTCCAAGATGGGAGACTAGATCTTCCTGAATACAGCCCAACAGTCATGCTGATAAAACCATCCCTGCCCTCAAGGCATGCTATGGGGTACTGTCACAGGAACAAAAGTGAAAACTATTTGAATTTCCATTATCAGAGGAAAGTTCTGAGCTCTCCAGTATCAAAACAAACCGATATCTGGGGAAAAGGCAGCAACCCTCGTAGATACATTAAAATACAGTCCTGCAGCCGAAGCAGAAAGATACAATGGGGAAGGTACCGGATTAGGAGTCAAAAGACCGGTGTGCTTCCCATACGGCCGTGTCCTCGGAGGCACCTGCTATTGGGAGTGGGCGCCAAGAGCAAGTCACTTGATCCCTTCCCTTCTCATCCCCTCAACGTTCTATTTTAATTTAGGGTTAATTAATTAAATTAAAATTATTGTAATTAAGCAAATGAAGAATTTGCTTCATTTTATGCCTCATCTGACTCCATCTGCTATGGTACATCGGTGGGGGCACAAGCCAGTGACTCAGGAAGAGTTCCAGAGGATCAAACCCAGTCCCTGTGACCCCAGAGCTGGTTCTGGGCCAAGGGTTCCCCGGTTCTCACCCCCTTGACTCTGATCTGCTGATTTTAATGCACGGACTCCACCAGAGGGCAGCAGCCCCTTGACGGATGTGGTCCTGCAGAACCAGGGCTTTAACTGACCTCCCCTGTTCAGTCCCCGTTACTAGAGGCTGGCTAGGCAAAGGCTGCTTGCCAACTTTTGGGGATGGTAGCAGGAATTCTTTTTTTATGGATGAACTAGATTAGGTGTCCATTAAGGTTCCTCCCAATTCTGAGATTCTGGAGCCTCAATGCCATTCACATTCGTCCTCAGCCACTAGTCTCACTCTGATCTCTGACCAGTCCTAATTAGGTTTGTTTGAACCCACCCTGACCCTCTCTCTTGGATTGCTGCTTTCTGGGAAATGGGACCTAAGTCTGGGACCCCAAGGTAGCAGAGCATCTACCATCTGCTCGAAAGTCTATCTATGCCCAAGGGATTCTTTCTCCAGCTGTAACAGCTCATGGGCCATTAAAACCAGTGTTCAGTCGCCGGCCATGGTCCTCTATTGTGCCTCCTGCCTCCCCTGTTCCCACAAAAAAGCTGAGTTAAGCATCTCACCCTCTCAGAGTGGAACATGACTACTTTGTTTATATTTTTATTTTTCTAGCCCCAAGAATGTAGCTTCCCCAAACCTCACCCCAAGGAAAAGAGAAGCATCTCGCTTCCCTAGGGGCATTTCAGGTGTTTCCTCAATGACCAGGTGTTCTTTGAAATTTACCAGCTGCTTCTTCCATGGTAAGCATAACTTTCCTCTGTTCAAGGGATATCCTTTTATGCATGTAACACCAACTTTCCAAACAGCACTGAAACAGGAACTTTCGCTTAATTAACTTCTTCAGCAATCTTTAGTCGTTCATTTATTCTTTTTGCTGTGGGTAAAGAAGTGTAGGACCACTGAAGATGGATCACGGGGTCACACATCCAGAGCTGAAGGGAACTCTAGAGGTCAAGTCTGATCCCCTCATTTTACAGATGAGGAAACTGAGGCCCAGGAAAATGATGTGAATTGCCCAAAATCAAAGGATCATAGGATCTTAGATATAGTTAGAGGTCATGAAGTCCAACCCACTCGTTTTACAAATGGGGAAACTGAGACCCAAAGAAGGAAGTGACTTGCCTGTATTAAATGGAAGGGTCAGAATTTGAACTCATGTCTGGTGGCTCTAAGTAGGGTGCTTTTCCATTGTAATTCACTGCTTTGTACCCCTCACATGTAATGAAAAGGTCTAGCATGTGTTTCATGTAAAAGTAGAAAAACCTCAAAGAGATAAAACCTGTGAAGCACCACTCTGGGGACGCTGGTAAACACTTAACAACTGGTTCTCTAAAAAGTAAAAGTATTCATGACACATTTTATAGTTTAACCTGTATTATTAACATTTTCTCCATTACTTTCTCAAGTCTAAACAATCAAAATCAAGCCTAGATTTGTAGCATTCGCCAATCTATCAGGTATTAATGCTTCCACTGAAAATTTAACAATGACTATAGAGACCCTTCCAGGGGGCTCCAGCGTAACCCCTGGACACACCCCAGGAGTAAAACACTGGAGCTCTACTTTCAAATAGTCCAAAATATAGAAACCCCTTCCCACTCCACCCCACCTCAACCCAGGTTCCTTTCAGCTCAGCCCAGGACATAAAATATAAATTATGCAATATGATATTTCATAAATTTATCATAAATTGGCTCATGTAGAGTTCTGGGAAAATCTACAACTATAGTTTATGTCTCATTTCCCATTAAGATTCTTAGCTCCTGGAGCAGCTAGGTGGCACAGTGAGTAAGAGTGTCGGCTCCAGAGTCAGGATGACCCAGGATCGAATCTGGCCTCAGAAAATGAGCACCCACACATAAATAAAGACTGGCCATGTAACCTTGAGCAAGTTACTTAACCCCAATTGCTTAAAAAAAAAAAAGGTTCTTAGCTCCTTTTCAATTTTGCATGATCTAAAAGGAAAACATAATCACATTATGGTTGAGAAAATCTTTACTATGAGACATTAAAATTTCTAATTTAATTCTAGAAATTCTGATTTCTTACAGTAAAGATATTGTGAACAGTAATGTGATTGTGAGCTTCAAGGGAGGTGGGGCCTTCAGTCTCTATCCCCCAAGCAGCCCCGGTTCCTTTTAGTGGCTGACACAGCAAGGACATTTTTCCCTAAGGAAAGCTCAAATGTAATGCACTCAGAACTCCTCTGTTCCTGGACTCCCAGTCTTTAGCACCTATAAACAGAGAAACCTGACTGCTTATATTAGAGGAATGTTCCCTGAGTCCCAAAGTTAAAGTCTCAAGGCAAAAAGGAAGGATCCTCTCACCAACATTCACTCTGCCTTTGTGATTTTGGGCAGTTTGGCATCCCTGAGCCCCAGATTCCTAGAGGACTTTGTATGTATTTTGTATGTTCTCCTTATTTACATGTCATCTCCCCCATTAGAATGTAAGCTCCTGGAAGGCAGGGGATCCTTTTGTCTTTCTTTGTATTCCCTATTAAGGCAATTAATAAATTGTTGTGTGAGTGGTTATAAAAAGGGGGGTTACAATAGCTGGCCTCTGAAGTTCCTTCTGACTTCAGAACCAGGATCCTATAAATATAAGACAGGTAATCTCCCTGAGTCTCAGTTTCCTCATCTCTAAAGTGAGGTTGGACTAGAGCAGGTTCCCCATCCCTGCAGTAGATGGTCTCTGAAGCCCCACTCTAGTTCTAGAGCTAGGAACTTATGGGTCAGCTCCCATGGCCTCGTGCTCCATAACTCATGTTGCCAGCAATAAGATGTTATATTGAAAAAAGCCTTGAACTTGTATGTAGAATCTGGAGTCACAAGGCCAGAGTTCAAATCCTGACTTTGCCATTTACTGCCTGTATGACCTTGGTTAAATCCCTTCACCATCCTGGGCCTCAGAATCTTCATCTGCAAAATGAGTGCTACTGTTTGTACTAGATGGGCTGGGAGGACCCTTCCAGTTCTAAATCTATAAGTTAAGTAATTTTCTAAATTAGTAAGTCTAAATCTATAAGTAAAATAAAATTTTAATCTAAATCTATAACCATAAATCTATGATCCTATTGTCCTTGCTTGTGGTGTTTGAGGCAAATTTTTCCATTCAGGCATCTGACAGCCTTACCAGAATTCTTTGGTTGCCAACTCTGACCCACAGATGCCTCAGAAAGTGGGAAGGAGGAGGAGGAAGGGAAAAAGGAACAGGGAAAGAAAGTGGAGGGAGAGGATTTCTCGAACTCTTTCCAGTTTATACTGGTGCCCTAAAGGAGTAGAACAGACCTTTTCTTAAAAGTCCCCTCCCAGCATGACAGGTGATAGGGTCCCAGGACAATGAGCTCCCAACTCTGTTTCTGAGCCGTTGAGTACATGGGTCCAGCTGGACGCCAGAGAAATGAGAAGAAAAGACTTGTCCACATAAGCAGAGGTAACAAAAGTAAATCACTGTCCTTCCATGCCTTAGTAAGTGTGTCTTCATGGGCTGCTCTAGGTGAAAAAAAAATCATCCCTTAGTAGCCAGCCTTCTCATAATGATCCTCTCTCTCGAAGGACCAGTATCCAAAGCCTTTCCAGAGGAGATGATCCATTGGCATTGTCTTTAAGAACACATGGTCATTCAGTCACTCCAGATGACTAAAAAAGATTTGAACTGTCAGTGACAGAGGGGTTGTGGGAAAAAAGGGAAGAATTACAAATATTCTGTGACTTGGTCCTATCACTCTGGAGATCAAGCTGAAATTATGCAAGAAAAGTGTCTACCTTGTTCTTTCCCTTTGACCTAGTAACCCTGTAACTGAGCTTTTATATATACACATATATGTCTGCACATACATACTTATGTGTGTACATATACACACACAAATATATAAATACTCATGCACATGTACACACATTTGTATATGTACATTTCTATTTTATGGGTGAATTCATTCCATTTACATTCAAAGTTATAATTACTAGTTGTGTATTCCCCCATCCTATTTTTCCTCCCTATAATCCTTCTTACCCTCTCTTTTTATCTTATCCCTCCTCATGTATCTGATTTACTTCTATCCACTACATCCCTAATCCATATCCTTTTAAAGAATCTCTCCCTCACCCTCCTTTTCCTTAATCTACTCACCCCTCTAAGAATCCTTTCCTTATCCTCTCTCCCCACTGTCCTATGTCTTGCTCTATATATCCTTCTAAAAGTCCTTCCCTTATCCTGTCTCCTCATCCTCCTATTTCTTAATTTTATTTTTTCCTTTTTGGAGGGGGGAGGGCAGGGCAATTGGGGTTAAGTGACATGCCCAAGGTCACATGGCTAGTAGGTGTTAAGTGTCTGAGGCCGGATTTGAACTCAGATCCTCCTGATTCCAGGGCTGGTTCTCTATTCACTGTACCACCTAGCCACCCCCTATTTCTTAATTATTATATTATAATAGTATATGTTATTATATTGTATAATTATATATTATAATTTTATACTTTTCTAGATGTATATGTTATTCTCTCTTTGACCCAGTTCCAGTGAGCATAAGGTTCTAGCACTACCAGTCATTCACCCCCACTTGCTCTACTCTAATAGTTCTTTCATTCACTCTTCATTTATATGAGATAATTGCTCCATTTTACCTCCCCCCACCCAATTTTATCTTTTAGAATCATCCCATCATACTCAACTCAGCTTCAAGCCTTCTATTTATGTATCTTTTTCAAACTACCCAAGTAATGATAACATCCTTAAAAATACAGGTAACATTTTCCCACATAAGAAGTAAATAGTGTGACCTTAGTGAGTCCCTAATAATTGGTCTTTAGTGTCTACCCTATGTGTCTCCTGAATCTTATTTGTCAAATTATCCATTGAGTTCTGGTCTTTTTGTCACAAATACCTGAAAGTCTTTCAATTCATTGAATATCCTTTTTGTTTTCATTCAGGATTATTCTCAGTTTTGCTGGGCTAGTTATTCTTGGTTGCAGCCCCAGTCAAAATTACATTTTACTCTTCAAAACATAATGTGCTAAGCCCTTTGGTCTTTTAATGTAGAAGCTGCTAGATCATGTGTCATCCCGACTGTAACTCCACAGTATTTAAATTTTTGTTGTTGTTGCTTGTAGTATTTTCTTCTTAGCCTCAAAACTTGGTTATGCTGTTCCTGTGTTTTTTCATTTTAGGATCTCTTTCAGATGCTGATTGGTGCATCTTTTTCTATTTCTATTTTATCCTCTCATTCTAGAACTTCAGGGCAATTTTCCTTGATGATTTTTTTGTAAGATCATATCTAGACACTTTTTTTAAAAGATCATAACTTTCAGGTAATCCCACACTTTTTATATTGTCTCTCATCAATCTGTTCTCCAGATTAATTGCTTTTCTAATAAAATATTTCACATCCTCTACTATTTTTTTCATTCTTTTGATTTTGTTTTATATTTCTTGGTATCTTATAATGTCATTAGCTTTACCTTGCCCAACTTTAGTTTTTATGGAATCATTTTCTTCCTTAAGTTTTTGGATTTCTTTTTCCAATTGGCTGACTTTTTTTCATGATTTTCTTGGATTGTTCTTATTTTTTCCCCTCAACCTCTGTTATTTGGCTTTTAACATACTTTTTAAGTTCTTCCAAGAGCTCTTTTGGGGCTTGTAATTATTTAACATTTTTCTTTGAAGTTGCTACTGCCCTCCAGACACACCTGGGCCTGGATGCTTCAGTCTTCCCCGGCTTAGCAATCTGACCCCTACACTGTAGCTGCCAAGGCTGCCAAAGCTGCCCCACCTTCAGGTACCCCCAGGGTTTGTTGTTTGTTGATTCAGTGAGTCAGAGTCACCTGGAGGTGTTTGCATATTTGGGACAAATCCACCCCTGGATGTCAGGTCTTTCTTGAGGTCTTCTCAAGTGGTCTTAGGATGACAACTGCTTTACCCTGAGTTTTAATTATTTCTGCCCCCCTCAGTTCCCTTAGAGGTGATGTTTTGTCTTGTTTGTGGGGAAGTTCTGAGAGCCTGGCATTTCTTATCTTATTCTGACATTTTTCCCTACATGTACACATGCATGTACATGTGTACCTCTGTAGACATATTCTTAAGTATAAATACACATGTGTATACACAAATGTATAATGCACATATACATTGTGTACATGTGCATACTTACATGTAAATGCATGAATGTATACATACTCACATATGTGTGTGCATATACATGCTCATCCCTTGAGAAGGTAAAGTACAGAAATGCATCAATACAGACTAAAATATCCATAGCAGCATTTTTTTTGTGGCAGCAAAGAAATAAAGGGGGTGCCCATTGCTTGGGGAATGGCTGAACCAGTTGTTGTATAGGAATATAAGAGAATATTATGATACTCTAAGAAATAACAGGTACAAGGGATTGAGAAAAATAAGGGGAAATTACCATGGACTAATGCAGAGTGAGTTAAGTCAGATACTATATGTGTGTGCGTGTGCACATGGATGTATATGTATGTATGTGTATTATATGTAAGCATGCATATATGCATGTCTCTATATATAATTGCTATAACAATGTAAATTAAAAGATCACCAAAAGGAAGAGGAATTAAGAAACTATTAAGAGAAAACCCATATGGTCTGGGAGAACTGATAAAAAAAAAAACAACCCAGCAATGAGGTACCAGGTGCCAAATGAGTAAGAGCAGGGGGAATCTTCTCCTCCTCTTCCAGACCTTTTCTCCTTCCCTCTGCCTCTCCCTCGTCCTCCTCCTCTACACCTTCGAGGCATCTGTGGGGCCAAAGCAGCAGGCAGTGAGAGTGCTACCTCAGGCTGGGTCTAAATCCTGTCTCTGGTGTGTACTACCTATATGACCTTGGAATAGTCACTTTCCTTCCCTTGGCCTTGGTTTCCTCATCTTTAAGATGAGGTTGGATTAGGTGGTCTCTGGGGCTCCCTTCCAGCATCTCATGAAGCAGCCCTTTCTCTTCACTTCAGAGGGATGACTGGGGCAGAGCCTCCTTAGGCACCTGCAGCTGTGGTCTCTGTATCAGGTGTTTTGCCTAACTGTTTTTCTGTATTTGGGGGAGTGTTCCCTAGAGCAGGAGGGGGAGGGGGGTATTTCCAGAAGTGAGTATTATGTTAATACAAAATGCATCAATAAATTTTTAAATAGACTCCATGGTGATTTCCACAGGCATCAGAGAAGGAGAGATAGGTCATTTAAAAAAAACCATATATTTAAAAAAAAAAAACAGGTACCAAACATCATTTCACGTCTGTCGTTCTTTTGTGTTGGTGGAAGAAGAGCTAAAGCAGACGATGGGAAATGTGCAAGGTGGGCCTGACCCCAGACCAGAACACTACCTCTGGGACATCTGTGGGGAAGCCTGGATGGCCACTAACGGTACAAGCACCACCTGCTCCTTCATAATAAAGCCTAGAACACAGAAGAGGAAGGACAACCGGCTAAAACCAGTGGAGCATTATCCTTGGTAACAGCAAGTAGGAAGGAGCCCAATCCCCTGGCTGGTCAGCCACACTGAGAGTGCTGGGCCTACACTTTGGGAAGGCCTTGAGCAGCCTGAGCCCCTGAGAGGAGGGAGGCCAGGATGGTGCAGGGCCTCCAGGACTGGTCAAAGGCACAGGGCAAGAAGAGTCTGGACAAGAGTAGGGTGAGCTGGGGGCCAGGAATCAAAAACTGGAAGGAGGGTCCTAGGGGAGAAGGGTTTGACTTGTTCTGTCTGGCCCCACAGGGCAGAGCCAGGACCAATGGGGAGAAGCCCCAGAGCAGCAACTTTAGCCTGGATGTTGAAGACAAATCTTCCTCCCAGGGAGAGCTGCCCGATGCTACAGGGGCTGGTGGGTTCCCCCTTCTTGGGAGTCCTTGAGCAAAGGCTGCACTGGGAATGTTGTAGGAGCCAGCCTGGCTGAGTATGAGCCTCTAGCTCTGAAATCCCATGATTCTGCTGTTCTTCCTGATTCTGGAGACCTACGGGGTATTTGGTGGTTGGTTGACCTTTTTGTACTCATTGTCTGTCCCTGCTCTTAGACTGAGCTCCACAAGGGCAGGGGCCGCCCCTGACCTAAATTCTGTGTCTCCCTTAGGACCCAGTATGGTGCTGTGCACACAGCAGGCAATTAATAAATGATGTTGAATGAATGAAAGTCAAAGTGGCTGCTCTACCTTCACCCTCTTGGTCCTCCATACCCTATAGTCAGATCATGCTCTCTGTCATAAATGTAGGGAACCAATGCAAGGGGGGCAGAGTGGGACTGCATGCCAGAAAGAGCTTAGGATTTACTCCTCAATGAATGAATAGCATTTGTTAAGCACTAATATATAAAATTTGTTGTTCAATCATTTCAGTCGTGTCTGACTCTTTATGACCCCATTTGGGATTTTCTTGGCAAAGATACTGGAGGGGTTTGCCATTTCCTTCTCTGGCTCATTTTACAGATGAGGAAACTGAGGCAGACAGGGTGAAGTGACTTGCCCAGGGTCACACAGCTAGCCCAGATCTGAACTCAGGAAGACGAGTCTTTCTGACTCTAGGACAGTGGAACTCTATCCTCTATACCAGCTAACTCACAACACACACACACACACACACACACACACACACACAGATATACAAATAGATATGTGTGTATATGTATGTACATATGTATTTGTTTATATTTATATATACACATATGTATGTATACACATATTTGTGTGTCTGTGAGTAGGTATATAATAATAACAATGGCCAACATTTAAGTTCTTCAAAGCACTTTACAGATATCATCTCACTCTGTCCTCTGTCCTCTCACAACCTTGGCAGGGAGGTGCTATCCATATCCCCACTTTACACATGATGAAACTCGGGCTCGAAGACATTAAGTGACTTGTTCAAGGTCATACAGCTAAGTGTCAGGTTGAATCTGAACTTTGGACTTCTTGCCAATGAGTCCAATGCTCACGTTAGCAACTAGTCCAGGGAAATAACCTTAACCAATAAGCAACAGTTTCTCAAGGAACAAAAGCCTGGGGAAGACAAATCCAAAATAGAGGGAGGGAGATTTATCTTAGCTCCCAGGTGGCTAAGAGGGAAAGGTCCTAGTTGGGTAGAATGAGCTAAGTATGGTCCATACTCCCTCCCATAAGAGACAGAATCAGTCAGTCAAGCATCATGCTTACTATGTGGCAGGCACTGTGCTAAGTACTGGGGATACAAATAGAAGCAAAAAGAAAAACAGTCCCTGCCCTACAGAGCTTACAGTCTTATAGGGGAAGGCAACACTATGAATTGATGGAAGGATGGATAGATAGAGAATATGGATGGATGGATGGATGGATGGATGGATGGATGGATGGATGGATGGACAGGTGGATGGGTGAACAGGTGGATGGATGGATAAATGGATGAAAGGATGGACAGGTGGACAGACAGACAGACAGGTGAGTGGGTATGTGGGTGGATGGATGGATGGATAGATGGAAAATATTAAGTGTTTACTAGGGAAAAGACAACACATATATCTAGAGTTGGAAATAGGAAAGGTGGAAACTTAGGCCTTAAATAGCCTAGAGAGGACCCAAGTGGCCTAATGAACTGTGGAAGGTGGGGAAAATGAGGATGGGGAATTCACTGTACAAAGGAGATGTTTCATGCTCAAATTTAGCTGGAGATTTGGGGGAAATGCTTTGTGCCAGGCTGTTTGTTTAATGAAATTTTATCTTTCCACTTCAACTGGTTTGCTTTTAAGAGGGAAGTTAAATAACAAATTTCAAGAGCAGGGCAGGGGGTGAGTACTCAAGCCAGACCAGTGTGACCAGCTTTAGAAATTTCCCAGAACCCACTGGGGCTGGAGGAGCCCAAACAAGATCCTACAAATGCTAGTTTGTGAGAATGAGTACTCATTTTCAAAGGGCATGTAATCAATCTAGGCGTTGAATCTTGCACAATAAAAGGGTCTGGCAGATCTACTTGTATCAAAACGGGAATGGCATAAAGAAGTAAGCATGGTCCCTGTGGAGAAACACACAAATTCAAGACTCGACCTATATTGTTGTGTTTCCTCCACCCCTCCACCCCCCAATCCAAAGCTACCTTGTTTCTATATCATATGTAAGAGGCTACCTGGTTGTCCCAAATGGAGGGTTGACTTCTGGTTCAGGAAGGCTTGGGTTCAAAGGTGCCACCTCCTAACATTTAGGCAGCCAGGTGGCTGTTGCGTTTGTCCTTCGTCTTGAAAAGAACCATGACATCAGAGAGATGATGACATGACTTGAAGCTGACTTGGATTTGAGTGAGGGAGGGCTAGTGAAAGATCACCAATCTTACTTTCTCCTCCTCTGGATGGCCCAGGATGCAATGGCCCTTTTAGGCTTAGGCCTTTTCAGGTTCTCACTTTGAGTGAGGTAACACCCATTCAGCCAATAAGCCTCCACTTAAAGAGGCCTATTAAGAAATGAAAAAAAAAAATCAAACTGGGAGGGAAAGACCCTCAGGGTTGCTGGCCAAAAGAGAAATAGTTACAATTTGCTTTCACTCTAAGCCAAGGGGCCCAAAAAAATAGCCATTAAGTGGTGCTTGGGTGGGGGTCTATTGTCCAGTCTATGTGCTCCAGAGTGAAATGGACTTAAGGTTTGGTCTTTGAGAAAGAAATCTAGCCAGTAAACACAGTGGATAGAATCTGTGGCCTGGAATCAGGAAAACCTGACTTCAAATCCAGCCTTAGGCACTAGCTGTGGGACCCTGGGCAAGTCACTTATCCTTCTGTCTCAGTTTCCAAACTGTAATATAGGACTCATAATTGCACCTACCTCCTAGGGTTGTTCTGGGGATCAAATGAGACAATATTTGTATGGTGAGACCTTAACGAGCTCTATACATGCCAGTGATCATGGGTAGTTATTATTGTCTAGTCTGGTGAAAGCCCTGTGGTTAGTCACTGTGACCTCTGTGTGAGGCCCCTCCAGATGGTGCTACTAGACCTTGACCACAGTCTTACCAGTCAACAGTATTTTTCTCATATGACCTAAATCAATCATGAAAGATCAGCTTTGGGTAAGAATGCCCTCAGGGATCACAGGGGTTGAATTTCTCTCTAGGTTGGAGCAGAGCTGCTACCACAGAGAGAATCCCCCAAAGCAGGGACAGATGTGAACCAGAGTTTCAGGAGATTGCAAACCTATTGGGTAGAAGGGTCCCCTGGAATGGGTGATTCTTCCAAAATAAATCAGTCAGGAGGACACTGAAGGGTGGGGAAAACTGTGAATCCTCCAAAGCAATGGGATTTATGGACAAGTAGCATTCTGGGACCATCCTGACATTCTGAGGTTTCACACCAGTGCTCTGCAGGAATACGATCTGTCCTAGGAATTCCAAAGCTGCACTTTTAAAACCCGGCACTTAGTTAATGGCCTGAAATCCAAGCCAAGATAGAGAAGGTGTGAGCAATTTGTTAACAGATTCCTTCCGAGTCCATAAGGTCATCTTCACCATTGCAGGACAGAATAAGATTTATAGCTGGAGAAGATTTTAAAGATCATTTTACAGATGAGGAAACTGAGGTCCATAAGCAAAATGACACACCCAAGGTCACCCAGGTCACTGGAAGGTATATTCCACTTCCTTCCCTCTGAAATTGGTCAATCGGGACTGATTCATTCTAATCCCACTGTTGGGTATACAAGAAGGTAATTTAAGAAGCAACTAGGCCCTTGACATGATAACCAGATCTGGTTGATATGTATCTCCTTGGGCATGGGGCTTTCAAAGCCTTTTTAGAGATCTGGGTTGAAAAAGTCAAAATTAGCCAACACTTGGGGCTAGGAGGGAGAGTTCAGTCCACTAGGAATCATGATCTTTTAGAAGGCTGCTTAAGAAATGAGGAGTGTTTGTGGAGAGGGAACTAGCCCCAGAGTCAGGTTCAAGCTCTAACTGACCCCACTGGCCGTGTAGCCCCCAGGAAGTCAGACCTTCCTCCACCTTTGCCTCTCAAGTTGTCTGACTTCATTCCAAACCCAGCTCAAATCCCACCTTCAGGGGGAGTCTTTTTCCACTATGTCCCACTCCCCTCTTCTCCCCAGAGTCACGGCTAGTGCCTTCCCCTCCAAACCTAGTTATTCCTGTGGTATCTTCCCTACTAGCCTGGCACCTGACAATCCACTCAGAAGATGGGAAGTGTAGGTTCCTGATCATTGGGGACACCATCACAAAGCCAGAGGCCAGCACAACTATAATGTAAGGGACAAACCCAGAGGCACTGCATTTGAGCTGAGTGTTTTCAGCCAAGACCAAGACTCTCTGCAATCTCCCTCCCAGCTAAGGGACTGTCCTCATAGGAAGCTAAGCTCTGCAGAGGAGGACCAACACCCTCTACTGGAGAGCTGCAGGTAGAGAAGGATGGCGGAGGATGGAGGGCAGATGGAGGGCGGGGAGAAAGGTAGCACTGAGGCCCTCCCCCGCCCCCACCTCATCTACTGGAAGGCTCAGCGAGGCCTGCCTCTGAAAGGAATGTGGTCAATGAATAACCCTGAACGCTGCACCTGACCCTAGGAGAGCCAGTCCTAGGCCTGGGGACACTGGAGGGGCAGGGCTGGGCACAGCCTCTGAGACAGGGTGGCAGCTCACAGGTAGGTGCACTGTTGTGTATCTGATTTGTGTTGTTTGACCTATAAATAAATCTGCCCACCCTTTGAGCTGCTGAGGAGAGTCAGTGACTATCCCCTGGGTGATGTCAGTCGGCAGCTCTGGGATTATCTGGGTGGAGACAATGAGTCAGAAGCCGAGAGCCTCCGGGGCAGAAGTACCTGGGCCCTGGTTTCATGGGAGGGTCTGTGACGTCAGGATCCCGTGTGTGTGTGTGTGTGTGTGTGTGTGTGTGTGTGTGTGTGTGTGTGTGTGTGTGTGGCCATGCACACGTTTCCATCTCCTTGGGCCTTATGGTGACCTCCACCCGGTCAAAATGCAGTGCTGCCCTCAGGAAGGAGTGTGGCACAGCCTGTGCTGATGTGCCTTTGGCTCCCTGTCCGGATTAGTGATTGGTTCTGCCTTTTACTCCCTCCTGCTGTCAGCGCACACAAAGGATGTGTTTGGGTGTCATTAATTAAATAGCAGGGCTGTGAAGTTAGAAAGGAGGAAAGTTCACTCAGTGTTATTTCCTTACACACACACCCCAGCTCAGACCCTGCCCTCTGACCCATACAATTCAATGTACCTCAAAGACCACAGCACCCCCTACCCCCAACAGCCTTCCTTAACCCCATCCCAGGGCAGGTTCTTTTGCCTGCACTTTTCTTACGTGTCTATTCTGCATTGTTTTGAATCATGAGAGAGTGTAGCCTAGTAGATAGCAAGAATTTTCTTTCCCTGGCTCAAGAAAACCAGCCACATACTGATTGTGTGACTCTGGGCAAGTCACTTAACCTCTCAATGCCCCAAGCCATTCTAAGCAAGACAATGATGGTTGATCTGAATTGGTGAAAGGAATTTTGTTGGGGGCTCTCTATGCCAATGAAATCACAAGTCCGCTCAAAAAGTTTAAAAAGCCTTCTTGCTTGTGAGTGGGTCATGCTCCCCTCCTATATGATGAGCTCCATGAGGCAGAGATCACATCTTACCCAAAGTTTTGATTTCTCCCAGAAAGTAGCACACAGTTCTGCATACAGTAGGCATTTAATAAAAATTTGTTGAATTTAATCTATTGGCAATTGGGGAAACGGCTGAACAAATTATGGTACATGCCTGTAACAGACAATGAGGATCATAGGAGCCCAGAGTGAGAGCAGGAAAACACCATCAAATTGAAACCCCTTCATTTTACAAACGAGGAAACTGAGGCAGACAGGTTAAGTAATTTGCTCAGGATCACACAGCTAATAAGTGTCTGAGACAGGATTTGAACTCAGTTCTTCCTTAGTGCTCTGTCCATTGTACCACCTAGCTGATTGGACTGTAAGAAATTAATATGAGGAGTTTAGGGAAGCCTGGGAAGAATTATAACACTGTAAATAGGAAGAACAGCCACAAGAGTAAAAAATTATTTTTGAAAATATTTTTAAATAATTTATTTTATATAGTATATATTATGATTTTATATTATAAATATTATTATATTTAATTATATACTATAAATTATATGTCATATTTAACATATTATAATATAAACATGTATTTTATGATTTTATATATTATAGTATATGTAAATAATTTGATTTATTATAAAATAATTTTAAAATTATTTTTGAGAAGTTTGACCCTAAGGAATAGAAAAGATACCCAACCTAGAGATCAAAGATGTGAGTTCAAATTCTAGATATGCTAACTATATACACTTACATACATGCATGGATACATCCATACATATACACACATATTTAATCGCTTACATGAATGTAGATTCTGAGGAGTAGCCTAGTCAAATGCAAACAAGGCCACATGATTGGCCACCAGGTGAATATTTTTAATTGTAACAACTCTGAATAACTACCTGCTAAGTGCCCCACCTCCCCCACTAAATGCAGAGGTCGCAATCTGTATCAGAGGAGGGGGTGAGCATCCAGTAAATGTTGAAGCTCCACCTCTCAGCACCTCCTATAGACCTGCTTGGGCCACTGAGATTATCTCAGGGATCTTAAGCATTAGGCCTATCTAGACTGGTAACTGAATATGGAGCTTGCTCTGGGAGGGAGACAATGGCATTTCCAGCCCAATTCAGTCTCAGTATCCTTTTCCATGATCTACAGAACAAGCACAGACAGTATCTTGTAATCCTCATCGGTTTTGGTCCAAATTAGCCCCAGCTGGCTCTACTTTCTTTTACAGCTTTCTTATGATCAAATACCTCTGAAAAGCTGTGCTTTCCACTAATTAGAATTAATTTGCAAGAGTTCTTAGCCTGAGGGCTGTGAACATGTTTTTAAAAAATGTTTTAATTCCATATTTCAATATAACTGAATTCCTCCGCAATCTAATAAAGTTTATTTTTTTTAATTTAAAAACATAATTCTGAGAAATGGTCCATAGTCTTCACCAGACTGCTGGAGGGGTCCATGACTCAATGAATGTGAAGACCCCCTGATTCATTTCATCTTTCTTAGATGCACTTAAAATTAAGCTTCCTTGTAAACATGCAATCATCATACAGTGAGTGTATACTGCTTGTTCATTTGGTCTATTTCCTCTTTTTACCCAGTGGAGTCTAAGGTCTTACCCTTGGCCACACACACACACACACACACACACACACACACACACCTTAGACACACGAGTGTGTAGATACACATTTCTTTTTTCTTTGTTTCAATATTCTACCAATGCCTAGAAGAAATGGAACATAACAGTCTCAAAGGAACTCAGAATGGGTATCATGGAAAGAACGATGGAGGCACCATGACAGGTTTGAGCAGGAGGCTGCCACCTGTAACCAATGAAGGCAGAAGGACAGGAACAAATGGTACCATTGGGAAAGGCCTGGCAGGAAGAGAAGATGATGAGGCAGGATGGCAGGGGGACATCCCGGGTGCTCCCCTGGGGTCTTCATGATGCAAGGAGAGAACGGGGAAGTTCTTTGACAGAGAACTTACAGGAGGGCATGAGCACCCAGACTGGGCAGGACCTGTGGGTAGTGAGCCACATCACTGGAAGCCTCACCTCGTAGATGAACTCAGTCATTTGAGTACTTGAACCTACTCTCTCCATTGCAATCTGGAAGAGCTGTGGTCCAGTGGCAGTAGCACGGGGCCTGGGCACACAGTAGGTGCTTAATAAATGCTGCTCCCTTCCCTCTCACAAGCTTATTCTGAGATTGCGTTGTTCCATGACACAACATCAGCACAAGAACAGTGGTTAGGAAGGGTGGAGAGTTCCACTCTGCTCTGCCCTCTTCAGGCCTCAGAGGGAGGCCCTGGGCCCAGTTCTAGATGCCAGGTGAGCAGGACTGAGGCCAGTCCTCTGTCCACCTCCTCATGTACCTCTCCATCAGAAGGAAGCACACTGGTGTCTGCACCAGGAAGCAGCTTTGTTGGATTACCCAAACACAGTCCAAACCACTCTCTCCTCCTTAGCTCTGGGCATGGTTACTGCGCATCTGTGGTACCTGTCCAAGGTATGTGTACAGATGGACCAATTCAATGCACTACTCATTTATCGTACATCACAACCTAGGGAAGATGAATTCTTCACCCACTTGGTTTTTTCTCAGTGGATTTTGCTTAACAGATTTCATTGCCAATTTTGTCACCGTGTGGCAGTTGGTGGCGCAATGAATAGCATGCTGGGCCTGGAGTCAGGAAGACCTGAGTTCAAATTTGACCTCAGACATTTACTAGCTACGTGTCCCTGGGCAAGTCACTTAACTGTGTTTGCCTCAGTTTCCTCATCTGCAAAATAATGCTAATAGCACCTATTAGGGATAATAATAGTATCTATTTCCCAGAAATGTTGGGAGGATCAAATGATATATTTGTAAAGTGCCTGGCACATACAGTCTATTTAAGAAATGCTTATTCCCTTCCCTGCTCCATTGTAGAACAGATAAAAATCTGCATTGGAGCAGGTAGAGGAGGGATGGGCAGCCAGTGGTGCAGTGGTTAGAGGCCAGGGTCAGAAGGCAGGAAGACTCATCTCCTTGGGTTCAAATACCCCCTCAGAAGCTTACTAGCTGTGTGACCCTGGGCAAGTCACTTCACCCTGTGTGCCTCAGTTTCCCCATCTGTCAAATGAGCTGGAGAAGTAAATGGCCAACCACTGCAGTATCTCTGCCCAGAAAACCCCAAATGGCATCAGAGACTCTTAGACAATACTGAAATGATTCAACAACAACATAGATGAAGGGAAGGGGTAGGAAGGAAAGAGGAGGAGGAGAGGGAGGGAAAGGGAGGAGAGGAAAAGAGAAGGGTGTCGTTTAAACCTGGTGTTTCCCCAGTGTTCAGTGCAGCTGAACGATGCATGAGATCTCTGTCACTGGGTTACTGTGAGGAAATAAATCACAAACTGTAGAGCCCCACTTGCACCTGCCTCCTGGGGCTTTGAACATTAAACGAGATGATGCCTATAAAGCACTTCACTGTCTCTGGCATGCTCAGCACCCACGTGCTCTAGAAACACTTGCTCCCTTGGTCCTTCCCTCCTATAGAAACATGAACAGCCCCATAAGCCACTGTCCTCAACATCGGTGATGTAAACAGTGGCCGTGTTTGGGGATCAAAGTGGATGGGCCCCTCTTCTAGGTCACAGCGAGAAATAGTTGTAGAGAAGGAGAAGATGGCCTGGCCAAGTCAACACTGTCTCAGATGTCCCTTCGCTCACCACTACCTGTCCCCAAAAGGATGTGAGTTGGGAGCTATATATAGACAGGGGCTCGGCGTGGGGTCAGCAGGAAAGGCAGTGGCATTGTTTGCCAAAGGAAGGGCCGTGAGCTATGCCTATTTATAAATCAAATGCAGGGGGAGGGGAGGGAGATGGTGGGCAAGGGCTTCCTGGGGAGACATGGGGGGATGCAGCTTCCTGAAGGGAAAGCTATTTCAGAGAATTTGGGGTGGGAAAGGATATTCCCCCCCAATAATGCCATCAGCTACACACACTGCCCTTCAAGGATAGCCCTGAACCTTGGCCTTCTTTCATTCCTAGTTGCAAATGTTGACCTACTTTTTTATGCCTCCTTCTCAAAGGACTTTGCGCCCTTGGAATGTTCTGAACTTAGTGTGGCCTGGACCACAGGAGCCATTCATGGAGAGTCACATGGTCTGATCTGCACTTAAGGACTCAAAAGAGGATAGAAGAGGCAGGGAGGCCAATGAAGAGAGGGGTTCTTCATCTTTGTCGTTCCAGGGCCTCCCTTTGGCTGTCTGGGGCAGCTTGTGGGTCCCTTCTCTTAAAAAATGTTTTTAAATGCACTAAATAAAATGTGTAGGATTCCAAAGGAAACCAATTCTATTGAAAGAAAGTTAGAAAATACTAAAATAAAAACAAGCTCATGGACCACCCCCCGCCCAGTTAAGAACCCTGGAATAGGAGGCTTTTAGAATTCTGTAGGCAAGAGCTAATGAGGTCCAAATGATGGAAGGAGTGATACGTAATAAAAGGGGTCAGATGTGAGAGATGCTATATTTAGTTTTTTATTTTTCCCCAGTTACATGTAAAAACAAACTTTAACTTTCTCTTTTAAAACTTTGAGTTCCAAATTCTCTCCCTCCCTCCCCACCCCCACCCCCACTGAGAAGGCAAGCAGCTTTAGGTTATACATGTGTAGTCATGCAAAACATTTCCATATTAGTCATATTGTGAAAGAAAACAGTGAGGGATGTTATGGAAGTAAAAATGGCAAGATAGTAA
Organism: Gymnobelideus leadbeateri; assembly: GCA_011680675.1. Taxonomy (NCBI): domain Eukaryota; kingdom Metazoa; phylum Chordata; class Mammalia; order Diprotodontia; family Petauridae; genus Gymnobelideus; species Gymnobelideus leadbeateri. Next base: position 60,018 of record WOXC01012106.1, on the reverse strand, counting down.
GCGTGCCTATTCACATGCACATTTCCTACTTATCACCTGTCCCAGTACTTTGCCAGTGTTTGCTTTTTATTCTTAGTAACATTCTTATTTATTCTTATTAATAATAATAATAATAGTGAGCATTTACCTGGCACTTTAAGGTTTGCTAAATGCTTTATAAATATTATCTTATTTGATCCTTACAACAGCCCTGGGAGATAGGTGCTATTATTATCCTCACTTTACAGATAAGGAAACTGAGGCAGACAGAGGCACATGGGTGTTTTTGCCACTGACCCAGATCCAAACTGTCCAAGGCTTGTTAGATGGGCGTTCATGATTTGCCAAGGCCAAAAGGAGCTCTTTATCTGGTGGCCAGGCTTTTGGAGGTGAACCTCTCATCTCCTGCAACATTCTTAAAGCCTTTCCAAATGTGTTGGACCTACTGAGGCACGTGCTCTGTTGACCAGGCCTGCAAGAACCCAGAGTCGCCCATCTGCCTGGGATGAGGCATTGGGAAAGACTTCAGTGTAAGGTATCTACAGACATCCTGCAAGAGTCCACCATGGCATGGCAGGCCTTAGAGTGAGCAAGATCTGAGGTCAAATTCTGTCTCTAACCTCTACTTGACTTTGAGACTCTGGACAAGTCACTTCTCCTCCTGCTGCCTTAGATGACTGGATGACAGACTCAGATGACAGGTGTTCTTTAAGATAAAGATCATCCAAGGGTCATCTGGCAAAGCACCTAAATATAGTTTTGCTGCCATGAGGAAAACATTCAGAGGCTCCAGTAATAGGATCCACTCGGCTCTCCAGAAATGCCAGGCATGAGCCTGCAATGCTGACAACATTCGGGGTCAAGAGGTATCTGCCTGTCTGTGGTGCTGGTGGTCAGTGGCAGAACCTTGCACTCTGTCACGCCAATCACTGCCACCCGGACTGACTGCTGGGACTAGGGAAATTTTGCTGCAATGAGCCAGAGCTGAGGCAGGATTTTTAGAATCAGTCTGACTTCCAGCACTTGGCCAATAATTTTTTAAAATTTCTTAAAATAGCCCAAATGAGTCCCCCCCCCCCTCCTGTGAAAAGTATCACACAGCAGAATCACGGAATTTCAGAGCTGGCAGGGACTCGGAGGCCATCTAGGCCAATCCATATTTGGAGAAGGATTCCCTCTACAGCATGCCTGACAAGTGGGCAATCATTCTTTGTTTAAAGCCTTCAAGTGAAGGGAAAGCGGCAGCCCCCAAGGGCAGTGTGGTCCATTTTTGTACAGCTCCTATGGGTCATCCTGCTAGTTTTCTTATCTCAAAGCTAAATTCTCTTCTCTGAAGCTTCTAGGCATTGTTCCTGCAGTATTCCTACCATCTGGGGGCAAACAGAACAAGTTGAATTCACCTTCCATGCACCAGGCCTTCAAATATTTGAAGACAGATATTCTATCTCTGCTCCCTTGCCATATTTTCTCTTCTCCAAGCTAAACATTCTAGTTTCTCCCTGTGGCTTGAATGTAAGAATCCTAGCCATCCATCCGTGGATAATCTACAATTTATCAATGGTTTTCCTAAAATATGTTTCCCACAACATTCCAGATATAGCCTGACAAACAAAACCATCACCCTATGCTTGGAGGCTAAGCCTCTTAATGCTTAATATCCATGCTTAATACTTAATGCAAAAATACCCATGTGCCTGTCTGCCTCAGTTTCCTAATCTGTAAAATGAAGATTAATAATAGCCTCTATCTCTCAGGGCTGTTGTGAGTATCAAATAAGATAATATTTATAAAGCACTTAGTAAACCTTAAAGTGCCAGATAAATGCTCACTGTCATTATTATTATTAATGAGAATAAATAAAAATGTTAATAAGAATAAAAAACAAACATTTGCAAAGTATTGGGACAGGTGTGATATGTACATAGGAAATGTGCATGTGAAGGGCACACTTATCATCTTGCCATTTTTACTTCTATAACATTAGCTTTCATTATCACTCATCAATACACTATTGATTCATGTTTAGCTTGCAGTCCACTAACACCTTCAGATCTCCTTTTAACAACCCTGTCTAACCACATCTCCCCCATCTTGTACTCGTGAAGTTGACTTTTTGAACCCCAGGGTAGTACTTTACATTTATCCCTATGAAATTTCATCTCCTTAAACTCAATTCAATGTTCCAGCTTGTCAAAATTTTATTGTATCCTAACTCCAGTGTGTTAACACATTTGAAGTATTAGCTATTCCTGCCAGGTTTGTATCATAAGCAAATTTCTTATCCAAGTCATCAATAAGAATATTAAAAAGTATAATTATGCTAAGGATCCCTAGGACACTCTACTTCATACTTTATTTCAGCATACAATAAGCCACTGCTACTATTCTTTGCACCAGACTTTCGACAAGTTCCAAATCCAACTAATTATAATATTATCTTGCCCAAATTATAAGATAATTATAACATTATCTTGCCCACAAGAATAGCATGAAAGATTTTCATATTCTGTCAGAATCTAAGGAAAGTATGCCTTTAGCCTTCCTCTGATCTAGCTCCAGTCAAAAAAACAAAGTGATTAAGGTTAGTCTGGCATGAATTGTGCAAGATGAAGCCACTTGAGAGAAATTGCTTCCTCTTCTAGACCATCTTCTTCTAGAAATTGCTTCCTCTTCACTGACCATCTCTTTAATCGGACATTCTTAAATTTTACTAGGTGTTGAAGTTGGTCAATAGTTGGCAAACTCCTTTCTCTTTCCCTTGTTAAGAAAAGAATGAGGACATTTGCCCTTTTCCAGTCCTGCATAATACTTCTCCTGTTCTCTAACTTTCAAAGACCACTGATAGCTGTTCAGCAATCATACCTGCCAGTTCTTTCTGCGCATTAAGATGTGGTTGCCTGGGCTAGATGACTTGACAAAAATATCGCTAACTAGATCATAACATACCTAATTATCTATTGTATCATAGACTACTAGTGACAGGTGCTTAAATAAATTCTAATTGTTTGATTAGACTAGAATAAAACCATATAAATTATCAAGTCCAATTATTTTACAGATGAGGAAACTGAGGCCCAGATAAGTCTCATGGTCACATAGGTAGTTTATAGCAGTCCTGGGACTAAAGACCAGATCCCTTAACTCTTCAAGCCAATACTCTTTGCATTGGACCACAGCAGACTGCCTTTGTGAGCTGAGTACAAAGGAATTTCCTTTCAGAATCAGAAAAATGTCCCAATAATGGATGAAAACGAACACCTTTCCTGTGCTTCCTTATTCAAATTTTGTGAATAAATGTGCTGCACTTCATGGATAATGGTGTGGCAACTGACCCTACCTAAGGAATAAGACACACTAAGTATTTTTTCTTGGGTTCTGGAAAGGTTTCACTGAGTCACCTCCAGTGTCTTACCCATTCTTCTAGAAATACAGGAACACAGGATGGAATTAGAAGTGAAGTTCATGGCTGAGGAATCCTGTATGAAGCTAGCTGCCCTGTTTAGGGTCTGACTCCTTGCACTTGGCCTCATGAGCATTGAATTCCAATGACTGAGTTTATCTAGACAGTGAATATGCACCCAGGATTTTCCACACTCCAGGGTAGATCCAATTAACTCAATGAGCGTGGTAAAAATCCTCCCCTTTGCCCCCCCCATCTCCAAACAAAATACATTTTAATCCTCTTTAATTCAAAATAAATAAATGCCTTGGGGCACTCTTTGGAAAGATGTTGCAAGGATTTTCATCCTGTTTCACCTGGCCATCCCAGAGGTTCAGTTCAGGTAAGGTCCATAGTTCTGAACACACTTTTCCCAGAATGGGGAAACAGAAAAATGACACAGCTAGGAATGGGCTACAAAGGTAAGGGCCAAAAGCATCTTATAACAAAGGCAATTCAGTCACAACGACCCAGGTTGTGGAAGTACATGAATAGAGGTGGAATAGAAGCACAGTCAAAGGCAGGAGCCAAAAGTCTTGGGAAAATAGTGGAAGGTGAGGGAAGAAGACAAAGACAAAGGAGGAAAAGGAGAAGATAGAGGAGAAAGGGAAGGAAGAAGAGGGAGAGAAGGAGAAAGAGGAATAAGAGAAGGAGGACAAGAAGGAAGAGGAGGAAAGGAGGGAGGAGAAGGAAAAGGAAGGAGAAAGAACAATTAATACCCATGCATGTCTAGGTTTAACATATACTTTGGGGGGCAGCTAGGTGGTGCAGTGAATAGAGCACCAGCCCTGGAGTCAGGAGGACCTGAGTTCAAATCAGCCCTGAGACACATTTACTAGCCGTGTGGCCTTGGGCAAGTCACTTAACTCCAACTGCCCTGCCTTCCCCCCTCCAAAAAGCAAACAAAAAAACATATACTTTGGGCATTGTAAAATAGAAGGCAACTCTTCTGGAAAGCATCCAAACAAAAACCTCTACAATGTTAATGGAACACAGTGCTAATCACCCCAATGTAGTCACAGATATACTAATGCTGCCATGTCAACAAGGAGAAAGAAAATTGATAGATATTGTCAGAGTACAGGTTAAATGGGTTAAAAATTTAAAGAAATGCTTTTGGAACAATTGGCCTTCACTTCATGAAGCAATTGTGAAAGCTGACAATAACTACACACCATTGGATTTGTCAAATGTAACCACAAGTAGTTTATCTCTGGATGGAGCCTATGAAATAGCTAAGAACTAAGAATAAAAAAAAGGTTCTAAGTAACTAAACTAAGAGAACAAATCTCAATATTACACATAAACTCCTCACATCTCCATCATTATAAGCAGAACTAACACCACCACCATAACGGGTGGGTTTTGGGTCTACCTCAGGCTGATCCCCTGGTAGTTAAGGTCTAATATTGGAATATAATGGGACACTCCAAAAGTTAACAAAAGGAGACTGACTTAGTCATAGCAGGAGAAGGTCATTCAACAAGGAAATTCTGCAAGGACCCCACATGATTCAGCTGGGTTAGGTTTTTAAATATTAGTTGTGCTAAGGGTCCATAGTCAGCAACCTCGGAGAGGGAGCTGGAGATCCTTATGTCTTTTTGTACTCGGGTGAATGGGAAGCCCATTAATAGCCCGTGCCAGTCTTTAAGTCAATTAAGTCCCAAGGAGAGTTTCAGTAACTCTTGAAGAAAAGAACTGGCCTAACCTGTATGGGGGAGGGACTGCCCTAGCCTGGTCTACACAGGAAACATGGCTCCCATCGCAACATAATAGAGCTGGAATGATTTAAGAAGTTTATCTGCTCCCATTTATGTAGCATTCCAAGGAAAATGACTTACATAAACTAGTTCATTAAGTGTCATAAGGTCAGGATGCAAGAGTTTGGTAGAGACGCACATGGGGATCGAATTTGGCCAAGAACCCTCTTGGTGTGCCCTGCTCTACTTTCCATGGGAGCACACGTGTTTTTATGCCCAGGTGTACATGGCTGCCCCTGACCTCATGGTTGCCTCTCATGGTGTCCCAGATGCACAGCTCCTGCTGCCTGCCACCCCCCTTTACTCTCTGTGGAGATAGCCTCTAGGCTACACAGGAAAATCAGAGGAAATTGTTCAAAAGAATTTCCCAATCAGGGCCCTAAGACAGCAGGATTGGGGCCTATTGTGTGGCCTGGGGGGTGGATCAGGAGTGGGTGACTCCTTTCCCAAATCTGACAAACTAGATGTTACAATCTCAGGAAATTCCTTCATATCAAAAAATTATATATAATGTGTACAGATCTGGACATGATTAAATTATACATTCACACATATAAATAATTTTCTAAAGCTATTGAAGGGAATTTTTTTTCCATCTCTGGGCTCTGTGAACCTGGTCACTGAGTCTCTCAATGCTCTGTCAAGTTGCTAAATTCTCCATAAAATGGCCTGCATTGGGAGTTTCCTCACCTGGGAATTACTTCACACTTTGGGGTTTTCCCTACCAGAGAAGTCACAACTCTAGTCCTCATCTCCATTCTTTTAGCAAGCATTTGTTGAGAACCTACTGGAATCCCAAAATGTTAAAGTGAAAGATTTCAGAGATTATTGAGTCCTGTGCTCTCCCATGATAGAAAAGCAAATGGAACCCATAGACACTAAGGGATTGGTCCAAAGTTGCATAAGGAGTTAATGGTAAAACTAGAACCAAAACCCAGGTCAGGAAACTTCCAGGCCAATGTTCTGACTGCCTCTGAACAATGCCACTGGACTGAAGAAAATGCTGTAATGAGATCAACAGCCCCTTTCCCAAGGGACTTTGGGCCGTATCATTTTACAAAAAAATCTAAGTAGACCCTCCCTTGTTGACAGAGGGTTGATGTCTCAGAGAAAGGGGAAGGAGGCTAGGAAAAGAATTTTGAGAATTCAAACCTTTCTCAGAAAACCACAGATTATCTAAGGTCACATCAGGTCACGACAGAACTACAGGGCAAACAGAGAAGCCAAGCCTGGACACAGCGCTGTCACTAAAGGAGTGGACCATGCCTGAAACTGAGAGGCAATGCAACAGAGTAGAGAGAGCTGGCCTCACAGTCAGGAAGACAAGCTGCATGACCCTGGGTCAATCAATTCACCTCTAGGTAGTTCTCTAAGGCAACAACTTGCATAGGGGATGACACTCTGAGTTGGTAGAGAGGAATTTCCATACCCAGGAAATCACAGATGCAGCCCTTCTCATGCCTGCAGCCAAGAGGGTCACTCATGAACTCAAACACACAGAATCCCATGATTTGAGAGCTGGAAGGTACCTCAGCACATGTCTAGTACAAACCACTCACAAAAAGAACCACCCACCCCCAATCCAACATGGCCAATAAGTGGCCAATTCAGCTTCTTCTTGATGACCTCCAAGAAGGGGACGTCTACCACCTCTTCAGGCAGCCCATTCCACTTTCAGATAGCTCCAATTGTTAGAAACAATTTCCTGAAATCAAAACTAAATTGATTCCTTTGCAACCTCCAACCTTCCCACCATTTCTCCTGGCTCTGCTTCTGGGATCAAATAGAAAAAGTTTAATCACTCCTCCATATAACAGATCTTCAGATACTTAGGGAATTCTCCCTTCCCCCTGAGCCTTCTCCAGGTTCAACACACCTTCATTCTTTCACTTCAAATTTCTCAACCTGGATATTAACCAGATTCTTCCATTCCTCAATAAGCCAGGGTTCAAATTATTTGACCAGCACAACCTAATCCTCCAGCAGAACTTGAAACATGGTCTTCTACAAGTAGCACTGCTGTGACCAGGGCTAGAAGGCTGCTTGTGTGTTCACTGGGAAGGTATTCTGACCCCAAGACCTTGTTGCCCACCTCACCTCCAATCATGAACTCCAGTTAATCACATAATTTTGTCCCACACTGTCTGACCCTCAATGTGAAGCTTTCCTTCTCCATCACCTATCATACATACCTCCTCTAGCTTGAAGGACAGACTGAGGGAAAAAAAAAAACAAACCTCACACCTTGGAGAAGTACCTAAGATTTAATATCACTCATCAGCAAGACAAGAGACCATGTGGTGTAGTGGACAGAGTCAGCCAAGGCACTGGGAAAATCTGGGTTCACATATTGCTTTTGATACCTACTTATAGTATCCAAGCTTTTTTTTTTTTTTTTTGCTTTTTGGAGGGCAATTGGGGTTAAGTAACTTGCCCAAAGTCACACGACTAGTTTTTGTGTTAAGTGTCTGAGGCCAGATCCAAACTCAGGTCCTTCTGACTCCAGGACCGGCACTCTACTCACTAAGCCACCTAGCCACCCCAGTGTCCGAACATTTTACTAATGCTATCCCATTGTACCCAAATCCCAGGATCTAGGAAGAAAAGCTGGTATAAGAGCTTACTCAGAGCATAAATGCATTATATTAAATAGAATGTTGGGAAATAGCCAAGGTTTTTTTAAGCTAATCATTCTCTAGTGACCAGCAAGGATAGTAACCTCTTAGGAAAGGACTACTCTTTGCATGTACCAGAGAGAGCAGTCTATGAGTCCTGAACAGTGGCTTACATAGTGTGCTCCTTGTCTCATGGTCAATTTAGATATTGTGCCTGGACAATTAAATTCCTTTGCTGGATAATTAACACAGTAGCACACAGTCCTTCTATAAGGCAGCCCTTGAGCTGCACAACCAAAGGGCCATGTCTAGGGCCAGTGTCACATGACAAAGACTCAAAGCCTAAAAGTAAGCAGTTACATAGAAGGGAGTCACAAAATGGTATAATGTTCAAAACTGGCCTACGGAGCTAGGCTCTGCTCTATGTATAAATCTACCATATGGAATCCATTTTCTCCACACTCACCACAGTCTCTTTAAAAGCCTGTACTACTGAAGATCCATTCTCATGTTCTGCTTCTGGAAAATTCTTCTCTCCTCTTCCTGATATAATGGAGGTCTATTATAGGATAAACCAGTATCTGTCTAGAGAAGTATGCCAGTCATATGCCCTAAGTATCAAGAATGTTCAGAAAACATTTACGTAAATGAAAACAGGACTAGGGTGAGAGAGTGTGGTAACATTCAGCTCCAGTGTGGCAACAGCACAGGAAGGGCCAAGAATTTCAACCAGATAGAGACCCAAGGAATGCGGGATCAGCCGCAGTAGACAGATGAGTCTGGCTCTGTCTGGATCATAGTAAAAGATGAACTCTTCTTACTGAGCACCAGGGTAAAGTGGATGATGGGCCACTGGTGCTGCTGGCGACAGGAAGCTCTGCTAAGCTAGAAGAAAGCTCCGTGAGCCATATCTGAGCAAAGAAGGGCTTCTCACGCTCTTTCAACCACAGGGGAAACAAGAACTAACTTGATACATGAGGGAGTGTCTGTGTGATGCCATTGCAAACAAGAGAAAAAAAGAAAAAGAAAAGCCAGGGAGGGAACAAAAATGAATAAACAGTGCCATTCAAATTTATGAAAACTCTGAGTTCTTAGACATTACCACACTTCTCACCATGGCTTTGGGGATCTTTTTGTGTTACCTTCCCTCATCTTTACGCAGTACTTCAGAAGGCCAGTAGATCCTCAGGAGAGGAGAGAGATAACCTAGTATATTGGAAAAAGAAGAAGACCTGAGTTCAAGTCCTCCCTCACTCTAACTCATACTGGCTGTATGACCCAGGGCAAGTCATATAACCTCTCTCTGCATCTCCCAAAGCCTATCAGTTGCAGAGAAGGTGCTAACGTGCGTGAGAACAAGGAGTTTCCCCACCTGGGAGTCTTCCCATATCCATGAAATCACAGGTCTGCTCCTATCCCAGTCCTGAACTAGCTGTGGGTCCTCAGGTAAGTCACTTTCTCACCAGTACTCAATTGATTCATCACTAGGGGATCTCAAAGGCAGTTCTAGTCCTGGAGTCAAGAAGATCTGAGTTCAAATTTTATCTCAGACACTAGGTGTGTCACCCTGAGCAAATCACTTAAACCTGTTTTCCTCAGTTTCCTCATCTGTAAAATGAGCTGGAGAAGGAAATGGCAAATGACTCCAGTGTCTCTGCCAAGAAAACTCCAAATGGGGTCATAGAGAGTTGGACACTTTTGAAAAACGACTGACCAAAAACAACAAAAGGGATCTTTGAGGTCCCTTTCCAGATCTGATGGACTAAATTTGGAGGGGGAATGAAGGGTGGGGCTGAGAAATAAGGACTTACCAAAGCTCATTTGTTATTTTGATAAATAATGATCTCCACATCCTGTACTGACTTAGTCCAGAAAAGCAGAGAAGCCTTGGAATTCTTTGTCTTCTAAGTGCTAAGGCCATAAGTCGGCCAGAAAGAAATTTTCCAGAAGGGAGGTTTCCCAGATCCAGGGGTCCCCAAAGGCAGGTGCTCCAACTACAAGGAGGCACTTATAACCCTTGCAGGACTACAGGCCAGAACAGACATGGCTGAGAAGAACATGTTTGTTGCTCCTTGAAGAAAAATGATGCACTGTGCTGGCTTGAGTTCCATTATTGGGGGGAAAATAAGGAGCATAGGATCCAAGCTGGAAGGGACCTAAGAGGCCATCTAGTTCACCCTACCCCCATCTTAAAGATGAGGAAACCGAGGTTCAGATGGGAAGTGACTTACCTATGGTCACACAGCTAGTGAGATCCAGAGGCAAGATCTGACCCCAAGTCTTCCTGACTCCAAGTCCACTGCATTGCCTTTCAAGGATATACAACAGCTCTTCATTTCCTCGTACATCAAGCCTAACCTCCTGACCTGGCATTTAAGGCCTCACCAGCTTTACTCGACCATATCCATCTGATTTTATTTTTTATTACTCTTCTATGTACAAGGTCATAGCTGGTCCTCTCACTGCCCTTCATGCCTCCCATGCCATGACTTCATATATGTTGTTCTTCCTGCTTGGAACATCCCTCCCAAATAAAAGAATAATTGAATGTTAAAGCTAGGAAGGGCCTTAGCAATCACCCTCATTCTATGGATGAGAGGGGGGGTTGCTGTGATCACAAGCTAGGCTTCCAGGATCATGCATCCCAGATACATATTCCTTCTTGTTGTGTGTCCTTCATTCTCAAAGCAGACCAACAACATCAGAAAGGCCATGACTTGCAAGTGAATTAGACTTAAGTAAGGGAGGTCTGTGCAAAGTCACCAGTCACTGGTCTCCTCTGGAGCCATCTGGTTCCAGTGGCCTGGAGATTTAACACATGAATGAATGAATGGATGGTTTACTCTTCTGTGGAAGAGATAACAAGAGTAAGACTCCAGAGAGCTCAAAGAGAATTTAGATAACTTCCACAGCCAGAGAGACCCAGATAAGGAAGGACAGATAAAGAAAGTAAGGCTCAGATAAAGGACTTGTTAAAAATCAGTCAAGTTAGTGGCCAAACCAACAGCACAACCCAAGGCTCCTGCTTCCCAACTTAGTGGTCTTCCCAGTATGGCAGACTTAGCAGATATTGAACTTTCTTACAGGTCTCTCATCATTATCATGTGTCCACTAATTTCCAGTTTTCTGATTCCTTTGCTGTCACAATAAAGGCTGAAGACTTGCTTGAAGCAGAGACTGAAGGCTGTATTCATGTAAGGATGGAGTAACAAAATGGCAGAAAGACATTGACTACTTCTGAGGAAACTAGAGATGGCTACAGGAGGCAGCAAGGGTACAGTTGAGAGAATGCTTGTTCTGGTATGAGAAGACCTTGATTCAAATCCTGCTTCTGATCCTTACTACTTGTGAGACCTTAGGCAGGTCACCTAGCCACCCAGGGCCTCAGTTTCTTCAGCTATAAAATGAGGAGAAGGAAGGAGAGGACTGCATGGCCCCTCAGGTTCCTTCCTATTTCACTTAACTTTTGGGAGCCTCAGTTTCCTCATCTGCCAAATGAGGAAGGTGGATTAAGTGGTCCTTTCTAACTGAATCTATGGTCCTTTGATTAAAAAAGAAAGAAAGAAAGAACTTTGTGTAGGATTTCGAAAATAATTGTGCTTGTAATGATACTGTGATTGAGGATCCTGCATCCATGATGTTATCTAGCTTACAGGGCACCCAGAAACAACATTTGCCACACCAGGGAAGACCAACTGCTTATTCAGTGACAGAAGTGAGTAAAAACACAAGCAAAGTTTCTAGAGTAATTGGGTTCTCTAAGCCAGATTAGTTGCCTTTTGAACTAACAAATAGACCTTCCATGTAGTGCATGGGACCAGGAGGGACCTGGGATATTCCCTACTGATTTGTGACCATACATTATTATTAGATATTGATTGGGATCATACACCTAGAGCTAGAAGGAACCTCAGAAAATGTCTTGAAGGTTCCTAAAGCTCAGAAAAGTTCAGTGACCAGCCTAAAGATACACAGGTTGTAAATGGAAGAGCTGGGATTGGAACCCAGGTCTTCTGAGTTTCTTTCCCCTATACAAGGTTGCCTCCACTTACTCAGTGGTGTATCAGGAACGCCCTTGCCCTGCTTATTCACCAACTTAGGGAGCCCTACATTTTGTATGACTGATTAAGTCAGTGGCATTTAGAGATGATTGATCTAGCTGACTATGATTGGTCCTAGCTGACTACTTGGACTAATTTACATCTGAACCACATTCTTAGAGATAGCCTTTAAAGGAGATATGGGGTTGGGGAACAAGCATTTATTAACTGCCTGCTATGTGCCAAGCATTTTATAAATATTATCTCATTTGATAGAGAGAGCAGATACAGATTTGAAGAAAATAGAAAGAAATATGACAAAGAGAAGTCAGAAGGTCACACAAAGACTAGATTTTCCTCCAGGGAAGACTACATGGCCCTGCAATACCCTCCAGGGAATCATGTAGCTCCAGAAAAGGAAGAATGTGGGGTCCCATGAGAGGAGGAAACACATGACCCAAGATATGGCAGCAGTTAAAGGTAGAGCTGTAAGAATTCCTGGTCATGGTCAAAGGACATGAATAAAGATTTTTCAAAAGAAGAATTGGAAACTCTTGATGACCATATGAAAACATGCTTCAGATAACCAACAAAAAGAAAAATTAAAATCAAACCACTCTGAAGTTTTATCTCACATCCATCAAATCAGTAAAGATGGTTGAATATGGAAATTGACCCTTAGAGGGACTACAGAAAGATAAACACATACATTATGGGAGAAGCTGTGAATCTATCCATCTACTCTGGGAAAAAAATTGTAATTATTCAAGAAAAGTGACCAAACTGTTCATATTCCTTGACCTACAGGTTGTAGAAAAGTGCTGGGAACAATGTGGTCACTCATTGTTTATAATTCTTCACAACTTGACTAATGTTTAATATGAAGGTATTTGTAGAACCTATATCGGATTGCATGCTGCCACGGTGGGGAGAGCAGGGAGGAGAGGGAAGGGGAGAAGATTTGGAAATCAAGGGATTGTGGAACTGAATTTTGTAAACTAAAAGTAAATAAATATTTTTTTTTAAAGTGGCCACTCATTAACTGGGTGGCTGAACATGTTGCAGTATATAAATATGATGGAATGGTAGTATTATCTGACATGATAAATACAAAGAATTCAGAAAAACAGGGTAAAGCTTTTAAGAACTGACATGGTGAAGTGAGCAGTATCCATAGCACAATGCAGTGACTACAGAAATGTAAATAAGTGAAAACAACAACAGAAAAATGGAGCTATATCATTAAGATCACTAGTCTGGACCCCGGAGAACAGACAGGAAATATCCTTTCTCTCTCCATTGGAGAGATGACAAGCTATAGGTTAAGTCATGTTCCAGATGTTATCACACATGGCCCTTGTGGTTTTGTGTAATTGTTTTTGTCTAAAGGAAAGGTGGAAGTTGGGACAGAACAGGATAAATCCAGAAATGACAGTGATGAAAAGAAAAGGAGGAATCAACCAAACATAAAAACAATGCAGGGGAAGGGATGAGAGGAGAAAGGAATTCTTGACTAAGTGTCCTGGAGAAAAGTCGAAGGTATTGGACCAAGAACCAGAGCCAATAAACAGCAAGGGATTGAGCCACAATATGGAGGTACCTGCCCAGATCTCGGCCTCCACAGCCACAGTGCATTACAGAGAATGGGCAGGTCTTGCTGAAGAATTGACCTTGAGGGGCACAGTGCCTAGCACAGAGTAGCTACTTAATAAATGTTTATTGAATATTGGTTGGTTGATCCTTAGTAGTATGAGTTGAAGGACTGTATCATTCTCTGGGACAGGTAGACCTCACCAGAAAGGGAAGGAGAAAATTGTATTGACTATTTATTAGCTCAGATGTCTTTTGGGTTTTTCATCAGATGAAATCAAGCCTGCCCTAAAATTAATGCATTATTAACTTCACTATCTGCATGTGAAATGGTGGTCCTTTTACCTTTTTCTCTAGCAAGCTAGATGGAAGCTGTATTCTAATGTTCCCAAGGGGAATTGCTAGGTGGAAACATGAGCCAGAGGGAGTAAATTGTGAGAAGCTTGCCAAGCCTGAATCCAGTCTGTGCAGACTGATAATCATTAAATATCAAATTTATCCTAAGCCTGAATTAATCAGACTGCTTTGCTTTGCTTTAAAAACGCCTTTTCCTGTGTCAGCAACTCCAAATCCTAGATAAGGCTGGAAGTGGGATTTCCCCTTATCTTGGGACATACTCCATAAAGGGAGGAAAACAGACATCCTGAGGTCATAAATTCCAAGGGGACCCTGCTTTATGTTTGCTCTTTGAGTGAACTCAGGGAATACCTCTTCCTACGTCAACAAAGCCAGATGAGGCTTACTTTGTGACCCTTAAGGATGAGACCCTTAACCCAAGGCACTAAGTTGAGTAATGGAACTTTTTCTTATCTTAATATTTTTTGGATATATACTATGTTATGGAATGTTAATGGTAAAGAAAACACAGATATCCTGTGTCATAATTTCAATTGATACTTTGTCAACTCTCTTATTTTATTGTATTTACCATCTATTCAATTAAGAAAATTCCTTTTTCATACAATGATTAAACATTTATGGAGATCATAAATTTGTGTAACACAGCCACACTGAATTGGACATTTAAGCTTTCTTTTTCTTTTGTTTATGTAGTTTGAACTTAGCTTATAACTCCTTGTATAAGTTCGCTAGTTTTAAGGGAATAAAATGAAATAACTGTATTTCACCTAGCCTGTTGTCTCCTTTAACCAAACTTTCAGGTTAATAAGACCTAGAGCTGGGTTTCTGAGCAGTGCATTAGATTAGAGGATCATTCAAAATTCCATTCACATCTGCATATTAGAGGAAACTGGTGATATGAAGCCTGGGAATGCCCAAGAAAAATACAGTAAGGTGGCAACTAAGCCCTTTTGTTCCTTCTGACATATTTCTGATGGAAAACATTTTGTTTGGAGCATTTATTATTCAGCTTGATTGTTGAGTGGATGTTGATGTTGTAATAAATCCTGTAGGCTGTAGCCTAAGGACAAAGGAGCATAATTACCACACGCTTTGCTAGAAGGACTTCTCCTCGGGCTAAACAAACAATTCATCCTGTTAAATATTATATTTCTCAATTTCAAGTATCTGTGATTTGGTTAGCAGGTACACTCCTCTAACTGGATAGTGGATACTCTGTGACCTTGTGGTCTTCTTTTAGAGTTGCTAAGACTAAAGAACCATCCCTTCCCCCCTGGCCAGATGGATGATGAGTCTCTTGAAAATGAGTGACCCTGGTCCTTGGACAACAAATGAGCCCTTCCAGTTGGTGAAGGCCTGCCACAGCTTGCTCTCTGCTGATGAGGCCTCCAAGAACTCAGGATCACCTCCATGCTATGAAAGAGCACTGGAGAAGGACTTTAAGACAAGCCTCATATATTTTTAGATTTTTTTCAGTGGGACCTCCTGTGGGAAAGCCAACGCGGATTTACCTCAGTGCCCTTGAGAGGTCCCTGGACCCGTGAAGGCATTGCCTCCGGGCTTAGGCGATGATGGCAAGGACTCTTAACCCTCTAGGCACTTGAGGGACTGCTAGGCCCCCAGCTGACCCCGCCTTGTTCTAAGGAGCGATGCACATCCGGGTCCACAAGGAGATAAGAGTCCCAAGGGTTAAGGTGTGCTTGACCTTAAAAGGCAAAAGGTATTGTAATTGGCCAAGAGCCAAAATGGAAAGTGCTTGCGTAGGATAGGCTATATATGTAGAAGATCAGGAAATAAAGTTGGAGTTGCCCCCTGAGTTGCTGTGTAAGTGTACTTTGTTCTGCTTGGCGCTCCCCGCCACTTGGCGTCTGGAAGGCCCCGCGAAAGGATCCGACAACAACCTCCTACCTCCTAATAAGCTTATTTCAAGCCCTGCCTTTTCCAGGAAGCCTTCCCTGCCTATTCTTGTCCTTGCTGAGTTCTCCTACCTTTGAAGCATTATTCCAGGCTCAAAGGCACCAGTTCAGACCCCTTACAGAAGAGGAAACTGAGGCCCAGGAAGATTAAGTGACTTTTCCAAAGTGACAGTGTTGGAGGTAGGATTTGAACACAGCTTCTCTGACTCTAGGGTCCATACTCTTTCCCCTATACTACATTACCTGTAGTCTGCACCATAAATTTTATATATTAAGAGGCTAAAAAAAATCTCCCTCTCCCTCAGACCAGACATTTATGCCAAGAGATGGGCTCTGTCCCTCCCTTATCCCTTTCAGAGATATTTCAGGAAGCAGCCTGGAGTACTTTCCCCAGTTGCCCCAAATGAAAAGAGAAGAGGGAAAGACAAACCAGGAGGAATGGCTTTCTAAACCCTAAAAGATTCAGTTAAAGGAGAGGATATGAGTAAGAGTCACACTCTATGAGTGATAGAGGAGATAAGAGTTAAATAAAAGAATGAACAAACAAATCAGCAAATGAAAAGCATTGATTAAGCACTTACTAAGTACTAGATACTATACAAACAGGCAAGGTAGAGCTGCCCTCAGAGTTTACATTCTAATGGGGAAGGCACTACCTAAAGGAGAGCCAGAAAGAACCATGGATAGTACACATACAGAAACTTACATCGAAAATAATCTGGGAAAAGACATGGAGGGCTGGTTCTGACCAATGTAATATGAATCCTCAGCTATCAGAGTCTAGCACTCTAGGGGCAGAGTCCAAGTTACAGTGGAAGAGGACTGGGGAGGTTGGCCAGGGTACAGATAGCATGATTTAGAAATATCTGCAAGTGACATGGAAGCTGTTCCAGCTAAAATAAAGTGAAAGTAAATGATTAGAGTAAATGATTAGAGATTCACCAAAACCAATTTAGAATAGACGACAGATGCCCATTTGGGTAGACCAAGAAAAAAGTAGTCACGTGTGGAAAAACCTTTACCTTTAGGTAAAGAGTGGATCAAAGATGATGGGGATGGGGATAGGGGCACGATCTGTGACTTCACTGATGGTGATCTCATGAGCTCCCATGGATCTGATTACCAACTTGATGCTGATGATCCTCGAATCTACTTATACTGCCCCAATCTCTCTGTTAACCTCTAGTCTTACATCTTCCAATGGCCTCTCAAACATCTTGAACTAGATGTCCAATAGACATCTTAAATCCAACATATCCAAAACAGAATTCATTTTCTTTCCCCTTAAACTTTCCTCCCCTTCTACCTTCCCTATTACTGTAGGGAGCAACACCATGATCCTAGTCTCTTGGGCTTCCAACCTAGGTGTCATCCTGGACTCCTCACTATCTCTCTCCTCCTCCCTCACCCCACCCATCTCCATATCCAAGCTGTTGCCAAGGCCTGTTGATTTCACCTCCATAGCATCTCTTGTCCATTTCACTGCCCAGCATCTCTTGTCCATTTCACCTCTGTAGCATCTCTGGTCCATTTCACTGCCCAGCATCTCTTGTCCATTTCACCTCCATAGCATCTCTTGTCCATTTCACCTCCATAGCATCTCTTGTCCATTTCACCTCTGTAGCATCTCTTGCCCATTTCACTGCCCAGCATCTCTTGTCCATTTCACCTCTGTAGCATCTCTTGTCCATTTCACTGCCCAGCATTCTTGTCCATTTCACTGCCCAGCATCTCTTGTCCATTTCACTGCCCAGCATCTCTTGTCCATTTCACCTCCATAGCATCTCTTGTCCATTTCACCTCTGTAGCATCTCTTGTCCATTTCACTGCCCAGCATCTCTTGTCCATTTCACCTGCCCAGCATCTCTTGAATATACCCCTATTCTCCTCTCACACTGCTATGCCCCTGGTACATGCCCTCATTATCTCATATCTGGATGTGACAATAGCTACTAGTGGGTCTCCCTGCCTCAAGTCTTTCCCACTCCATCCTCCATCTTCCATTAAGCCACTAACACAATTTACCTAAAGCACAGGTCTGATAACATCACTCCCCTATTCAGTAAACTCCAATGGCTCCCTATCATTTCCAGGATCAAATACAAAATGCTCTGTTTGACATTCAAAGCCCTTCATAATCTAGCCCCCTCTTACCTCTCCAGTCTTCTTACATCTTACTCCCCAATATGTATTTTTGGATCCAGTGACCATGGCCTCCTGGCTGTTCCACAGACAAGACACTCCATCTCTCGTCATGGATATTCTCTCTGGCTGTTCCTCATGTCCAGAATGCTCTCCTTCCTCTGTTCTGACTACTGACTTCCCTGGCTTAAGTTCCAACTAAAATCCCATCTTCTACAGTAAGTTTTCCCAAAATCCATTTAATTCTAGTACCTGCCTTCTGTTAATTATTTCCTATGTATCTTATATACAGCTTGTTTTGTATATATTTGTTTGCATCTTGCCTCCTCCATTAGATTGTAAGCTTCTTGAGGACAAAGATTATCTTTTGCTTCTTTTTGTTTACCCAGTACTTAGCAGAGTGTCTGGCATGTAATAGTTGCTTAAAAATGTTTATTGATTGATGATGGTGGGAATTCCCTAATCATATGAAGTAATTCTAATATCATCGTTGAGGTTCTAGTATAACCATTCTTCAGGTCTACTGCCCTTTAATTAGACTGGAGGTTAACTAGCACCAGGTGCTGGGGGTGGGGGATAGTGATAGCAATAAGAAGGACCTAAAACACATTATAGGAATGAGGAATGGGAAATAGAGGAGAGTTGATAATGAAAGATAAATGCCATGTAAAATGCCAACAGGGAGCAAAGCCCTAGCAGAGAGCTGCTGGCAAAAGAATAATGTGGCTGCCGGGCACTGATATAGACACACCTGGATCCTTGTCCCTTCCTAGAGTCTCACCCATATCCCTGGTAGAATATAGCTTATAAGAGGAGAAATCTCTTGACTCCTAGGCTCACATTCAAATCCTTTCTCTTTACTTCTAAAAAACAATTCAATATATTGAAGCCATATGAGCTTTAGGCTTTTAAGAGGAGCTGGTGGCACCCCTTGGGTATTGAACACTACATGCTATTATTTGGGGGACAATAAGCTTGGTTAAGTGTTAATACTTTATTGATTTGTACATTCAACAAATATTTATTAAGTGCCTACTATTTGTGAAGACTTAATCTTAGTTCTGTGGGAAATACAGAAAGCCATAGCGCTTGATACCAGACTTTAGGTAACTTAAAATGGATTTGGAGGAAGAAAAATATGCACATAAAAGTTTAAATGTAAAGTTTTTGGGTTTTTTTTTTTTTTGGTTTTGTTTTGTTTTGGTTTTGGTTTTTGGAGGGCAATTGGAGTTAAGTGACTTGCCCAAGTTCACATGGCTAGTTTTTTTTGTGTTATGTGTCTGAGGCTGGATCCAAGCTCAGGTCCTCCTAACTCCAGGGCTGGTGCTCTATTCACTGTGCCACCTAGCTGCCCCTAAATGCAAAGTTAAATAGTAGTGTAAGACAGTATCACCTAACTGGTGCTAATAGTGCATGCTAAGAATTCATAGAAGGTGGAGTTGGTGAGTTGGATAAATCAGGAAGGTGTTGGTAATTGAACTGAACCTTAAAGGATGGGCAGGATTCAGATAAATGGAGAAAGACTAAGGCAAAGGTACAGAGGTGAGAACGAGCTTGGGTGTTCAAGGGATAGTCAAGCTACATTGTAGGGTTCCAGGAATTTTGTTCTGGAAAGACATCAGATAGGATGTCCAAGTTTCAGTCCTAGCTCAAGTGATAATTAGCTACATGACTTTGAGCAAGTCCCTTCTTGTCTCCAGGCCTTTTTCTTTGTCTGGGATACAAGAAGAGTCAAATGAAATTATCTAGCTCTCAAGTCCCTTCTAGCGCCAAAATTCTATGTGTGATGAGTATGGCTAGAAAGAGAGGTTCAGGTCAGATCATGAAGAGTCTTGGATGTCAGGAATTTGAGCTATCCTGTATTTAAAAGCATGCCCTGGGAGGCTTTTGGAGCAGGGATATAATATGATGTAAGTACTACTTTAGGAAAATTAACCTAGTGAAATAATGTAATCAGTGTTATAAGAAAGTATGATGTAATGGATACAGGAGTGGCCTTGGTGGCACAGAGACCTCAATTCAGGTGCTGCTTCTAATAAATACTGACTGTATGGTCCTGGGAAAGCCAGTCTTTCAATGATCCCAAGTAGGTCTCTAAGACCACAAGTGCAGAACAGTTATTGGTCACCACTGGCAAAGGATGCTTCCTCTTATGAGAGTTGCCTAGATCAGTGAAATGACAGGTTCAGAACAAAAGAAATCCACAACATTGGGGCTTAATTTAGGGTGGATTGCAGTGGAGAGAAACAAAGAAATCCATTAGGAAACTGTTGTAATAATAGTTCAATTTAAGGGAAAAAAGAAGATAACCTAAAGTGGAAGTAAGAGGAAAGGAAAAGAGGGGATGGAGGAGAAGGATATTGAGAAGAAAGAGTGAAGAGTGCTTGAGGATTGATTGGATGTGAAAGATGATGGGGAAAGAGGAGTCAAAGACCACTTAGCATTTAACTCTATTCCACTATACTGTTATTCAGGTCCACAAGCCCCATAAAAGTGGGGGCTGTCTACACATCTCTTGTATTAACTTTATCCCAACACCTTGCAAAGTTCTGAGCACATAGCAGGCACTCAGTAAATATCTGCTATTTGAATGTTTGGTGGAAAGAGAGCTGGATTTTACTTCAAATGACCCAGATTTTAATCTGGTCTCTGACATTTATTGGCCATATGGCCTTGGGTTTACTTCTTGGAACTTCAGTTTTCCCATCTGTAAAGCTGGGATAGTAAAACTCATGCTCAATAGAATGGAAGCTTCTTGAGGGAAGGGACCATTTCATTTTTGCCTCTGTTTCCCTGAGCAGAACCTAGGCAGCCAGGGGGCACCAGAGGGCACAGAGGACCAGGCCTAGAGTCTGGAAGACTCATCTTCCTGAATTCAGATCCGGCCTCATACACTTATCTGTTCTGTGACCCTGAGCAAATCACTTAGCCCTCATTGCCTCAGTTTCCTGATCTGTAAAATGAGCTATAAAATGTATCAGGAAGAGTTGGACATGACTGTACAACAGCCCCAGATGTTAGCACAGTGCCTGGCACACAGTAGGCATTTAATAAATGCTTGTGGATTGATTGGCTGGCTGATTGATTTTCTTAGAGGATCATTGTGATGCAAATGCTTCATCAGTGTTAAAGGGCTATATCCCAGAATCTGAGTCAGAAGGAATCTCAGAAAGCATCTCTTAAGACTGTTACTAAAAAGGATTCACCCCTCCTACATAGCAGAGGACCATCCAGCCTCTGGAGACAAGGAGCTCACTACCTCCCCGAGAAAGCCTGTTCTCCTCTGGGGCAGCTTTAATTATTGGGACATTGAGCCAAAACTGACCTTCATGTAACTTCCACCCATGGTTCCAAGTTCCTGGTTCTGCCTTCTGAAGCCCAGTTGAACCAGGTGAATCCCTCTATACAAAGCAGAGTTTCAACAACCTGAAGAATACTTACCATGTTCTTCATGGTAAGAATACTTACCATGTTTTTGCTCTTCCAAGCTAAAGGTCCCCCAAAGGAGAGCTGTGATGATGCCTGAGATCACAGCGGGGGGCAGGGGGGCTCCCATGGAATCATCCTGCCCTCACCATGGCTGTCCTTTTCTCCAAGTACTCCATCAAATGTCTCTTATCTTCCTCCTCTCTCCTCTACTTACCTAGCTTATAAATGTGCAAAGGCAGAGAGATAGGAAATGGAGTGTCACATGCAGGGAAGAGCAAGGGGCCACTTTGGCTGCAATGTAACATCAATCAGTTTGGAAAGATAAATTGAAACCAGAATAGGAAAGATTAGAAATGCCAGACTGGAAGCAGCAAGAGGAAGTCACCAAAGTTTCCTGAGCATAGAAGTGATAGAGTCAGACCAGTGCTTTAAGATTAATTTTGGCCCATGGTTCTAGTCTCTGCCATCAGACATGTTAACAATTCTTCCCAACTTTGAGCTATCTACAATTGCTAAGCAAGCCATCCTGCTACCCTAAGAAAGCCATCCATAAGAAGAAAGTTCCCATATACTTGAAAACATTCATAGCAACACATTTTGTGATAGTGAAGGACTGGAAACAAAGTAAATGCCCATCAGTCAGGGAATCGCTAAGCAAATAGTGGCACATGAATGTGCTATAAGAAATGATGTGTGTGATGGAGACAGAGAAGCCTGGAAAGAGCTACGTGAACTAATGCAGAGGGAAGTCAGCAGAGCCAAGGGAACAATATCTACAATGACTACAACGATGGAAACGGAAAGAATGACGTTAAGGACTGTGACAAAATTATACAGATCAAGCAGGACTTGAGTGAAGAGATGAAAAGACACCCCCACTCCACCCTCCCCGGGGACGGGCAGTCCGCTGGTGCTACACACTCCACGTTTGGGGACTTTTAATGTGTTGATCAATTATGCTGACTTTTTTTTCCTCTCTAAAAATACTATTTGTTTTATGGGACGGCTCTTGGGGAAGGGGCAGGGAAGAAGGGAGAAGGATGCTTGGGATAACCATGGTGATGTAACAAACAAAAAAAAATAACAAAAAAACTTATTCACAAAAGAAAAACATGACATCTCTGCCTTTATTCAAGGCAAAATATTGGCAAACACAGGAGCCAGGGATCGATCCCTCGGGACTTCCATATACAGTATGTGGACATGGATCCATTTATGACTTCCCTTGAGTCAAGTCTTTCAAATAGTTCCTATTCCACTGAAGAGCACCAGCAGCAAGCCTACCACAACACCTAAACAAAAACCGCAACTACAAAACATTAAGCAAAACCCCCAAAGTTGTTAAATGGGTGGGGGATGAAAGCAAAAGGCATTAGGTATTACCAATGAGACTTCTCCCCCAGTGAGCAAGATTCTAAGAGTCTGGGTTCTTAAACTGGTAGTTGTGAACTTGTTCTTTAATATTTTGATGACTGTCTCTCAATACAATTGGCTTCCTTTGTAATTCTATGTATTCTATTTCATGCATTAAAGACATGATTCTGAGAAGTGGTTCACAGGCTTCATCAGAATGCTGTCAAAGGGGACCATGACCCCCTCCCCCAAATTTAAGACTCCTTTCTTCAAAGGGATTCCTGTGTTGGACTGATGGGACCAGGTAACTCTTAATATCTGTCCTTTCCACTTTTAGGAGCTTATGCAGGGGGATAGTAGGTAGTAAATAGAGGATTGGATTGGAGTCAGAAGACCTGAATTCAAATCCTGTCCACTGAGATGTGGGGCAAGACTTAACTACCATAGCCTTGTTGTTGTTGTTATTGTTCAGGTATTTCTGACTCTTTGTGACCCAAAGGTCCTGGAGGAGTTTGCCATTTCCTTCTCCAGCTCATTGTACAGATGAAGATATGGAGGCAAAAATGAAGTGACTTGTGGGGCGGCTAGGTGGAGCAGTGAGTAAGAGTGCCGGCCTCAGAGTTGGGATGACCCGAGATCGAATCCGGCCTCAGAAAATGTGTATCCACACCCAAAATAATGACTGGCCGTGTAACCTTGAGCAAGTTACTTAACCCCAATTGCTTAAAAAGAAATAAATAAAATGAAGTGACTTGCCCAGAGTCACACAGCTAGTAAGTGTCTGAGGCCAAAACTGATCTCTGGCAGATTAGTCTTCCTGACTAAAGTGCTCTTTCCACTGTACCACCTAGCTGTCCCCACTATAACCTTACAGTTCTATGAATATTTCTAGGTATAAGAATAAGGATAGAACCTATGATTTCACTGATACAGGGAACTCTTATATAAGAAAACCCTTAGCACCAATGTTGGTAAATCCCTCCCTCCCAGTTTAGAGTCCTAGAGAGGTGCCTAAAGAACTGAGAAGTCACAGGATTTGTAGTCACACCGGTGGTATGTGTCACTGGCAGGACCTGAACCCTGAATCAACTCTCTATCCACCACTACATACTACCTCTATTTCTAGAAATACTTTTTTTTTTTAAAGACTGATCACGTACAGTCAAGGTCCCATCAGTGCTTGTGGGAGAGACACTGGTCAATTCTTGTTCTCTCTTATAGACCCCACACAGACCATCTGCCCTCCCATCAGACTTGCCATGTCCAGGTCACCTCCTGCCAAGTGAGAATTTTCATTTTAAATCCAAACCTCCTGATACCTTAATTTTAGTACGAGATTTCCAAATTACAGTGTAGCCTCAGTTATTTCTGGGAAGGTTGTTTAATCCTATCTAATTTCTGTGGATTTCTGTCATACAAAGGCTGATCTCAGGAACCTCAGATACTCAATTTACAAATGAAAAGGATAAATATCTATGGAAAGTACAAGGAGAAAATCCATTAACTAGGAGGCAAAGTTCCTTTCAAACCTGCCCATTTTAGACTTTAAGTTTGAAAGTGGAAGCATGTATTTGTATATGGAAAGGAATTCGTGGAGTAATTTGCAGAAACAAGGACCTTGCCTCCCTAGAATAGACTGTCTCCTGTGCCACGCCCCCATTTATATGGAAATGTGGGAGAAATTCAGAAGTAAAAACTGAGAGAATTTTAAATACTAGTACTGTTTTGTGGTCATTGGGATATTTATTAAAACTACTATGGTCTAACCTGAAGAAACGCAAATTTATGAAGCATACTGGCTGGTCACCATAAGTTAGGGTGAGGTCTCTCACCTAGGTCACTAAGCAAGGTAGGAAGAAAAGGGTTAAATCTCAGAACAGTAGTTTCCTAGGATGGTTCTAGGGCTTGGTTTCTACAGCAGAGAATCTCTGCCAATATTAAGTGTAGTATATTATAGTTTTTTGGGGGGTTAACCTCCTCAGTAAATTTCAGTGGCTCCCTATAACCTCTAGGATCAAATATAAAATGATGTTTGGCTTTCAGAGGTCCTTCCTAACCTGGGCCCTTTCTACCTTTCCAGTCTTCCTCCCTTCTATGTACTCTAATGTGATTCTGAGGGTCCTCAGTGCCTGGAATTCTCTCCCTCTTGGCTCCTCCTCATGGATTACCTTCCTTCAAATCTCCCTTAACTCTGAGGTTACCTCCCATTTATCCGCAGTGTGTGTTCACACTTGCATGCATACACATATATTACACACATATCTTGCTTGCATGTTGTGTGATGGCGACTGGCAC
Source organism: Gymnobelideus leadbeateri (assembly GCA_011680675.1). Taxonomy (NCBI): domain Eukaryota; kingdom Metazoa; phylum Chordata; class Mammalia; order Diprotodontia; family Petauridae; genus Gymnobelideus; species Gymnobelideus leadbeateri. Next base: position 35,100 of record WOXC01012106.1, on the reverse strand, counting down.
ATAGTTGATGCTTAATTGTTTCTTGACTTGGTTCTGCTTGGATGTAAAAGGTTATTAGTTTTCTTTGAATCATAATAACTAACATTTGTATAGTACTTTAGGGTGCAGCAAACTGGTGAGGTAACACACAGGAGTCAGAAAGATCTGAGTTCCATTCTTCCCATAGTGTGGTTTTGTTCTGGTCACTTAATCTCTTCCACTCAGTTTCCTCATCTGGAAAATGGGGATAATATCAGGATCTATTTCCCAAGATTGTGGCGAGCATCAAATGAGATGTACTTTACTAACCTTAAAGCATTGCATAGCTATGGTAAATGGGAGGTTTATGGGACAGCTAGGTGGTACAGGGGAGAGACCAAGGGTCCTGGAGTCGGGAAGACCTGAATTCAAATCCAACCCTGATACTTCCTAGCTATGTGACCCCAAGTCACGTCACCCTGTTTACCTCAGTTTCCTTATCTGTACAATGAACTGGAGAAGAAAATGGCCAAACTGCCCCAATATCTCTGCCCAGAAAACCTCACAATGGGGCCATGGGGAGGCAAGTTCGGGCCTTGCAAATCAGGCTTACCAGCTGCTCCCAGCCAGGGGCAGCTCACTCATCTCCAGAGCCTCGGCTCCCCAGCTGGCCCGCAGGCCCTGACAAGCCCAGCTTGCAAGTGAGGGCTGCAGGTGCCTGAGCCGCCCAGGCAATGGGAGGCTGGGTCCGAACACAATAGGCCCTCTGATGTCGCTCTGGTCAGTCCCGCTCTTCGGAGGAGCCTGCAGCCTTCTGCTTATTCTGGGAATGTCCTGGAGACACTGTCTCAGCACGGAGCAGGCTTTTGCAACAGTTACGAGGAAAGAGAAGCCCGGAACTGACGGGCCTTGAGCATATAAATCCAGGCTGCTCGGTAGGACAGGCAGGAGCTCTGCACCCAGGGCAAGATCCGAATGAGAATCCTCCGGAGGCACTCACTACCGGGGGAGGGAGGGAGGCTCAGGTAGATGGGGGCTGTGGCGGGGGTGGGAGGATCTGGCTAGCCAACAGAGATGCATAAAGCTTTCTTCCGGGGGCTGCACCGTAGCTAGTGTCCCCAGCAGCAGACACTCCATTTCCCTACTCTGGGCCTTTGCATTGGCAGTGCCCCCTCCCCCTTTATCTCTGCCTCCCAGCTTCCCTCAAGTCCCAGCCCAAACCCCACCTTTTATAGGAAGTCTTTCCCAATCCCCCTTACAGCCCTTCCTGGGTGGATTATCTCCAATTTACCGAGTCTATATCGTTTGTACACATTTGTTTGCAGGTTGCTCCCGCCCTCAGATGGTAAGAACCTTGAAGGCCGGGGCTATCTTTTGCCTTTCTATTCAGTGCCGGGCACACAGTAGGCGCTTAATCAATGCTTGTGAGCATTGCCAAGCGCCTTACCAAGATCGGACGCTTGCAACAACTCTGGGGGTGGCTGGTCTACACCTGCGTCTGCCTCGCGGAAGGGAAAAGAGGAAGCGATTTTTACGTAAACAGACTGGGAACCCGAGGCCTCAACAATAAGAGAGAGCGCTTTAAGGTTTCCCAAGCGCTTTCCATGGAATTCTCTCCAGAACTCCGTGTTCCAGGCAGAAGAGCGAGGGGGGCCAGGTGACACGTCATCTCCCCTCCTCCCTCCTTCCTACGCTCCTCCTCCCCGCGAGGGGCGTGGCCTCGCCAGGGACTCCCTGAGGGGAGCCGGAAGAAGCGGAAACTACACTTCCCAGCATGCCGCTGGACTCATGGCGCGGCTTCTCATTGGCCAGCTGGAGCCGACACGCCGTGTTTTGACTCAGGCGGATCACGTGCCTCCTTTGTTGTGAGCTCGAGCCTCCGAGTAAGGAGGCTGGAGACGCCGCGCCGGTAAGGGGAAGCCAGGCTCGACTCGCCAGTCGCGGCAGGGAGAACGTTGTCGCCGGTCTCACGGGGGGGCCGCTGTGCCTGAGAGGTATCCGGGGCCCGTGACTCTGCGATCCGCCTAGAGGTGGGGAAGAGAGCGACCGCATCCGGCGCGGAGCAGGGAGCGGGGTCATGGGGCCAGGGGGCCGGCAGGGCGGGGAGGGGGCCGGCTGCAGCTGCGGCCGGAGCGCGGAGCCGGGGTGCGCAGGTTGCAAGCGAGGCTTCAGAGCATGCTGCGGAGCTCACGCCCCGACATCCTCCAGTCTCTGCCTCTCGCCGTGGAGGGAGTGGGGGGGGGGGGGGCTGGTGACAAGGCTCTGTCCGAGTTCCTCACGTCCGCCCAGAGTTACGCCCAGCTCAGGGCCCCCGTCTGGGGTTCCTAGCCCGGCATTCTGCTTCCTGCGCGATTGTGAAACGTGCGGCGTCCCGTCACCTGACCGTGACCCCCTTCCCCTTCTCCCAGCCTTTGTTTGTTTACGGCGGCGGGGACCAGCCTGGGGAACCTCGGTTGTGGGGGGGGGGAAGGAGAGGAGAGGGGGGCGGTGACTCCCGAAGCCCCGCCTCCTCTTTCCTGCCCGTTGTTTCTGGACCTCCGGGCTCCGCTATCTTTACAGTCCTGCGGGCACCCGGTTAACGCTTCAGGGATTGGCTGCCGGGGCGGCTGGTGGGCGGGGCCGCGGGGCAGCTTCCGCGAGTTGATTGGATGGCCTGTCTCTGGGGCGCTCCTTTCTCCTCCCCTTGCCCCTTCGCCCGCCCCCATGAAGGTGACCTGGAGGACGCGCGAGGGCGCGCTCGCCCCTCCCCTTGTTGTCGGGGCAGTTACCTAGGGTAGCGAGGGGAGGGGGCGCGCGCGAGCGCGCAGGAGGGGGCGGGGGCGCTACTCGGGGCTGTGGCCCGGAATGGCCGTGACCCGCTCGTGACCCCGCCCCGCCTCCCCGGGCGTCCGGGCCTGCTAAGGCTGCCCCGCGGGGACAGGGACTGGACAGACTCAGTCCTAGGGCCGGGCCGGGCAGGGCCGGGCTCCAATCTCTAGGCCCGGTTCCCGGGTTCGAATCTCGAGTCCACCCCGCTTGCAGCCTGAGTGCCCCGGGGTAAGTCTCCCCTCCAGGCCTCGGTTCTCATCTCTGCCAAATGGGGCGGGGGACTTAGCTCCCCGGGTTCTGGCTCCCGGTTTTGTGCGGGCCTGGACCTGGGGCGGAGAGAAGCCCCCCGGGGGGGGGCCGTGACCCCGGCTCCAGCAGCCTCCCCGCTGTAAGTGGGGGAGGGGCACGGAGCGCCTGGTCTACACCTGCGTCTGCGGGCGGAGGCGAAACAAACTGGGAAAAGATTTTTAAACAAACAAATTAGGGGAAAAGTGGCCCGGAGGCAGGTTGGGGAGGCCCCAACCAGGGGGTCCCAGGGCCCTTGGCAGCGCAGCCGGCTGGGTAGGAGGCGCCTGCTGTATACGCGGCCTCCCCAGCGAGGGGGTCCCGGGGACTCGGGTGCGGGGTGGCCGGGTCGGAGCTGGGGAAACAGGAAGCGGGTGAGCTCAGGGCGGCTGGGGCGAGGCAAGGCCCCGGCTCCTCCTCGAGTCCCTGGGGATGGGCTCCTGCGCCAGCTCCGAGAGTGCCGTGGAGTGACCTTGTATTCAGGGGCCCAGAGCATCCCCCCAGGTTCCAGTCCTTCCTCTTTTCCTGCCCCGGTCATGTCCTGAGAGGTTGTTGGTGAAAGTTTTTCCTTCTATTCTTGGCTATATAGGTTTTATTTATACTAGAAAATTTTAATTTAAAATAATCAAATTATCCTTTTTGCCCTTCAGCAGTGCTCTCCCTCATATTATAGTTTAAAGTCTGATGCTGCTGCATCTTCTTCCTTTACATCTTTATCCCTGGTTTCTTTGAAGTTCCTGACCGTTTGCTCTTCCATATACATTTTTTTCTCCTAACTCAATAAAAATAATTTGTTAGTAATTTAATCAAGATGACATTAAATAGGTTAATGAGATAAAATTGTCGTTTAAAAATTATATAGCCTTGCTACCCGTAAGTAATAAACATTACCTTAATTATTTAGATTTGAGTTTATTTAAAAACTTTTATGTTTGTATGCTTCCTGTATTTGTTTTGGCAGGTACACAATAAGTTTTTTTATACGATCTGGAGCTATATTGAATAATATTACTGACACAATACAGTTTATTTTTTTACTTTTGATTAAATATACTTTAACTTTGAGGATATGGTTATATCCTTGCTTTTTTACTTAATAAATTTTCTAAACAAATTTACATAAACATATGAATAAATAAATTTACATAATGAACATTCTACTCCTGCCCCTTATTTTATCTTTGTGTTTCTCTTATTTTTGTTTCCTGAAAGCAACATTTGGGTGAACTGAAATTTTCAGTCCGCTCTCCTGTTTTGTTTTATGGGTGAGTTTGTCCCGTTTACATTCTAAGCTACAGTTACTTGTTGTGTGTTTTCCTCCCTCCTGTTTTCCTTGCTCTCCTTCTCGCCCCATTTACTCCATATCTCCTAACTCCTCCGCTGTGCTTCTACCCACTACTTTGTCCTCCTATTCCTTAATCTACTAACCCTATAAGAATCCCTTTCTTGCTCTGTTGTTTCTTTCTGAATTTCATCACACACACTTTCCCTTTAACCCATTCCTTTTGTTGTTTTCTTAAAAAGGACTTTGTGGGGTGGCTAGGTGGAGCAGTGAATAGAGCACAGGCCTTGTAATCAGGAGGAGCTGAGTCCAAATTCGGCCTCAGACACTTCACACTGGCAGTGTGACTTTGGGTAAGTCACTCAACCCCAATTGCCCTGCCTTTCCCCCTTCTAAAAAGCAAAGGGGAAAAAAAGGACTTTGTGCTGTAAGCAGTTAGTCACTCTGCTAGTTTGCTAACTTTAGATATCTAAAAGTAATGTACTTTTCCAGACCTGAGAATGCTATTAGCCAAATTAGTGGATTTTTAAAAATTTGAGATTGGACCAAAAATTCATCATCCAAAGCTTCCATTTTTTTTCCAAAAAATAAATAATTATTTATGGTTAATGAAATTTTATTGAGAGTCCACCTGGAGTGGTGGATAGCAGGCAGGCTTCAGAGTCAGGAACTCCTGGATTTAAGTCCTTTAATGAACCCCAGCTAAGTGACCCTGGGCAAATACCCTTACTTCTCACCCAGTAAGTGAGTGCCCCAGGTAGCTCTTTATCTGGTACAAATCTACCTCCTTGTTATTTTCTCACTGGCTGGGAAGTTATCTCTCTACCAGTGAAATCACAGGGGCCCTCTGCTTTGTTTTTTAAGCTTTATTCTGAGTATATCTGAAATTTTTTACTTTGTTACCTTTGACATAAATTTTTTTTTAATCACCATTTTTTTACATTATACAGATTATTATTTAGGGTCACCCTTAACTTTCAAATTTATTTTCAAAATAATTTTATATATTGTAAAGTTTTTGTTCATAAACTTAACTTTATATAATTTATACATATTTATATATACACGTAATGGATACATAATATACGTTAATGTGTCATCTGTATACTTTTTAATATGTATGTATGATATATAATAATAATATGTATGATATACATAATATATTTATATTATACACATATGTTCAGACTATAAAGAGTAGAAGGCAATTTTTAGAAAATACTCTAGCAATTAGGATATAATGAAAAGTTCTACCCAGTTTGACCATTTGTAACAGTTCCCCAAAATATTCTTTTAAATTTTAAGGTTCATCTGGAATTCTTTCTGACTGTGTTGTTGTTTTAACGTGGTTTTGAATGACAAAGTGAATGTCCTCATTAACATCACCTTTTTCCAATCTTTATGCTCCAGTCTTTGTTTTGTATTGTTTGGCCCTGACAGCTGTTTTCTCTTCATAGCAAAGGTCAGCAGCTGCTTTTCAAAAAATGGTCTTACAGCTCTTTTAGCTTCAAAAAGCCCATGTCACCCTAGAAGGACATCTGCACTAGCCCATCCAAGTGCCCAGCCTTTTGAAGCTCTGTGCTTACTTACTGAAAATTTAGTCAACTGTTTCACAGTATTCTTTTTTTTTCAATTCTTGAAATTGTTTTGCATTTAAAAAAATTATCTAGTATTTTATTTTTCCTCAGTTACACGTAAAAGCAATTTTTAACATCCATTTTTAAGACTTTTGAGTTCTCTCTCTTCCTCCTTCCCCAACCCCCCTCATTGAGAAGGCAAACAATTCAATATAGGTTATACATGTGTAGTCATTCAAAACATTTCCATATTAGTCATGTTATGAAAGAAAAGACCCTCCAAAAAACCCTCAAGAAAAATAAAGTAAAAGAAGTCTGCTTTGGTCTGTATTCAGAGACCAACCATTCTTTCTCTGGGGATGGATGGCATTTTTCACCATATGTCTTTCAGAGTTGCATGAACTTAACTTTAAACAATAATACCTGACAATAATGAAGATAATTTAAATAGGTGTTTTCAACTAAGTAGATTTTGTTTTAAAACTTGAAAATCAATAGCCTAGTAACAACTTAGGCGTTACCTCTAACTGTCCTAAACATTCGAACAGTTATATATTAAGTGGAAGGGAAAGGTCAATGACCTAGTTAGCTCAAATTAATCTAGACTGGTTTTTGAGGATAATCCATGGATTTAGGTAGATACCTTGGGACAGGCTTGGGATTGGTTGGAGTAAACAAACCAGACTTGGGGCAGCCCTAGAACAGATCCAGAAACTCCTTGGCTTAGTTTTCATCTGCCTCTAGGAGGGGTACTGTCATCTAGGCAGGAAGGCACCAGAGAGGGGGCTCACAAGAGAGAGAATTACTCAACTTGGCTTTGGGCTTTAATGGGATTTTCCTTCTAATTGTTTAAATAAAAATAATTTTATGTTATTGATTCAAGTTAGCAAGCATTTAAAAAACAGCACCTACTTTCAGAGAACTCAATCTAAAGGTGGAGACAACAGGCAGTCAGCTCTGCATACAAGATTTGTTAAGGATGAAATGGCAATGATCGCAAAGGGAAGGTACCAGCATTGAGGAGGATCAGCCGGGGCCACGTAGAGAAGGTTGGATTTATGGGACAGTGAAAGAGCCTGTTGTCCCTGCATCACAGAGTACAAGAAAGTCAGGAAGTGGCCAGGTTATGAAAGGCTCAGAAAGCCAAATGAGATTTTGTGTTTGATCCTGGGACTATTAGGGAGCCATGGGCGGGGGGGTGGGGTGACAAGTCACCAGACCACTGTGCAAGTCAGGGGAGGCTGGGAGCAGGATGGCTTACCAGTGGGAGGGGGTGAGGGAACAAGGGCCTGATGCAGTGAGCTGGGCCTAGCCTTTGCTCAGTCTCTGGCCGCTGCTCCTAACCAGACTCTTGAGAGGTCCCTGTATCAAGCCCTTCTTCTACAGTGTGGGATCCAAGGGTGTTCAAATGAGTGGGGGAGGGGTCCTCCTTTGGGTGCCATCTTTCCGGCATCTAGTGGCGGTATGGAGTTCCAATGTGCCCTTCTGCTGGATGCCACACAGTTTTTGTCTTGTGTGACTGGGTCTCCTTTGCATTTCAGTTTTAGCCTAGTCTGACCTAGTGGATAGTGTTGGACTTGGCAGGGAGGAGTCAGGAAAGATCTGTTTTTTAATTACATGTCTGATCTTCAGCAAATCAGTTACATTTTGACCTTCCTGATGGGCTTGTTGTGAGGGCATGTATGTAAGGGACCCTGCACACTGCAGACTGTCCAACACCACAGCTAAGAAAAAAAACAGTCTAGGAGTGTTTCCTCTGGTTCTCCTGCTGCTGTGGGGCCATTGTTGGTCAAGCCAGGCCTGCAAGTGCCATCTCAAGCAGCTCCCATGTTTTCACATCAGGACTCGAGGCAGGTGGGGTGCTGCCACTATGTTTGTTCTGGTCCTGACCCAGCCAAGAAGAGGGAGAATGTGCAGGCGGGAAGGCCAATTTGAGAGCTGCCCTATAACAGAATCCCTGGAATGACCCTGACACTTCTGAAGCAGGAGATGAGTCCTCAGCTAACTCCAGCCTGCCTCTGGGTTAGGCCAGAATCAGACTTGACCTGTGGGAGGGTGAAGGGCAGAACAAGATTGTTCCTAGCCTCAGCCCTCAGATCCAGAGAACAATGTGCAGATTTATGTATTCCTAGACACACATGCTCTCACACATTGTCACTGGTATAGATCTGAACTCTTGGCAGAAATGCCTCAGAATGTCCTACATTTGAACCTTCAAAGATTCAGTGTGTAGCCAATGTTCTATTCATAGATTCTTGGCTTAGAAACCGATGTCTCTGAGACTTTTTGAGCCTCTTGTGCCTGATCCAAGATGCTGCTCTTTTCCCTGGGCATTTTCTGCCTTCCACCAAAAGCTGGCTGGTCTAGTGCCCTGTCTGTGCATCACCCCCAAAAGGCTGTTTGAGAATCATCCGTACTTGCAAGCTCTTTGACAGCAAATCGAACTGAGCTGAAGATCGGCTTTTCTCCTCAAGTTCTACCTCTGTAGGGTCTAACTGAGACTTCCTGTAAAAACATTTTTACAATATAGGGGAGTTTGAGTTACGCACGTTTAAGAGGTGCTTAGTGGGCCCATCTGAAAAGAAAGGAAGATGTGATTTTAAATTTGGCATTGCACGTAAATTGCTGGTATTTTTAATTGACTGAAATATTAATATCTAAATATTTATTTCCTTTTTTTTATTTAGAAAAATTATTCATGGAAATCCAAAGTAATATGACATGGGGATGACATCCCAATTCTACCATACTGCAGAGACTTCAGGTGTGGTCTTGTCATGGACTCAGTTAATCAGCAAGCACTTACTAAGCTCCTGCTGTGTGCCAGGCATTATGTTATATGGTCTAGGGCATATGAGAACCAAGAATGAAATATATTTTCCTATGAAGCAGCTTCCACGGGGGGTGGAGGGAGGGAGGGAGGCAGCAGCATCATACATGCCCACACCTATATGAGTGTATGCAGACCCGATGGGAAGAGGCTAGATGACTGCCGGGCCTTGTAGAAGGGAAGGAGAGGGCACAAGATGAGAGAGAGAGTGAGTGTGTGAGAAGAGGCCCCTGAACTTGTCTTTGTGAGTTGAAAGATCTCCCAGAAACACTGGACCAAACAGGAGGCCCTGAAAATGTCAAGGATGAACATTCCCCTCCCTCCTACCCCCTAAGCTGACCTGATTTATTGTTTGCATCCCAAGCTGGGCTCCCTGTGTGTCCAGGGCAGGTGCACTGGGTTGAGAAGCTGGGACCCCTGGAGATAAGCATGTCTTAATGTCCTGACTCATGGTCTGGCTGCTCCAGCCCCCTCCCCCGCGTTTCCCTTTTAGGTGCAGATGTCTGTTCCTTCTCCTCTCTTGGCTGCGCATTTACAAATACATAAGCCAGGGTTCCGTGTGTGTGTTCATTTCTCTTGTATTAAATGCACTGCGTGGACAAGTCTCATGGACTTGTGATACTGTTTTGGGGTGTATGGGGGGGCGTTGGCCTGCACTGGCCTAGCTACCTACTGGTGAATGGTGGAAGACTGCTGGGAGGGCCTTCCTGGAGGAGTTGCAATCATGTGTGCCCACCCTGAAGAAACCAGAGCTCTCTGGAATGTGTATGATGGGTTTGGGTTGGTTTTTGGGTCCTGACCTGGGACTGTCAGAAGGTGGTGCAGAAAACTCAGAGTCTTAGGGAGCTCTCTGGTGACAGCCAGCATCCTGCAGAGGGAGGCTATGCCTCCATGAATGGAAGCTTGTCACCAGAGCTTTGGGGCCTCAGCCCCTCCTAAAGGCCATGGACCAAATGATAGAAGAGTAACAACCTGGGCATTGGGCAGAGGCCCTGGATTGCTAAAATTCCAGATTCTTCATTTAGCCAGCCAGCATTTATTGAGCACCTACCAAATGGATGCCCCTATTAAACCCTGGGGCCACAAAAGCAGGAATGAAGACACAGCTACTTCCTGACTTCCCGGAGCTCAGCTGGCATTGTGAGAGACAGCCTGCTCCTATACAAGCACAAACTCTATATTCTTCGTATATTCTGTATGAATATAGATCAAAAGGATATGAGGTATAGGGGGAGTCCTGGATATGTCTGTGTGTCAAGTAGAGATGTTTTGGGTGCCCCAAGAGATGAAGAGTATCTCATCTCAGCATCTCTCCTGGTGATTACTGACATGGTGAATGTGATTCATTTACCTCTGGCTTAAGAAATCTTAGTTCAGGGCAAAACTATTGTAAAATGAACCTTTTGGAAGGTAGAGAAACTGCTCTCACATTTGAGACGACAGTGACAAGAATGATGGGATTGATTTAAAGAGATTGCAATGATATAAAGAAGAATCGTTTGTGATTGTATTACTCAAAATATTTGTAGCTTTATCTTCCATGGCAGATAACACCTTCAGGAAGTGAAGCCTGGTAGTCCCGGTATGAGGGACAGCTAGGAGGCGCTATAGCGCACAAAGTTTGGGACCTGGAGTCAGGAAGACCTGAGTTCAAATTTGACCTCAGACACTTACTAGCTGTGTGACCCTGGGCAAGTCACTTAACCCTGTTTGCCTCAGTCTACTCATCTGTCAAATGAGCTGGAGAAGGAAATGGCAAACCGATTCACGTCTCTGCCAAGAAAACCCCAAATGGGGTCACGGAGAATCAGATGTGATTGAAAATGACTGAAAACAACGATAACAAGGCCTGAGATGGTGGTAACAGCTGCTGATTTCTCTGTTTCATTTTAGGTGAAGAAAAATACCACAACTATTTTGGCTCTGTGGCTTTGTGCAGTGAATGCTAATAAAGGTATTTATAAAATGGATAACTTAAAATCTTGTCATCAAGGAAATTTCTGTCATCACCTTTGCCTAAGTAGGTTCCATCTAAGGTATTTTTATTAGAAAAAAATAGCTATTGTGTCTTTAGAGATCTCAAAGAAAGGCATTTTTACATTCTTTTTAGTAATCTATGACTTTTTATTCTTGCTCATTTGTCTTTCTGTCTTTAAGTCCCTCCTGTCGAATTTTAAAGTAATTTCTTCCATTTGCTTTTGAAATCTGTTGTCAACATTATTTATTTGAACTATCTCAGATGGGCTCCATTGACATCTAAAATGAGAGTTCTGATTGTTAGGAGGCCTTTTCTTCCTTTTTGAGACCCCACAAAGTTCTTCTCTGGGGTGTGTCAGGCTCTGTGGAGCCCCAGAGGTGATCAGCCTTTGTATTCTTCCTCCTAGAACGTTGCTACCATCTCTTTGCAAAGTTCAAAATTTTTTGACTCTGAAGTTTGTACCACTTTTCTCTGGTGGGGGAGGGGAGAGGAGGAGATAGAGATGATTATTCTCCCCCTACTAGAACTGTTTACCCCCTCAGACTGTCTGTCTTGCTATTAGAATCCCAGATTCTAAACTGACTTACTATTTTGTCAAAAGCCCACAAGATATGACTGATTCCCCTTAACTAATCCCAATCCAGTTCCTATATATGCATATATATATATATATATTTATGTAAAATATCATCTCATTTTATCCCATGGCTCAGAGCATTTTACTGACTTTGAAATGATCTGCCACTTTTTTGGTTCACTCAAGATGTCCAAGGATTGTTGATGCCTGTTTTACCTTTGATTGATAACTTGATTGAGTAATTCCATCATATCTCATGCAATCCTTTTATCTCCTCTGGATAACAGTCCCTTTCCCCACCCCTACCCTCTCTCTCTCTCACACACACACACAAAACACATTGTGGCTAAACTGGACTACTGCACTGTCCCATTCAGTGCTCCCAGAGGCCCCAGTCATTAACCTTGAGTTAAGGCCATCCCTCTTCTCCATCTTTTGGTATTAGTTATTTGTATATGTGTGATCCTTGGATGTGAGGACAGGGTGTGTCCCAGCTAATAAAAGCTCCCTGTGGACAGGGACTGGCTTTTGTCTAGCACTGGGCTCTTGCTGGTACTGAAAGAATGCTAACTGATTAATCCAGCTGCTTGAGATTTTGGAAAAGACTGTCCCTCAGGGTGACCAGACTTCTTCCTAGGATTGGGTTCTTGTTTCAGCCTTCATATTGCTTGACTTGGGCCACCAATTGCTATGATTTATTTGAGTGCGTTGGGAAGATAAATGTATGTCTTTTTCCAGTGATTTAAATATACCTGCAGTTTTCTATTTTTTTAACTTGAGTCAAGTCTAGGTTTTTTTTGGTGTTCTTGAAACTCTTTGCCAAGCCAACCGTGGTGGCACACACACCCATAGTCCCTGCCTCCAAAGAAGTTGAGGGAGCTTCTGTCTGTAAGGCCTGGACCCCATGGGACCAGCAGGCTTCCTGGGGAGAGGAAAACCAGCATAAATGGGAAATAGAGAAGGTCCATCTCGTAGTGGGCTCAAGGAACTGGGGCTGGGGCTGGCTGCTGCCACCTCCAGCCTGGGAATGACTGCAAGACCCAGGCTCAAAAACATAAGGGAAAAAATGTCTTTGACAGCTCTGATGTAAGCCACTGCTAGATCAGCAAACCTTGTTTTCCTTAGCTTTTGTGCAGAAAGGGGGAAAATAGCCCACAGTTGTAATCTAAGCAAGTAACAAAATACAAAAAGTAAATTTGGAAAAGCTTCTAAATAAATGGGGGAAGTTTAACTAATCTAGAGTTAGCACTTAGTGCTAACTGTGGAATCACAAATGTAATGACCAGCTCTGATTCCAGAGGGCTGAGGATGGAGGCCAGAACCCCTTCCCAAGTGAGAGTTGATAGATGCAGGCTGCAGGATAAGGCAGAATTTTTTGGACTGGTGTCAGTTTTTTCTTACAGAGTCTTGGGGGGGTGGGGAGGGTTTAAGGATAGATTTTTGTTACATGAAAGAAACTTTTTAACGGGAAAAAATCTTACATTATGACTATCTAACCTAAAGGGTCACAGATAGGCAATCTTGTTCGATGATATTTCTGCTTTCTTATTAAAATGACCCAGGCTCAAAAAGAAGGAAGCCCCAGTGTAATTGACCTGACTAGTGGTGCTTGAGCCTCTGGGCTGGAAAACGGCCTAGGAGGGGATGCCACACCTCCTGACTCACCACCCATTCCATTTTTGGACAGCTGTGATCATCATTCCAGCCTTGCTAAGCAAAGGTCCTAGCTTTTGATCTTTTCATGTAGCTTTTTAAAACAGAAACAAACCTTTCTTTCTGCTATCCTTCACTTCCCTTTCTAGCTCTCACTATGTAAGAACTATCATTCCTGAAGGTATTTTTACAGAACTGTGCCATACTCTCACATTCATTTTTTTGTTACCTGGCTTTGCATCTTCTGTGCATTTCATTATAAAATCTAACTTCATTGATGAGTTCCCTTTGTATCTGCTTTACTCTCTCTAGTAGACCAATCCCATTTGTTTCCTTCACTAGAGTTGTTTCTTGGTGTGGGTTCAGAATTTCATTCTGAGTATTCCTTATACCTTCTGGGCTGACTTCCTCTGAAGCATTTTTTTTCTTCCATAGGGTCTTATCCATCTTTACCTGAAATCTGCTTTGAAACCTTTGCCTAAATCCAGGGCACATGTCATTCTGCCCAGATTTCCTTTCCTCTCTCACAAACTCTAGAGTGAAGTGAACCCCCAGGGTTCCTAGCATTTTTACTTTAGAAATCAATTCCTCGTTGGTAAACACCAGATCCTTAATAGGATTGTGCTTTATTTATTTGTCCACCTTTTGAAGGTTAGCTGTTCTTCTTTTGGCGGTCAAGAGTTCTCTAGCAGATCCTGGGTTAATTGGAATTCCCCCATTACTGTTATATCATGCTTCTGGGTTAAGGTTGTGATCTCTTTCCAAAACTTGCCATAAATTCCCTTTTTTCTTCTAGGTCAAGAGTGCTTAGTCTTTTTTCTTTCATGGGCCCCTTTGCCATTCTGGTAAAGACCTTGTGCAAAATAATGTTTTGAGAATTACCCTGAAATCTGATTATTAGGATAAAATACATAGGATTATAAGGGAAAACAATTGTTATTGAAACATAGTCATCAAAAGAGTTTAAAAAACAGGCTGATAGACCCCAAATTAACCCCCTTTCTAGGTGGTCTATTGTATATCATTGACAAAAATCACTTTTCTTCTCCCCCCCCCTTTGACCTTCACCCAAATATTCTTTCCTTATACTTTCTGTATTTCCTTTTCTGAGAATACCTTCTTAATATACTATGCTATCTTATTCCATCCTCCTATTACATATTTTCTTAAATTTATTCAGAAATTTCAGCAGTTATCATTACACCTGAAACAATGTGCCTGTCCCTATATGTAAATTTGAGAAGTAGTCTTTCAGATATTTAGAATGGAAGGGGGGGCATAGAGTGGAGTATATAGACATTTTCATCTCCTTACTGAAGTTATTGCTTATCTATTTGTCCCTGATGTAGAGATATATTCATTGAAAAAAAAAGGTCAAACTTAAAAGATCTAAAAAGAAAGTTTCGGTTTTAGCACAGATTTGTTTTACTTGGTTGACATTAGAATTGACCTATTTTCCCTCTGAACGCTTTTATACATTGCTGTTAAGGGCTAAGCTATTGTTTCAGTTACTATAGAGATGAAAGCAACTCCCAAACTTGTAACTGGGCAAGTTTACAACCTATTGGGCTCTTTTCTCTTTGCAGAGATGAGGAGTTATCCCCTGATATTCTTTACCCGAGTGAGAGCAGGTTCGTAGGACCCGAGCATTAGAGCTGGAAAGGACCACAGATGCTTCCCTGTCAGATGAGGGGATTGGACAAGATGGCCTCTGAGGTCCCTTCCCGCTTTAGATGTGTGATCCCTATGAGCCCCACTAGTAGATGGCGGGACCTACTGGCAGGTTGACAAACTCCTGGGCCAGATCTGTAAGGGAGGTTCAGCTTTGCCACTCACTCCTTTAAAGTGGATTCTCACTAGGAAGGCTGAGCGCAGCTGGCACCAGGGTCTATGTTCCTGCCCATCTCTCAGTAACTTTGTAGAATTTAAATCAATCCTTCCTCTCTTCCCCTTTTCATGTAGGGGAAATGGAGGTTTTGAACTCCAGAAACATCTTGGTAGTCTTCATCTTATCCACTTAAAAGCAACCTGAGTCTTCTGAACTCTGCTTGAGAACAACAGGCAAGGACTAAGAGGAAGTGAGAAATGAAGAAGAGAATCTGGACATTTTGGTTGTTACAGTTGCTTGTCAGGACATGTCTCCTGTTAAATGTCTTTAGCAGCCTAGAGTGGATGCTGCCACTCCTGGAGTGGTGTTTCTGCACAGAGCTATTTGCATGAGAAAGGCAGGAGTGAATGGAAGGGCTCCTTTGAGGGCAGGGACTTTGTTTTGGTGGAGCTATGTTTATAAAGTCACTGCTCTGGAGCTGGAAGGGACCTTTGAGGCCCTCTTGTCTCCCCTCATTTGCAGATTAGGGAACTAAGGCCCAGAGGGTTCACTGATTGAATGGCCACCACTAGAGGAGCCCAGCAGGTGCTCAGGCCATCAAAGGTAAGGGTGGATGGATGGCTCAGTGTTGAGCAAATTGACGGTGGAATTGAGGGAGGTCAGACCTTGTGTCACTGCTCTTTTCACGGAAAGGGGAGAAAGGCAAACCAGTCAGCAACCTTTATTAAGTCCCTGTTATGTGTCAGGCACTGGTAGTACAAATGCGTGAATGAAGCAGTCTCCATCCTCGTGTGTAAGTATATAGACACTTAAGTACAAGGTCATTTTAGGAAATGGCTGATTGTATGTCTTTTAGAAGTGATTGTGAAGCTTTGGACAGGGCGGTAATGTTTGACTAGTTGTACTAACACGCTCCCCATAGCACTCTTGCCTGGAAGGACACTTTCTAGATGAAAGTACCTTCCACCCAAGATAGCTGGGCTGTCCTCAGATATAGGAAGTTTGGAAGAAAGGGTACCTTAGGGGAAGGAAACTAATGAGTTTTATTTTAGAAAGAGAGCGAGATTGAAGGAGATAACATTGGAATGAAAGAAAAATGGAATGGGACTGGTGGAATTTGCAGATGAGGAAACACTTTCTTAATTCAGAGCAGCCCTAGGACTGAGATGGGCAGTGACTGGCTGTGGGGCCCACCACCCACAGGTGTCAGAGGTGGGCCTCCAACCCAGGCGCTCTTCAGCTCTTGGACTGCCATGTGGCTGTGCCTCCCAGGGAGAAGAGGCACAATGAGGGGGATTTGTGATCTCTAGGGATCTGTGCCTCATTCATTGTAGAATAATGCCTCACAACACTCCCACCAAATGACACAAGATGGTGAGTTTTCCACACTTGAGATGACTTACAGAGTTAACTCCATCTAAAAACAAATGTAATACCTGGAGGCCATCCTTAAAGTCAGTGAGCATTTATTAGTCACCTAATGTATGCCCAGCACTGTGCCAGGTAGGCCCTGGCAACACAGAGACAAAAAGAAAACATACCTCGCCCTCAGTGGGCATATATTGTAATGGGGGAAACCACATACACACAGATAAGGAAGCAGAAAGCATGCACACATGGAAGTCATGGAGCCTCATGATGCCTCAGTTTCCTTATCCATAACTTGGCAACTTGTCAGGTCCCTTCTAGCTTTAAATCTGTGATCTGGTCATTTCAGTGGGGAGGGATGGAATGCCAGCGGCGAAGGGGGTCGGGCAAGGCTGTCTGTGGAGGATGTGGCGCTGAGTGGAGCCTGGAAGCAATTCCAAGAACAGTTTCCTCTGATCTTGGCTCCCCTGTCTATCATCGGGCTCGTGTTTAAAGCCTTTCTAGTTTGGCAGATTATGCTCTACTCTGTGCTCTTTAAGCTTAATCTGAGAGAACTGTGGGACATGAAGGCATCCGACAATAACCTGAGGCCTTAGAGGAGGATTGGCTGGTCTGGTCCTCAGTGCTCGGTCATTTTTGAGTGTAGCATCTGATTCTGTTACTATCTCTAAACAAAATATTTAAGCTTTCCCTTTTAAGAAATGAAATTATTAGATGCTTTTTTTTTTGCCATTCAGAAATGTTGCCTTTTTGTGTTTTTGTTTTTTTGTTTTTTCACTTTTAGGAAGGAAGGAAGATCTTGGCAGGCCTTTCTCCCAAGGATATAGCCAGCCTATGTAACCATGGTGCTAATCCTGGGCCGCAGGCTGAACAGAGAGGATCTTGGGGTGCGTGATTCCCCAGCTGTTAAGCGGAAAGTGTTTGAGATGGACCCCAAATCTCTCACAGGCCATGAGTTTTTCGACTTTTCTTCAGGATCTTCCCATGCTGAAAACATCCTCCAGATCTTCAATGAATTCCGAGACAGTCGCTTGTTCACAGACGTCATCATCTGTGTGGAAGGGAAGGAGTTCCCGTGCCACCGGGCTGTCCTCTCGGCCTGTAGCAGCTACTTCCGAGCCATGTTCTGTAACGACCATCGAGAAAGCCGTGAGATGCTGGTGGAAATCAACGGCATTCTGGCAGAAGCCATGGACTGTTTTCTACAGTACGTTTATACTGGAAAAGTCAAGATTACCACTGAGAATGTCCAGTACCTCTTTGAGACCTCAAGCCTCTTTCAGATCAGCACCTTACGTGATGCCTGTGCCAAGTTCTTGGAGGAACAGCTGGATCCTTGCAACTGCCTTGGGATTCAGCGCTTTGCTGATACGCACTCCCTGAAAACACTTTTCACCAAATGCAGAAATTTTGCTTTGCAGACTTTTGAAGATGTGTCTCAGCATGAAGAATTCCTGGAGCTTGGCAAAGACGAGCTCATTGATTACATTGGTAGTGATGAGCTGGTGATTGGCAAGGAAGAGATGGTCTTTGAAGCCGTTATGCGCTGGGTGTACCGGGCAGTTGATCTGAGAAGGCCTCTGTTGCAGGAGCTCCTGACCCATGTGAGGCTGCCTCTCTTACATCCCAACTACTTTGTGCAGACCGTTGAAGTGGACCAATTAATCCAGAATTCTCCTGACTGTTACCAGTTACTGCACGAAGCCAGGCGCTACCACATCCTTGGGAACGAGATGATGTCACCGAGGACGAGGCCACGAAGGTGAGCAACTTTTCAGAGCCATAAAGTAAGCCCTGCTTCTGACATTAGAACCAGGGTGACCTTGGCTGAATCACTTAGCGAGGAAGCTTAGAACAGAGGGTCCAGCTCTGGGCCTGTGAAGTGAGGGGATGGACGAGCTGGCCCGAGGTCGTTTCTTGTCTAGATCTGTTATCCTTTGATTCTGGGAGCTGGTAGGAAGAGTTGTGTTTGCAGGTCAGATTCTCCATGTGTTAAGTGTTTATTCTGTTTTTGGTGGGCAGCAGGAAACAAGCAAATAAATAGAGCATTTGATGACTTCTCATTACAGCAGGTTTTTATAGAGGTTAGAGAGCAGGGCCTGAGAAACAGAAGTTGTAAGTTGTGTATGATGCCATAAAGGAGCAAGGGAAGAGGATAGGAGAGCTGAAGGACAAATGGGGGAAAGAGGAACCGGGGAAAAAAACAACTTCTGACATAGTTGCCATCTATGAAGTCCCCACTTTGTGCTGGCATGATGCAGAGCACTAGGGCTACAAAGAAGAGGAAAGAGAGAGAGAGGCCCTGCCCTTGAGGGGCCCACAGTGTGAGGCCTGGAGATGACCAGCAGAGGGTAGGCCTGGCATCAAGGAAGGCAGGGAAAGGCTTCTGGTGGGAAGTGGGATTTTAGCTGGGAAAGCCAGGCAGTTAAGAAGAGGAGGAGAGTGCTCCAGGGCTGGGGTACAGCCACAGAAAATGTCTGGTGTGAGGAGATGGAGTGCCATGGGTGAGGTCCTGGGTCAGGAGAATGTGGAGGGAGCGTTGAGTGGAAGAAGCCTGGAGACGGGACTGGGAGCAGTTACGAGGCCTTTAAAAGTGAAGCAGGATTTTAGGTTTCACCCTGGAGGCACATGTTCTATTGAATGAATGTCTTATCTAGCTGGGGCTGTCATCACCCCCTGGAGTCAGCGTCACCCCCTAACAGGCCTTCAGGAATTATAATAGCAGCCCTGCTGAATTAACTACAGGACAGGAGAGGAGGAGATGGGGGATCGGAAAGCCTTTCTGTGCATGTAGAGCATCATGCCAATTTAATTCAGTCTGATGAGGGTTTATTAAGCTCTTGTATACTAGGCCTCGGAGAGAGAAAAATGAAATGAAAGTGTTTGCTCTCTAGATAAAGGCACACACAGAGAAATGAATACAAAATAATTCAAACGGAACAAAAGCAGGGGTCGTCACTTTTTGGTGGGTTCCCTGACCCCCTCTGGCCATTGGTCTGCAGAGGCCTTTACATCTCTTCTTAAAATCATGTTTTTTTTTTTTAAATACAGACAATAAAATACTAAGGAAGGATATTATACACTTTAATACACAGAGGAAACCAATTCTTCCAAAAGACAGTTAATAAATTATTTTTTAAGTTAGTTTATTTACTTTTAATTTTCAACATTCACTTCTATAAG
This sequence comes from Gymnobelideus leadbeateri, assembly GCA_011680675.1. Classification (NCBI taxonomy): domain Eukaryota; kingdom Metazoa; phylum Chordata; class Mammalia; order Diprotodontia; family Petauridae; genus Gymnobelideus; species Gymnobelideus leadbeateri. Next base: position 15,773 of record WOXC01012106.1, on the reverse strand, counting down.
TTTTAAATTTTCTCCCCCTCCCACCCCTCCTCCCTCCTCAAGACAGCATGTAATCCAACATAGGCTCTACATATACATTCCTATTAAACCTGCTTTCACATTAGTCATATTGTATAGAAGAGCCAGAACAAATAGGAGGAACCACAAGAAAGAAAAAAAAACAAAAGAAAATAGTCTGCTATGCTGTACATTCTGACTCCATAGTTTTTCTTTAGATGTGGATGGCATTTTCCATCGTGAGCCCTTTGGAATTGTTTTAGAACCTTGCATTGCTGAGAAGGGCTAAGTCTGTTAAAGTCAGTCATCACACACTTTGGCTGTTACTGTGTACAATGTTCTCCTGGTTCTGCTCTCCTCACTCAGCATCAGTTCATATATGTCTTTATAGGTTTTTCTGAAATCTCCTTGCTCATCATTTCTTATAGCACAATAGTTAGTGTTCCATATTTCACAACTTGTTCAGTCATTCCCCAATTGACGGGCATCCCCTCAATTTCCAGTTCTTGGCCAACACAAAAAGAGCTGCTATAAATACTTTTGTACATGTGAGTCCTTTTCCCATTTGTATGTTCTGTGGAATACAGACCTAAAACTGTTATTACTGGCTCAAAGGGTTTGCACAGCTTTATAGCCCTTTGGGCTTAGTTCCAAATTGCCCTCCAGAATAGTTGGATCAGCTCAAGACTCCGCCAACAATGAATTAGTATTCCAACTTTCCCACATCTTCTCCAGCATTTATCATTTTCCTGTTCTGTCATGTTAGCCAATCTGATAGGTGTTTTAACTTGCATCTCTCTAATCAATAGTGATTTAGAGCATTTTTTCATATGACTATAGGTAGCTTTAATTTCTTCCTCTGAAAACTTCCTGTTCATATCCTTTGATCATTTATCAATTGGGGAATGACTTGCATTCTTTAAATTTGATCCAGTTCTTTTACAGTTTAGAAATGAGGCCTTTATCAGAGACACTGGTTGTAAAAATTCTTTACAGTTTTCTGCTTCCCTCCTAGTCTTGGTTGCATTGAATAAGATATTTTTTAAAAACCAGTTCATAGATTTCAGGGTAAGAACTCCTGAATGAGAGAGATCAGAAAGGCTTCCCCATATGAAATGAAGTCTGAGCTGAGCCTTGAGGGAAGCTTGAGGATTCTGATTGGCAAAGCTAAGGAGAGAGTGTTTGCAGAGGTAGGGTGCTGACTGTCCAAAGAGGGGGAAGCACAGGGGATGGTGTGAGGAGCACCAAGTGACTGAAGGCCAGTTTGGCCAGAACAAAGGCTTTGTTGGGATCTACAGTCGCTTCCCTTGATCACTGGGGAGGTCAGTCCAAGACCTGAAGTTTGAAGCCCGTGCCTTGAGTGGCCAGCTTCCTTAGTGCATTTAAAATACAGTTTGATTTAGAGAAATCCATTTTGCAGAACTTTGAGACACTACATTTCTTGTGTAAAGTGAAGTGTGTCTCCATTTTCTCAATGAGAGAGGTCCTGTTTCTATAAGATGGACAAAAGGACTCCTGTGTTAGAGCATTACTGAGTTAGAATAATCAGGCCTGAGACACTCTGCTGAGAGTGCATTTGGCTGGGGTAGGTGAAGCCTTGGGGAGCAGGCTCACTTGCAGTGACCTGGGTTTGCCACCTAATGGTTGGAGAAAGGAACTCCTGGAGTCCAGAGTCTCAGAGTTGGAGGAGGCCTCGGGGCCATCTGGTCTAACTCAGACATGCAAGAGAAGACTTTTCTCCAAACGCTCCCTGGCTGGTGGTCATATAGGGGTTTGGGGAAGGCTGTTAGTGTGATTCCTCACCTCCAAAGGTGGCCCGTTCTCTTGTTTTCTTTGGATAGCCCATTCCCTGCACCCTGTTTGTTTTCATTGGAATGATTTTTCCTTTTTAATTTTTTTAAACTTTGAACCAGAAAATCTTCAACAAATATGACTATGTCCTTACACAAAGAAGACTGGAAAGTACTGATTGTATGTAGAAATGTGCCTCCACTGAATTTAGCCTATTCCTTTTAATCTGCATTAAATTCAGCGTGGCAGTGCCCACATTGCCCTGCCCATCCCTGGCCTCCTTTGGACTCCTCTCTTCTGTGCTGTGCATTTCATGACTCTCCCACTCTGCCCCACTTCTTGCATTGTTGTTATTAACCCTCCCCTCTTTCTTCCTAGAATCAGAATTGGAGAGCCAGAAGGCCCTGGAGCTCACCCCATTTTACAGGGGAATGAGAAGGGACTAGGGTGGGGTCAGCTACTTGTCCAAGGACGTGTAGCTCCTGGGAGCTGAGATGAGGCCTCAGATCTCTTGCCTTCAGTGAAAATAGCTGACTCCTCTGGAATGCTTTCGGGTTCCCAGAGCCCCTTGGGGAGGTCATAGAGATATTGTTAATCTCCATTTTGCCCATAAGGAAATTGAGGCTCAGGGGCTTGTTAGGTGTGGAAGATGGGATTCTAGTTTGCATGTCTCCACAGATTCCATCATCATTTCTCTGAGAAGCCTCATCCATGCCAAGCAGCATCTCAAAGCCTCTCATTGATTCTCCTATTGCCGTGACTCTGGAGAATTATTCGTGGAGAATAAAGGAAGGAATTGGGGCATTTTCAGTGTGTACATTTCATGTTGAAAAGTTTTCCCTCCACACCCTCCTGACATAAGAAGACCTTTCTCTGTGGCGGCCACATCCCTCGAGCCTTTATTTGGTGTTTCACAGGTTTTCATAGAGCTTACAAATTGCAAAAGACCATTTATAGAATGAATGGTCTTTTTATAGCTTTTAAAGCTTTCGAGTAAATTTCTGAAGTGTGCCAAAGTCTCAGTGTTCAATATCCATAGAGTATACTGGAGAGAGAGGACTGGGCCTGGAGGTGGCAGGGAGGCATGGGGCACTTTGAGCAGAGGAGTAGCACAGTCACACATGCTCACAGGTGTGAGCTTGGCCCTGTGTGGAAGATGGATTGGAGTGGGGTGAGGCTTTAGGCATGGAGAGCAGTTCGGTTCTTGTCATTGTCCAGAGGAGAGGAGTGAGGGCCAGAGCTGGGCGCTGGGCAGAGAGGAGGGGACGCCAGGTGACAGATGTGCTGCAGGAACTGTAAGGCTTGGCAGTTGGCTGGACGTGTGAGATGAACTGAGGACAACTTGGAGTTTTAAATGGACCGCTAGAAGGGGAGTGGTATCTGTAGCAGAACTGGGGGAGCTGGGGAGAAAGAGAACGAGCCCTGTGAGGGCCGGCTGAATTGGAGGTTCCTGCGGGACATTGGGCAGAGCGCACCCACCAGGCAGGATGGATGGGAAGAACTCGCCCGAGAATCCTTCACAGAGAGGGGAGGATTGAAACAAAATTCGGTTTTAGTGGAGGAATTTCCTGCTCTTACTTCTTATACAAGTGTTTGACCTGGCCACTTCACTTCCTTGCTTGACTTCTGCCTTCATGAACACGTTCCCCTGGGGCTTCTTGGCTCTCTGTCGAAGCCTGGCTGGCTTGCCCTCATGGCTTTAGTTACCCCAAAGGTGTCATCACTCCCATGGGTCGACCTTGAACTGCCTCCATTTGGATACTCCTGGCAGCAGCTCAGACTTTGGACCTTGACCCCTTCCCCCAAGACTCATGCCTTCCCCTCTCAACATCCCTGTTTCTGTGGATGGCAGCACTGGCCTTTGTTAGAGGAATCTTCTTTTTTTCTTCCTTTTCTCTACCCCTCTACTAAGATGTCATGTCCTGTCGAGCATCCCTGTGGGTGATGGGTACCATCCAGCCAGCCATTTCTCACTACCAGGCCCTCTGGACAACTCAGCCCCAAACAGGAAGCCTCCCCTCCCTTGTCTCTCCCCCCAAGACAGTGAGTAATCTGATGTAAACTATACATGTGCAGTCATGTTAAACATTTCCACAGTAGTCGTGTTGGGAAAGAGGAGTCAGAACAAAAGGGAAAAACTACGAGAAAGGGAAGACTAAAAAGTAAACATAGTCTGCTTGGATCTGTCTTCAGACTCCATCACTTCTTTCTCTGGATGTAGGTAGCATTTTCAATCACAAGTCTTTTTTTAATTGTCTTGGATCATTGTATTGCTGAGAAGAGCTAAGTCTATCCCAGATGATCATGGAACGTTGTTGCTGTTCCGTATGGTAGAACTAAGGATTCTGAGAGCAAAGGAAGGCGTGCACATGGGGTGGGGTCTCAAGGAGGCCAGTGTCTAGTATGGCTGCATCAAAGCCGGGGGGAGTGACATGAGGGAACTCATGGAAAGGAGGTAGGAGCCAGATTGGGGGGTGCTGCGGATACCATGAAGGAGGGCTTTGTATTTTGTCCTAAAGGAAATTGGGGGCCACAGAAGATTTTTGAGTACAGGAGAGTTATAATCAAGTGCCTTGGGAAGATGCTGGAATGCAGAGGGAAGAGACAGGAGGCAGGGAGACCTGTCACAGGTGGCTGTGAGCCTTTCACCTGGTTCATGCAGCCCACCTTGCACCTTGCCCATGCATGGGGAGGGTCAGTCAGGAACAGTCATCCATACAGTTGTCTCTTGCTAGGAGTTTCTAAACTCTTTGGTGGACAAGGAACTGTGTCAGTTTCTTCTCTGGATATATCAACACCACCTTGTGCATCAATGAGTACTTAATAACTTGTTCAGTTGAATACTGTCACTTGTGAGAGATGGCCTGCACCCAACTAGGGCTGGTGCAAACATTGGCCTGAAGTCTTTGAGGTCTGATCATGAAAGCTTTAAATTGGAAAGAGAAAAGAAGGAAAAAAGAACTTCGCTCTGATAAGCCTGGTACTCAGAACAGTGGCAGCCCCACCCCAGCCCCATTATCTCTAGCTTTGGGCAGGAGCAGTGCCATAGCTATCAAATGTTTAATAATAGCAAGGAGGAAAGGGTTCATGGGGTTGAAGGTGGATCCCCATTGGGTCAGGCTCCTTTCCCTTCCACTTTTGCTTGTTCAGTCCTGGGGGATAGAATCTGCTTGTCCAACAGGGATAGGAGTGGACCTCTAAAGGTTGGGGTTGAGTGGGTAGCCTTCCCATGTTATTATAATGTCACAAGAGGAAGATGTGCCCACAAGGGCACTAGAGGCTCATCCCTGTAACTTGCTGCCACAATGATTGCTGTGTCTTTTTCTACCTTGAGCTGACCTCACTCCTTATTAGGCCAGGAGGAGGGGTAGGAATATTGGGGCATCTAATCTTCAGTTGAATCAACTTTAAGGTATAAGTTGCTCAATATTAGATCTCGCAGGTCTTCCTGGGCATCCCAAGGGGTGGAGGCATAATACAGTCATATCTTTTCCTACTGGCCAGGAGGCCGCCTGTGAAAAGCCAGTGTAATTTAGCAGTAACATAGGTGTTGGTTGAGTTACCACCCTTCACTTGATTTGGGTGATATGTTGGTTTGTTTTCCTGGGGTTTTATTTTTTATTCTTGTAATGATTTCTCTCTGCACAGGGAAAGAGTGAGTAGTGGGGAGCATGGGGGGAAGGAGGGGGTCTGTTGAGAAATAAGGATAATGTAAAAACAAAAGAAAACAGGAAAAAATTAAAAATAAAAGTGTTAACTGAGCGGAGGGAACATTTTTAACTAGCAGTAAATTACACAGACTCTACAATACAAAAATAGCAGGGCATGTATAATGAAATCCTTTTACTTCCAAGCTATGGAGACTCTCACATACAAACACAGTTCTGTTTCCCTATCCTCTCCAACCCCTGCTTTGTGCTGGTAAAGCAGCTCACTGTATTTCTAGCAATTAGCTGAAAGCACCCATAGCAACACTATCCTGTATCATATGGTAGAATTCCCCACTGTCCTTGTCTGGAGCTTGGCAGTCCAGAGTGACAAGCTTCCAAGGGTCTTGGTTTAGGGTAATTGCAGACATCTTCTGCTTGGGCAGCTGGAAAGGAAAGTTGAGTTCATAAACTACAGACCATACTATCCTACCTCTCCTCCCACTTCCCCAAAACCCCAGGAGGCAGATGAAGATAAGGAAGTGCAAGCTTATTCAGCATACAAATAAAGGACAGTGTGATGGGCCTAGAGAGAGCTCAGTTCACTTTCAGAGAGTTTAGGTCATAGTCATAGTTCCTGTTCCTCAGATTAATTATTGGATCGTCACTGGTGGTGTCCCCTGGGGAGCTGCCTACTCGTAGCTACCTTCTTCCTGGACATTAACTACTGGGGAAGGAAAAAAACTGGGGAAATCCAGAGGAATAACTCATGCCCTCATTTTTGAAGGTCTGTACCCAGTACCCCAACTTTTTGGGGGTTGAGGGAGTTTCCCATTAACCATTAATAAAGATTATAGAGGCCTCAAAAGTTGTTGCAGGCTGACTCTAAATCCCAAGCAAACCACTCTGACCTACTATTATGAGCAGTGAAGCAACTTCCCTTTTCTAGGGTCAAAATGCCCCCCCACCCCCACCCCACAGCTGAGAGTCTTGGGTTTGGGAATACATTACCTTCCCTTGTTTCAATCAAGTTCAGAAAAGTTTGTTTCAGTTGTGTCCAACTCTTTGTGACCCCATTTGGGGTTTTCTTGGCACAGATCCTGGGATGGTTTGCCATTTCCTTCTCCAGGTTTCCATCAAGATTTGCATTCAGATTCTCTTCTGCCACATACTGTTTGTGGTCATGTACAAATTATGTTATCTTAGTGGATGCGTGAATGAATACATAAATGAATAAACTGCCATCTTGCAGCCATGTCTTAGGCTTACAACCCAGGAGACATCCTGGACTCCTCACTCTCTCCCACCCCCCTGATCTAATCTTTTGCTAAGGCCTAGACAGGCCTGTTTTACCTCCTCTGACAATGTCCCCACATTGGTGCAGCCCTCATTACTTCACTCCTGGACTATTGTGGAAGCTACAGGAAGGGTCTTTGTATCACATCTCTCCCGGCTCCAGCCCATCCTCCATTCAACCACTAGTGGGCTTCCTAAAGTGCATGCCCAGTCATGTTCCCTTCTCCCCTCAGTACTCTTCAGTGGTTCCCTTCTGCCTCCAGAAGCAAATAGAGAATGCCCTTTCTGGCATTCACAGCCCCTCAAACCTTCCCTATACCACCTTTCCCAGCCCCAGATCCAGTGACCCCGGCCTCCTGGTGGACATTGTGTCTCTGACTGTCCCCCATGTCTTTGATGCTTTCTTTCCCTCCACCTCTCTGACTACACACCTCCCTAATTAAAATTCTGGGGCCTTCCCTCTGTTAATGATTGCCTATTTATCATATATTCTACATACACACATTATATACACAAAGTACAAGAGCACACTTGCTTCATATACATTTGTTTGCTTCTTGTTCTCGTTACGGACTGTCTTTTATCTCCTTTGGTGCTTGGTATTAATGTTTATTAACGTTTATTAATTGATTGGCCTAAGGTCCCAGCCTCCATGTGTCCAGGTAGGGAGTTGTCCGTGTGAGGGGGGGACTCACAAGAATAGGTAAAGCCTCAGGGAGGCCTTAGGGCCCTTGTGTTCACCTTTGCTGGTGATATGGGGACAGCAGCATCGATCCTGTGGGATGGGAGGGGAGGAGGCATGATCGGCCATTCCTGCTTGGTTCGACAGGTTGATCTCAGTTTTTACTCCCCCCCCCCCCCAGCCAAGGCACACCCTTTCTTACCCAGGTGAGCTGAGTGCATCTCCTACACTGTCCGCCCAGATTGCTTCCCTTTTTGATTTGAAATTGACTGAATATTTCCCATGGTTCCACTGCTTCATGTTTCTTTTCAGTGTTTTTTAACTTTCAGGTCTAATGCATTCTGGGTGATTTTCAGTGGAAAAATCCATGTCCCTGATTCTACCTAATTCTGGGCTGCCTCTCAAATCCAGCAGTTATGTGTGACCACTAGCTTGGGGAGTACATTTTCAGACTTGAAGGTAGACTAAACCAGATTTTACTTTTGTTTGTCAGTCATTGTTCCTTGTGTCCCCTTTTAACATCCTTTTAGATCAACTGGCTTCTCGGAGGTGATTGTGGTCGTTGGAGGATGTGAGCGAGTTGGGGGCTTTAATCTTCCCTACACTGAGTGCTATGACCCTGTTACTGGCGAGTGGAAGTCTTTGGCCAAGCTGCCAGAATTTACCAAGTCTGAATATGCAGTTTGTGCTCTGAGGAATGACATTCTTGTCTCAGGTAAAAATATCTGCATCATTAAAGATGGTGTCAGCCCCATGCTGAGATATTCATGAAAGACAAGTAAGTGTTTCCATAACCAAGATAAACTGGATTTTTAAAAAAAATCAACTCAGTTATATAAAATGTGCATTAAGGAGAGATTATTTGCTTTACAAAAAACACTGCTTTATAAAAAGATTTGTTAGAGGATTCCTCTAAATATGCTCCTGCAGAACATCTGAAGTTTGATTTAGTCTGTGAATCTTCATTTACCTTCTTTTCAGGGTACCTAAAGTGAGGTTCCCACCCTCTCTTTGTAGAGGTGGGAGCCTGGGTATGAAACATTGCATAGGCTGCCAGACTGGTTCAGGCAGCAGCAAGCATTTATTAAGTGCCTACAGTATGCTAAGTGTTGGGGGTTCAGATACAGAAAAGCAGATGATCCCCACTCTCCCAAGATTTACATTGAAATGAGGAGACAATGACATATACAATAATACAGTCTCTCTATACGTCTGTATGTATGTGAGCGTATAGAGCACAAGCGAGTCACGTCCACATTGCTGTCTGCTGTTTGCTAGCTCCCCCACATGCAAAGGTAGAGAGGCATCCTCTGGCACAAGGTGATGCCTGAGTCTCTGTCCAGAGGAAGGGGAAGATCCGTGTGTCAGTTAATTCGGTTGACCTGCTTTTTCTCACCCTATTTTATTTGTTATAAGGCTGACTGGGATTGGGATGTCAGGAAACAAAGATGGTGTAAAAGCAAAGACTTCAGTAGGAAAATTAAGAGTAATCGAGAATACCGATAAAATCAAGCTTTTCTGGTTTTCTGAAATTGTTCTGAAAATTCTAAAAATGAAATTTTAGTTCTCTTTTAAGTTTCATAGTTGTATTTACAGTCTTTATCTTCGTATGTTCTGTCTTTTATCCCTCTTAGCTACTAAAAACAAAAGGACAAATCTTGCTTGAGGATTGGCAATTATTTACAGAGTTACCAAAAATATATCATCTTTTTATACTTGAAATAATGGTAACTTCTGTCTGCACCAGCTTTAAAAGGCTCTGGCGTAGGTGCAGCCCTGAAGGCCAGGCGAGCTTGCATGGGGGCCTGAACAGGTCTCTCTGCTAATCATCAGCTGGGGGCAGGGGAGCAGAGGCCCAGCATTCTCTGTGCTTGTGCACGGAAGGCCTCTTTGGAGCTTTAGCTTGCTGGTGTGTATTTGCTGTTGAGAGGTGAGATAGCTAGTAGATAGAAAACCAGTCTGGAGCAAGGAAATCCAGATTCAATGTCTGTCTTTAACTTGTGCTGACCTGTGTCCCTGGGCTCGAGGCAACCTCTGAGGCCGTTAGGAGCAGGAAGGCTGCCCACCCTCATAGGTTGAGGATGTTTCGTTCCCTGGGATTCTTTATAGCAATGAAATCAGAGACTTTTCCTAACCCCAGTTTATAATTAGGGTAGTTTCCATTGTCATTGAGTTTATATATCCTTAGAGAAGCCATTTATATTTTAACGTAAAAAACAAAATGTTAAATTATTATTCTAAAATTAAATGTTATCAGATAGGAGAACTGATTTGGATGGATTTTTTTCTAGCACATTATATTTTATTGTCAACTCTTCATTCTTTAAATTATGACACCTCCTCTTTCTCATAGTAAAACACTAAATATATTTGAAGTTGTTTTGACAGCTGTTGATCATGAAATCTGATATTTATCCACATCAAGCATTGAAAGTAAAAAATATATTTGGGAAAATTTGTTTTGAAGGCATTTGATTTTTCTCTTACATTCTTTCTATCTCTCCCCAAGGCTTTCTAACATATGAGAGAATATTATCTTAGAGTGATAATGACCTTGGACAGATAATCTCTCTGTGCCTCTTGGCTTCCTCAGACATTGGCTGGATAACCTGGCAGCCTCTTCCAGCTCTAAAGCTGAGTCTGTGATCATGACATGACATCAGCCTTAATAATAACTTGTTACAACTTGCCCACCCATGAATTTATTGAATTTCTTTTTGATCTGCAGTTATTTTATCCTTAGATCACATGAGTGTATCCTACAGCTATATCCTTCAACATTCCAAGGGGTTTTCCCTTAGTTATGGTTTTTTTCTGGAATTTGGCAAAGTAATGTTGGCTCCATCTCTTACACCATATCATTTCACATTTTAGCTGTTTCCCCTTCTAATCTAGATGACCAAAACTGTTTGATAGACATACCCATGTTAGTAAGTGCTATGTATGATGATTTTGTTATGTATTGATATTATATATTTAATATGACCTTCCAGTTATGATGTTTGCATTTTCGCCATGGCTAAACCAGGAGGCTGACTACACAGGATTTTAGGCACCTTGCCTGGAAGCTGAGTAAAACGGAAACTGGTGGGCAAACACTCCAGTGTGAGATTGCAGTTGGGTTGATGAGAGCTTACAGAATTAATTTATCTTCCATAGATATATTTCTTTATACTTACAGAACTGAAATGGAGAAACTTGGTACAGTGGGAAAAGCTTTTCTTGGTTCAGGCCAAAGGACCTTGGTTCAATTCCTACGTGGGCAACTTGGGCCAGTTTTCTTCCAGGCCTTGCATCTTAGTCCCCTCATCTCTAAAGTGAGGGCTTTAGACTAGGTGGCAGCTGAGGTCCCTAAAAACCCTTGAGCTATTCTCCCTGTGAAAAATGGCAGTTGTTGTTGTATGTTTGTGTCTTTTTAAAGGGGGAAGAATCAATAGCCGTGATGTCTGGATTTATAACTCACAGCTTAACATTTGGATCCGAGTCGCCTCCCTTAACAAGGGCAGATGGCGTCACAAGATGGCCGTCCTCCTTGGTAAGGTAAGAGCATTTTCTTTGGTGGATGTTTGCTCTGAGGTGTCAGAATGATGACCCCAGATGACTCTTCAGTGATGGTTCCATTGATTGTGCTTCAAGAAAGATATGAGTCCAAGCAGGCTCTAGGAATAGCATAGGGCAGTTCTAGGAACCAAGGTTGTCAGTGGAGTCAGTACTGTTGTATATGGGTAGACCAAAGGTTAGGATGTGAAGTCTGGCAAAATGGAGCCATTGGGGGAATTCTGTATGAGGAGTTGGGTTCCAACATAAACTTGTGTGGCTAGAGCACACCCCCTTAGAACTCGAGTCTTAGAAAGCTTGAAAATAGCACCAGAATTAGCGGGCTTATATGGCAGTCTTCAGGTCTGGCCCCATCCCTGTTTTACTGAGGAGAAGCCCGAGGCCTCTAGGGTGTAGAGAAGACCAGCAAGAAAGGGAAGGAGACAGTAGATGCTCAACTGACACTGTGTTTGGCCTAGGAGACAGTGATGGTTCTGTCCCCTTATAGGAGGCTTTCTGGGTATGGAAGCTAGCTCTCAGGGGGGCATCTGTCCTGGGGACAGCAGGGCCTACCCACAAGAGAGGTTCTTTTGTTTTTGCATGTGATTGGGCTTTCCCCACAGACACTGTTTTCAGATGTTACTTTATTTTCTTTGACAAGATTTCACAAGAAATGAATATTCTTGCCAGAGGAGAAACTTTGTCTCAAGAGAACAGTGCTTACGGGTAAACACTTATAATCCTTGAATTGCTACAGTCCCTTCTGTTCTGTGAGTTGGAAAGTGGCAGAAAGAAACTCCACCAATGAATCTACCAGCATTTATTAAGCACTTTTGTGTGTATATGTCAGGCGCTTTCTAAACACTGGGAAGACAAGTAAAAGTAAGAAAAACAGGCTCTGCCCTCTAGGGACTTAAATTTGACTGGTGGGAGACTTTACATAAAAGGCTGGCAAGATGAAAGAGAAGAGGAAAGTACCTGTGGAGTCCTGAGAATGAAATCTGGCTGGCCTGAAAGCCCTCAGCAGAGCTGGAAGGGAGCAACCAAGGACTGGAGGCTGGAGGGCCTTCCCATGGGTAGATTCTAGAGCTGCAGTGAGGCCTTAGAATAAAGCACTGGGGGATGATAGAGAAAATTCAGAGGCCAGCCTGGCAAGGCATGAATGGAGCAGGTGCAGGGGCCCTGATGAGCAGCTGAACAGTGATGAACTTCATCGGGAAAGGGAGAAGTTTCAGGAGTTCTTAGTAGGTCCAAGCTTGACTGGCCTCTTTGCAGAGTTGTTGTCTCTCTTCAGGGACCTGGATCCAGAGTTCTTGAACTCTCATCCAGAGCTCCTGAAAAACATTTCTTCTCTGATGATCATAATGGCTTTATTATGTCAGGCATTGGTTTAGAACAACCAATAAGGTTTCTTATGATTGATACGTTTTTAGAATTACAGAAATAAAGGAACTAGAAGGACTTTGAAAGAGTCTCGTTTGAGAGTGAACCATGTCAGAGATTTTGACAGAACTTATCCAGTGAAAGCCATTCTGGGTGTTATTGGTGCCCACACTACCAGGTGACAAGTACTGCCATCTTTGTGGGCCATGTGGCAGGGCTTGGACCTTCAGCACCCAGCCCTGGACCCTTGGTTGATTTTGGAATTCGGGATTGTGGTCCAGAAGAATCTGCGGAACAGCAGAGAAAAGGGCCCCTCTCCTTTAGTCTTTGTGGCTGTGATCAAAGGGCAGTTTAGGCCTTAGGTTTCCAAGGAGCGAAGAAGCCCCGGCTTTTTGCAAGTTCTCCTGTTGGGGCCATTCACACCAGACTTGGGGACTTTGTGCTGGCTTAAAGTACCCTGAAGTCCATATGAATGGCCAGGAACATGTTAGCTAGCTAGCCTAGAAGGTGAGTGAGTCCTACCCACAGTCAGGCCAGCATGGTGTACACCCAGGATGGAAGCACTGATTCGTGCATGTGCTGAGCAGATTTCCATCCTTCCTAACTAACTCCCATTGATGGTCACTTTGTGGGGAACTAGAACATACTTTGAGAACAATCATGGTGAGGCATTTAAGTTGGGAGGATTAGGAAGAGAGAGTAGTGCCCAAAGGAAAGGAAGGATCTTCAGGGAGAGAAGACCATTGTGAAATTTGTGAAAGGAGATGATGTTGGGTCTGATAGTGCTTCCTGGGTTGGGAGTTGAGGCCTAGATTCTAGACTGGCTGTACCACTGACTTGCTGAGTGGTTTTGGAAAAGGTGTTGAATTTCTGTCTCTCTTTCTTATCTCTCTGGAGGCCTCATTTTTATTATTATCATTATTAAAATCTTTCAGGCTGATCTCTTAGTTCTGCTTATTCATCCCATCCTTTCTCTGCAGGGAGCTAAGCACTAGAAATTCCAAGATAAATACCATCCGGACCCTGCTTTCAGGAGTTTACAATAAGATAGATTGACCTGGGAGGACCCTGGAATCCAGTGGCCCTGGCCAGAGCCCTCTAATGAGTGAAGTAACCCAAAGCTGACGGGCTCTCTCTCCCCCTTACATTTTCTTGAGGTTTGAATAGCTTTTCTTGATGAAAATTAGAGATGGATCTACACCTCAAGTGGTGTGTTTTCGAATGCTTTTGTATTTACTTGGAACATTCTATGGCAGTATGGGGTATTGGCCTATAAATATTATCTATAATAGATTCATACATGCTGTTAGTCAAATTACAGCCTCCTTTCCCCCTACCAAAACATAATTTGAATTCACTTTCAGCATTTAGTAAGGACCTACTCCGTGCCCAGGCATTGTGATAAGCAAGCTCAGAAGATGTGAAAACAAAAAAAGTAAATTAAAATTCTTGCTCCCAAAGAACTTAGGGTCTACTTGGGAACACAGCATTTATAAAAATTAGTAAATTACAAGTGTGTTTCAGGAGAAAAAGAACATTAATCAGTTGGTGAGTTAGGGAAGACTTCCAAGATAAAAGTGGTACCTGAGCTGAGCCTTGTAGTTAAGAGAAGGGTCTTTGTTGGGTGAAGAGACGAGGAGGGAAGAAGTTCCAGGCAAAGGGTTTTAGCCTGGGCAAGTGGAGGTTTTGGGGGAGTCAAACATTTAGTAGAATATAGAACGCATGAAGGAGTAGGTTAATGCAAAATAAAGCAGAAACGTGCCATGATTACAAAGGCCCGAAGTGCCATAGGATGGGGAGGGTGGAGGGGGTTGTCAATTTTATCTCAGAAGTTCTAGATTTTAAATCAGGAATTTAGCAAGTCTTTACTGTGTGCTAGATACTGTGCATGGTTCAGAGGATACAAGAACATTCACTTAGGCAGCGATAGACAGATGTGGAGGTGATACAAAAACAATAGATATTGATAAAACATCTTAAAATAACTTGAAGTCACTTTTAATTTAATTATATAAGCTAAACTTCCTGTAATCATTGGTCTTTCATCATTACTGATAGCTTTCCTAGGGGAAAAAGTGAGTGATTATATATAGCTAATCCCAATAGCAGCTTTTGGCTGAACCTGCTGTCAGACGGATGTTGCTAATTTCTGTGTTGCAAACACAGGTCTATGTTGTTGGAGGCTACGATGGTCAGAACAGACTCAGCAGTGTCGAGTGCTATGATTCATTTTCAAACCGCTGGACTGAAGTTGCACCCCTCAAAGAAGCGGTGAGCTCCCCAGCAGTGGCTAGCTGTGTCGGCAAGTTGTTTGTGATTGGCGGAGGGCCTGATGATAACACTTGCTCAGACAAGGTGAGCAAGCCTCTGTGTTCTTCTGAACCAAACTGTGGATAGATCCACAGATCCATCACTAGATAAGAACCTTAATACCAAGTGCTTATCAGCTAAATTCTTAACAGGAAAGGTTTTTAATACTGTCTACTACTGTGTGCATGGATTGGTGACTTTGATGGTCTTCCCCTCTGTTATGTGCAGTGTACCTCTATGTCTTCTTCCTTAAATTCTCCAAAGGATGCACCCAGCATAACTGGTGGCTTGCTAGTCACAGTTTGGTCAAACTTTTTGGAGTGGGGCTATTTAAAAAATCCTTTCATGTTATTGGAGTTTTTCTGTAGAGCTCACAGAATCCAAAGTCTCTCCAAGAAATGGGTTGATTGTTTAACACAGCCCTGTGGTTTGCAGCCAGGGAGCAAGTAGCCTGTGGAGTGAGTATTATGTGGAATTTTAGAAGGGGAGGAAACAGCAAAAGAAACTTGGAAGAGTAACTAAGTGGAGACTGTGGAAAAACCACATGCTCCTCCTGGCAGAAAGTGTCTGTCAGCAGCAAGGCTGAGCAAGAGCCAACTGATATTTATGGGAACTATTGTTTTTGAAGAAAGAATTGTTAGTTCAGTACAGTCTAACTGTGGTATGGTCACCATCAGTCATCTAGGTGTCATCATTGTTTGACCTGGACAGAACTGCTTTCTACCTTTAGCACTCTCCAGAAAGTGGACTTTCTCTGAATAGTGGCAGACTTAAGAGTTGGGTGTCTTACAGTTGCTTAAGAAAACGGGTTTTGAAAGATTTTCAAATGTTAATTTTTTTTTTTTAAAGCAATTGGGGTTAAGTAACTTGCTCAAGGTTACACGGCTAGTCATTATTTATGCGTGGGTGCTCATTTTCTGAGGCCGGATCTGATCTCGGGTCATCCAAACTCCGAGGCCGGCGCTCTTACTCACTGCGCCACCTAGCCGCCCCTTTAGGGCAATTGGGGTTAAGTAACTTGCCCAAGGTTACACGGCTAGGTTTTTGTTTGTGCGGATTAAGTGTCGGAGGCCGGCTCCGAACTCAGGTCCTTCTGATTCCAGGGCCGGCGCTCTATTCACTGCGCCACC
>WOXC01012105.1:5000-249665 GCA_011680675.1 Gymnobelideus leadbeateri | reverse complement strand
TACAAGAATTCATGGTTACAGATGAACAGGATGATGCTCTTATCAACAAGGACGGACTTATTCTCAATTGAATACACACACACACACACACACACACACACACAAAACCTTCATAGCAGGTAAGGGAGTGAGGGAGAATACATGTAGAATGTGAGCATTAAGAGTTTAGGGATCAATAAACTACAGCTCCATTCCTCATTAGGGATAACTATCAATTAAAAATATTTTGTACAAAGTCCCAATATCTGAATAAGAAGATTTTCCGTTAAAGAATTTAGTCCCTCTGGTATTCTGATATAACCTAGGTTAGCTGACTCATTAGGTTCTCTTTCCTCTCAGATTTTTGACTCATTTTCCATTTAGGAAAAAAGTGGAAGTTGCTATGTTCATTGTTTTTATTGTTGTTTTTTCAGATATAATCAAATGTCATTTGATATGCACCCAGAAACCACTGTATCATTACGATTTAAAAATTGTTACTCCAAAATTTTAAACCAAAATGTTACTCTTTTTACCCCTAGATTCATTAATTTAGTTAAATTTCAGGGATTTAGTACCTTTTAAGCAGAATTTTTCAAAGCAGTCTTAACAAGAGCAGAAAATGTATTTATCTGCATTCTGGGGAATGAAATTAGAGATTTCAGAATACCAAGCTGCCTTTATACTGGAGAGGGATATTATTCAAAAGCACAATTGTACTGTCTCCCTCTGCTGGCAGGAGGAGATCTCTATCCATGTGACTGGTTGGTAAAGAACAAATGGAAAGGGCATCTCCTTAGCTAGTTTGTAATTAAGATAAAAAGTAAGTTAAATTCTGTGAACTAACTGATCCTCTTGTTGACAAGCCCCATCTCAACCTCACTAATCACACTCCTTCTAGCCTAAGTTTATACATTCTGGAAAATGAAAGTTACGTACTTGAGCTGTAAGCAGAGTTGTTAAAGACACATCTGCTCTCTCCTCAGTGATGTAGGTTCGTGGTTTCCCTTCCCACAGGGCACAATCTTCCAAGTCCATCAGCTTCACCTGAGATTTAGATAATCCTGGAGGACGAGTTGCTGGGTGCTGTTGGTGATGTGCCTGCCTAAGATTGATCTGCTTTGGCAATACATTTTCATCCACAGTTGGTACAATGAAGTTTTCTCCCTGACTTTCCAACATGCTGTTTGGGGAAGCCTTGGTAGTCTTATCTCCTGGAACTAAATGAGATGATTTTTGCTTTGGTGAAACAGGAGACGGCAAAATGGGTTTATAGGATGATTTCGTTCGACCACTGGAAACTGCTTGTTTGGTGAGAGATTTTGTCTTACGAGGGACAGAAGGTACAGGATGAGGCTTCAAAGAGTAAGACGTGGATGGGGTGACAGTAGATTGCTTCTTTAGGACACTATCTAATGTTCGTACATAGCTAGTACTCTTGGTTGGTAGCTGATATACCACAGGTGATGTGGGAGCATTTGATGAAAAGCCCATGCTGGTTTCCATGAGTTTGCCTTCATTTTCTAAATATTCATCAAGTTTGTCACTACAAAAGGCAGAGCGATTCTTCAGGGAACTCTCTGAACTGCCACCTAAAATTAAAACACATTTATTGAGAAATACATTAAATTATTAACACACATTTATTGAGAAAAGTACAGTAGAAATTCTGAAAAATGTACTATAACAAAAAGTGAGCCTTTGAGCAACACTGCAATAGAAAATTACTTACTTGACAAGATATTCTGAGAAAGGAGAAAAAAGAGAAGTACAAAAATTGACTTACGTGGTGAGCCAAAGAAGCCTGTCCCAGGACTCTGATAATTACCCTGATATCAGTGGACCTGCACGTCAAAGATCTCTTTGAGATTTGACTTTTCACTAAGTCTGCTCCGGAGTTCTTTTGATATAGGTTGTATTTAAAAGGATGTTGTTGGAGTTCTTGAGATCAAGAGGATCTGTCCCAGGATATATCTGATTCCGCACTCTGGTATCTGAGTGGCCAGATCTAAACATGATGTCTTTTTGAGGATTGCGCTTCAGCTTTGAAGTTTGCTCTCAATTGTGTCTGTTTATGACTGCGGCTGCATTAAGAAGTACCTGAGGCCTAGATCTAAGGCTCTGCCCCAAAACTTTAGTTGTCCAAAACATTTGCAGGAAGTCAGTTCCTATGCAGATGTACTGGATGATGCAGCTTTCGCCATTAGGCTTTGAGGCCAGCTCTCAAGAGCATCCTTTGAGATGTAACTGACTGCATGTGACAGGAGATAAGTGACTTTTCCTAAGACTTTCTGGCACCTAGGGATCAACAGGCCTTACTGCCATGCTACTTCCAGGATACAACGGACTAAGATAATGACATCTCTTCCTTTCCATCTTTTGTCTCTTTGCTCTAGAAAAACCTTTCCCTGAGTATCAATAAATGGAGTTCATGGTTCTTCCTTGAACTACCCACATGGCCTGGTCATTTCTTATTCATGTCTCCGGGTCATGCTAAGTGCTGGACACTGAGCAGCCCACGGCAGACTAATCTATATCCCATACATTTTAAAACTTTTATCTTCTTCCTACTTCCTGTCTGTTCCTTCTCCAAATCACCCTTAAAAAAGCAATTCAAATCATTTTTGTAATTCGCCACTATAATTACATTATAACTTTACTCAAAAGCCTTTAAGGAGTCCTCAATGCCTACTCATTAAATTCTAAATTCATTTATTCAAGGCTCTCTATTATGTGGCTCCACCACACCTTTCTAGTTTTCATAGCATTATCTTTCATGGACTTCTCCTGCTCTCTCACCCTTCAACACATCTTCTCAAACTCTTTCTCAGGTCTCAAAGGGAGTCCTTTCTATCACCAATTTATTGAAGGCCATCCTTTCTTCTACAGCACAGGATTCCTGAGTGCTCCCATGTGGAGGTGGGGAAGGAAAGAAGTGGAAAGGGGAAGGGAGAGGTAGAGGGAGACAGAGAGACAGAGAGATCTCCCCTACCTGCCTACAAGTGTTCAGGACATTTTGCTAAACCATGGGCATAAAAAAACAGAAATTAATATAAACTTTTTTTTCAGGGAATCTATTGTCTGAGAGTTAATCATGTCTTTTTTTATATGAAAACTATTTAGCAAAATGCCCTGAACATTCACGGGTTTACAATTTTATCAGTGAAAGTACTTCCTCTACCAACACAGACATTAAGTCTTTAACAGTTGATTAAAAAAAAAAATACTTCAACTCAAAATTACAGAGAATGTTTGTTTTCAAAACAAGGACTTCCCACATCTCCATTTCATCATTTGAAGCTTGTCATTTATCTACTCATCTGAAATACTTAAGAATTCTAATCAATGCAATGACAATCATTATGAACTTATCAAAGTTGAACTATTTATATTCCTACAGGGAAAAACGATAACTGTAACTGATGAAACTTTTCTCAGTATGAAAATAATTGAAGAAGGGTATATGGGCATATGAATACATATGTGAATGTGTGTATATATCTTTACAGGTATACAGAGATAGAGGGCACAGGTTGAATTTAATAGGAAGGGATGATACTTAAAAGGTGAAATTAAGAGGTGAGAGAGGAATATAACGAGAGGAGATGGGGAGAGACAGAATGGGGTAAACTCTCTCATAGAGAAGAGGCAAGGGAAAATGGTTACAAGGGAGGGGAAGAACAGGAAAGCAAAAAGGCAAAACCTTATTCTCATTGAATTTGGATAAGGGAGAGAATGATATACATACTAAATAGGATATCTCAACCTACTGGAGAGTAGGGGGGAAGGGGATGAGAGGGTGGATGATGGAAGAGAGGGCAGGAGGGAAGGGGGGGAGGAAAGTTGGAAGCATCCACTTGTGAAAAGGGGCAGGATCAAAGTAGAGAATAGAACAAGTGGGAGGCGGGATAGGAGGGAGGGAAATATAGTCAGTCTTTTACAATATATCTACTATGGTAATGTTATGCATAGCTACACATGCACAACATATCCTAAATTGCTTATCTTCCCAGTAAGGGTGGGTGAAAAGGGAAGAAGGGAATGAATATGGAATTCAAAGTTTTAAAATCAAATGTGTAAAAATGTATAAATACTATTATTAATACTATTTTGCATGTAATTGGGAAATAAGATGTACAGGCATTGGGGCACGGAGATTCACCTTGCCATACTAGGAGAGTCGGGGGGGGGGGGGTAGGGTATGGGAGAAGATATGGGAGAGAGCAGATTCGATGAGGGGATATCCTGTGGCACTGCTATTCTGGGGTGGGAGGTAGGGAAAAAATGAGGGAAAAAAGTTGTAACTCAAAATCTGGCAGAAATGAATGATGTAGACCACAATTTAATAAAGCATTTGGGGGGAAAAAACAAAAAAAAGAAATGTGTGAGGAGGGGGCGGTGTTGCAGTGAGTAGAGAGCCGGCCCTGGAGTCAAAAGGACCCGAGTTCAGATGCAGCCTCAGACACTTAACACACACAAACAAAAATCTAGCCATGTGACCTTGGGCAAGTTACTTAACCCCAATTACCCTCCAAAAAGCAAAAAAAAAAAAAAAATGAGGAAAATGTGTCTTGCAGAGCTTTGAGGAAGAATAGGATGCAGAGATGAAAGTGGGTTCATCTCTTAAATAAGAATATTCACACATTTTGATAAACTCAAAGACCCCAGTTTTGGGGATAAGAACTCACTATCTGACAAAAACTGCTGGGAATTCTGGAATACAGTTTAGGAGAAACTGGGCATAGATCAATATCTAACACCATATATCAAAATCAAGTCAGGGCAGCTAGGTGGCGCAGTGAATAAAAGCGCCAACCTCGGAGTTGGGATGACCCAAGATCAAATCCGGCCTCAGAAAATGAGCACCCACGCATAAATAATGACTAGCCGTGTAACCTTGAGCAAGTTACTTAACCCCAAGTCAAAATGGGTGCATGATCTAGGTATAAAGGCTGACACTGTAAGCAATCTGGAAGAGCAAGGAGTAGTTTACCTGTCAGATTTAAGGGAAGATTTTATGACCAAATATTAGGTAGAGAGCATTATAAAATGCAAAATAGAGAATTTTGATTACATTAAATTGAAAAGTTTCTGTACTGTGTGTAAACAAAGCCAAAATTAAGAGGGAAGTAGAAAACTGGGAAAGAATTTTTACAACCAGTGTCTCTGATAAAGGCCACATTTCTAAAATATACAAAGAACTGAGTCAAATCTATAAGAATACAAGTCATTCCCCAATTGATAAATGGTCAAAGGATATGTATGAACAGGCAATTTTCAGAGGAAAAAATTAAAGATATCTATAAGCATATGAAAAAATGCTCTAAATCACTATTGATTAGAGAAATGCAAATCAAAACAAGTTTGAGGTACCACATCTTACAGGCCAGATTGGCTAAGATAAAAAAAAAAAAACAGGAAAATGATAAATGCTGGAGGGAATGTAGAAAAAATGGAGTACAAATGCATTATTGGTGGAGTTGTGAACTGATCCAACCATTCTGGAGAGCAATCTGGAACTATGTCCAAAGGGCTATAAATAAGTGCATACCCTTTGACCCAGCAATACCACTTCTAGGGTTGTATCCCAAAGAGACCAGAGAAGTGGGAGAAAGACCCATATGTACAAAAATATGTATAGCAGCCCTTTTTATGGTGGCAAAGAATTAGAAATCAAGAGGTTGCCCACCAATTGGGGAATGGCTGAACAAGTTGTGGCATATGAATGTAATGGAATACTATTGTACTATAAGAAATGAGGAGCAGACAGAATTCATAATAACCTGGAGAGACTTATATAAACTGATGTTGAGTGAGAAAAGCACAACCAGGAGAAATTTGTATACAATTATACACACAACGTATGTGTGATGACTAACCTTGATAGACTGGACTCTTCTCAACAATATAAGATTATAAGACAACTCCAAAAGACTCATGATGGAAAGAGATATCCATATCCAGAGAAAGAGCTACAGAGTATGAATGTAGATTGAAGCAAACTACTTGCTCTTTCTTTTTCCTGTTTTGTTTTGTTTCCTCTTTCCCATTGTTCATTCCATTGGTTATAATCCTTCTTTACAACTTCACTAATGTTTAATATGAAGGTATTTGTAGATCCTATGTGTGCCACCATGGTGGGGGCGGGATGGGAAGAAAACTAGAAACTCAAGGGATTGTGGAACTGAATGTTTTAAACTAAAAGTAAATAAATTAATTAAAATTTTTAAAATATGAAAAAAAGGAAAGATTATTCACACCTACCACAAAGCACTTTACATAGGGTGTCCCAAAAGTCTTATTCATAATGATTCTAGGAGATTACTAAAAGGTTCTAAAGGAAAACATTATTAACATGATGAAAATCCCATGTAAAATAGATGATTCTTTTATTACTAGGCCTATACCCCAAAGAGATCCAAGAAACTGTAAAGCGTCCTATAAAAACAAAAATATTTATAGCAGATTTTTTGTAGTGACAAAAAAGTAGAAGCTAAGACTTTGTCATTCAATTGTGGAATGGTTTGAACCAATTAATATAGATGAATATAATAGAACATTCATGTGCTATAAGAAATAACGAAAGGGGGCAGCTAGGTGGCACAGTGAGTAGAGTGTCTGCCCTGGAGTCAGAAGGACCTGAGTTCGGATTCGACCTCAGACACTTAACACACACACAAACAAAAAACCTAGCCATGTAACCTTGGGCAAGTTACTTAACTCCAATTGCCCTCCAAAAAAAAAGCAAAAAAAAAAGAAATAACGAAAGGGGCAGCTAGATGAGTAATAGTGTTGGCCCCAGAGTCAGGATGACCCAGGGAAATCAATCCCGGCCTTAGAAAATGAGCACCCACACTAAATAATGACTGGCCATGTAACCTTGAGCAAGTTACTTAGCCCCAATTGCTTTACAAAATAATAATAATAATGAAAAAGATAATTACAGAGAAACCTGCAAAGACTTGTATGAACTGATACAGAAAGTAGTGAAGAGAAAAATTTGTAGCAAACATTTGTAATAAAAGCTCTGTAAAAACAAAGACTTCAGAATTCTGATCAATGCTATGATCAACTATGATTTCAAAGGATCCATGATGAGGAAGCTACTTATCTCCTGACAGAGGAAATAAGACTAACATGTAGTATGAGACACAATTCTGGACAATTGCAATATGTGAATTTGTCTGGCTTGACCACACAATTTGTGACAAGGGTTATTTCTTTCTTTGGGGGGAGGGGTGTGAGGAAAAGAAAAAAATACTTGAAAACTGAAAAATAAACATTTTTCTTTAAAAAAGGAAGATAAGGGACAGCTAGGTGGCACAGTGAATAGAGCACCAGCCCTGAAGTCAGGAGGACCTGAATTCAAATCCGGTCTTAGATACTTACCACAAAAACTAGCTGTGTGACCTTGGGCAAGTCACTTAACCCCAATTGCCTTCCCCACCCCACCCCCCCACCCCCCAAAAAAAGGATGATGATTCTTGCTTTGTTGTCAAGTACGTAATAGAAAGAATTAAGCAGCTATAAGTAAGCTGGTGCAATAACCTGAGTCTGAGTTGGTTAAAAAAAAAAAAAACTAAAGGTGTAACTGTAGAAATGAAAGGAACAGAATAAATCTGAGAAAAATACATTTCTTTTCACAATTTCTGGCTCAATTTAAATCATAAGGGAAAGAGCAGGAAAAAATAAGTATCAAATTTCACATTTTGTAGAACATTTGTTGGAAGTTATTATTTTCATTCCAAATAATTGGTTACCTTCATTCTTTGAGGAAGAAGCACTATGAAACTTTCCTCTCCACCCTTTGATCTTAGTGAAGTCATTGGTCTTCCCTGTCCTGGAAACGAAAGGAAATCCAGCATCTGAAAAAGAAAGAATCCAACAAATTCTCGATTACTAAAATTTGAAACGATTGTTTAACAGTATCATTTGATAAGATCCACATTGTTACACATAAGATCTGATTTCATTTACTTTTCAATAAATATAATCTTACATTCACATCATATTCGACCTTAGCCCTAAATAACAAAAATGGTGTTTGATTTTTCAAACACAATTTACTCACCTGGAGAGCTAGGATTGGTTCCTCCAAGGTTCCAGAGAGGAAAGCTAGTAGCAGGAGCCAAAGGCAGCTGTACCCCCAAGTATTTAAGGTCAATACTCATTGTTGGATCCACTGAGTTCAGTTTCAAACCCACTGCCAGAAATAACATAATATAGCATTAAGAGAAATCATATTTCAAAAATAAATCTAAGTAAAACATTACATTTTACAAATGACAAAACTGAGATGTTAAGTGACTTTCCCACGGCTACTCAACTAATAATATTACACATTAAGATATACTTGAGACATATTAAGAAATTCTACGTGTTATAGGTAGAGGTTTTCAAAGACAATTTCAACTTACATAATATTCTATGAACAGTTGCTGTTATAAGAGATGAAACCTTTAAGAAGATATTATATGTGTCAGCTGTCCACATAGCCACACAAAAAGTGTCTCAAAAAATTGTAAAAAAAAGAAAGCTGGCATTAATAAGCCTAACTCTGAAGAACAAAGTCTTACTGTAGAGACTCTCCAAAAATATCTAACTACAAAAACAAATTTTAAATCATAAAAGAAAAAAATATGTAACTTAACATTATACAACATAAGCATTTACTTATGTCTTGGGTTCCCAACACTTTAAGGTTCCTATCAACAGCTGACCACAGAAGAAATAATGGAAGAATGAGTTTTTCACTGGACTGATAACCAAGAGACCTAGAATCCAGTTGTAGCTGTGTGAATAAAAAAAAAAAAAAACAACCCACAAGAATGAATGAAAGCCTATGTTCTCTGAGTTCTAACTTCCTCATTTGCAAAATGAGGTGATTAAACAAGATGAACTCTAAGGTCCCATCTACTTCTATAATAGCAGAGTCGGTACACAGAATACTAGATTTGGAATTGGGAAGATCTGAGTTCAAAACTAACCTCAAACATTCACTAGCTATGTGACCTTGGTCACTTAGTCCCTGCCTGCTTCTGCTTCCTCATCTGTAAAATGGAGACAATAATGGGGCAAGAAGAGAATAAGGATTTATTCATTCCTACTACGTACCTGGTAATATGCTAAACTCTTTACAAATATTATCTCATTTGATACCCATATACAAACTCTGCGAGGTGGGTGCTATAATTATCAAGGAATTTGTTTTATGGGTTTGGTTTGGTTTTATTTGTGCAATTGGCACAGGGAAGCAGTAAAAAAGACAAATTAAAAATATTTCTGAAAAGGATGATAGACCAGGTTCATAAAACAGCAGTTAAAAAGAAAATGAGAGCCTGAAGAAAACTTGGCATCAAATTTACCTCAGTCAGATCATTCCAAAGGCTTCTATAGAAGAAACTTGAAAGAGGGAAACAAAGAAATACAAAATGGGACAGATCTGCCAGAAATATTAAAGGCATCTATTATCATCTTTAACGAGTAAATGTAGGGGGCGCCGTTGAGGGTTAGCTCTGAGGGGTCTGTCATGTGCACGAATCCAAGCCAAGGACCTCCTTCAGTCTGTTTCCACCCACCTGGGCCCAGTATGTCAGGATGTTGACTCACCACCCCCCACACCCCCTTCCCCGTTACCCTCCATGAAAGGGAGGCTTGGTACATTCTGACAGTCCCTGAAACCCTGACCACTTGTGTGACATAGATAAAGGAGTGACGCAAGAGACAAGAAAGCAGGAAAGTGTCCCAAAGGAATAGCCTCCTAAAGGTTGCAAGCTAGGTACCTCATGTAGCAAACAACATGAAGTTTCCCATGAGAAAGTATGATGTAAGTGCTTTAGCTATAGTATGTAATTGCTTGCCAAGAAATAAATGTATGAACACAATCTCTGCCTGGCCATGGACTCATTACTCAAACTCCCACGTTTTGGATGGTGCAGGTTACAAGTAAAAACCCTGTATTTGGACTAGTTCATCTTAGTAACTCTATGTACTATATAAGAAAGTGTCAATAGCAAATAAAATGAAGTGAGGAAGAGAGGGTGGACCTGATGTACAATGTACAGTAGAAATTTGTGTGAAGGTGATGCTATTTCAAGGACACTCGGGAATCAAACGTCAAGGCAGCCAGAGGAAAGCCTTTTAAAAGAGAAAAGATCAGGCACTGTATTCTAAAAAACAAGAAATCAGCAAGCAAGAGTAAGTAATTACCCTTTGATATAACACTCCTTTTTTAGTTTTAGAAAATTTTGAATAAACGAGATTTTTCACAGCAAACAATATATTCAAAGTCACAAGACTGACAGAGAACACACAATGTAACTGCCTTTTTATTGACATTCAAAAAAAAAATTGACACCAAACTTCTGCCCTCAAACTCTCCACATGTAAGGGATCTCCGACAAATACGATAAATGAGACCAAAGAAATTGCTAATCAATAATTCAAAGAAAACAAACATCAAGCTATAAAACAAGGAAGCAACTTTTCTCCTAAGGTGTCTACTACTATCTTGGAAGGAACTCTATTCATATACCCATAAAGGAAAAAATTCCTATTGATAAAGTTTTTCCAAATGCTCTTATTCAAAGATAAAATGGTAACAACACTAACTTACAGAAGACCCTTCAATTAAATCCAAAATAATTCCAGAGAGTGGTCATATTGCAAAAATAAAGCAGAATTTCCTAGGTTGTAACTTAAACATGATGGGTTTAATGTCATATAATATGCACACACACAAAAACACATA
Organism: Gymnobelideus leadbeateri; assembly: GCA_011680675.1. Taxonomy (NCBI): domain Eukaryota; kingdom Metazoa; phylum Chordata; class Mammalia; order Diprotodontia; family Petauridae; genus Gymnobelideus; species Gymnobelideus leadbeateri. The sequence continues at coordinate 238,936 of WOXC01012105.1, read as the reverse complement.
TGGTTCTCATTATCTTTTTTTGGATAATCCAAATCTGTTATTTCATAAGCATACAGAGCTCTCTAGGGAGATATATTCTTCCTCTCACACTGTTACTCAACAAAACCATTCTACAACTTACAGTCTGAGAGTTGCACTGGGCACTGATAAGTGAAGCAACTTGCTCAGGTTCAAGAAGTCAATATGTATAAAAAGTGGGACCTGAACCCAGGTCTTCCTGACTTCATGCAGGCATTCTATTCACTACACCATACTGCCTCCCTATGAGTTGTATAAAGAAGCAAAAGTCATAATAAAACAAAATTATTCACTTTACTTGAACAGTTTCAAAATTAGTTCCCCTCTCCAATACTAGTTTAAACATTTTAACATTAGTGTTTATATCCATGTCCAGCATCATCAATGCCTTTGTCACTCACTTGAATAGTTTCAGATGTAAACATATTTCCTATTTATGGACATTTTCTTCTGCAATTTGAAAATATTTGTTGTTGTTGTTTTTTATAACCATGAGCTTAAAGTCAAGTGTTAATGACAGAATGCATCACAGAAGCGAACGAAAATGTAAAAAATCGTGGTTGATATGAAATTAGAAGTTATCTATCCTTTAAAAAGTAACAAATGAGTTGATCATTTGTTCTCTTCATATACAAGAAACATTTATATTTATTTTGAATAATGATGCAGATGCTGAAAGATGAGCTAAAGTTATGATAAATGCGTAAAAAATCAACATATGAAAGGACAGTAGAAACATGGATAGATTTTGTAAAATCAACCTGAGGGATTTTAAATCAAAGAAAATTTCAGCTACTCTGATTTATTGGCAGAAATGCAAATGGCAATTTAAAAATCCAAACTAAAGAGTTTAATACAATGAAAATCTCTTACCTTTGAAAAACAAACCTAAAGGCTCTCTATCAGAAATATATGTCATAACATACAATTTATTGAGATTTCTTTGACCCAGAAGAAAAAAAAAGGTGAAAAAATGGCGTTAAAGGTTCTTATTCTGTATAATGCTATAGGTAGTACTTCTCAATTCTAGTAAATTTAACAAATGTGGATCTGGCAAAGTTAGATCACTTAAGTATTAAAGAGAATATGGAGAAGGACAAACATACAGGCTCATCAAAGAAAATGATTTGAATATCAAAGAATTAAGAAAAGACTTTGGGGAAAAGAAGTTAATAACAAGACTCATATTTATCTATTATCTTTATGATCTTGCAGAAAAAAATTAAACTAGAAATAAGATGACCTAGCATTCTATAATGGAATTTGGGAGTAGGGGAAATTATTCCCCCCCTCAAAAGAAAACCTCCAAAAACTCCTAAAACTTGATTCATCAAAATCACCTACTATACATCACATACTGTGTGGAAAAACAAAGACCAAAAGGAAACATTGATGTGAAAATGTAACTTTTTTTTAGGTGGAAAAAAAAAAGAGTTGGAAATGGGAAGCTTCAAGTAAACCAAGTTATATTATGCTACTATGTTTTGTTAGAAAATTATCTCCCCCCACCCCGAAAAAATCCACATTTCTTGATTCATTCTTTATTTGTTCACTCTGAGAATTAGCATGGTTAAGATTATAACCTAAATGCTGTTAAAAATAAAACTTAATTTTCCTCTTTTTTAATTTGACTTTTCAATGTGGTATGTCAGAACTCTTTCCCATTATTTCTTATGAAATGTTCTTATGCAACTCCCAGACTATAACAGGTTCCTATTTTAACTGGATTCACTTTAAGTAATCTTTTCCAGTACCAGTTAGTCGGGGGGGGGGGGGGTGCGGAGGAGACACCTTGGTGTGCTGTGGTCATCTATCCATATATAACTGTAAAAATCTATAGATAAATATGGTATAAATATAAGCTATATGTGTATACAATACAGACGTACAAAGCTGACATCACATATTCTTTTCACATGCCAGAAACAAGTGATTATACCACATATCAAGTCAGCACTTAGGTGCTTCTGATAGACAATAAGATGGGCCCAGAATTGAGGAAGAAATACAGCTGTATTCTGTTTGGGAAACTGAAATGTGCTTTTAATAATTCCAAACTGCTTGGAAGGTTAATGTAAATCCCAGAAATTCTCCTGGTGATGTTCCACAAATATAGATCATGGAACATCAATCACTATTTAAAATTTTGGAAGTACAAGTAACCCAAAGGGCAATAAAAAAATCCAGTGTGGACATACAGAAGTTAAAACACATTAACAAGAATAATTTGCACTGAAGCAACAACATAATTAATATCATAGAGTAAGTTTGTATATAGAAAGGTTCTCAACATGAGTAACTCTGTCATGAATTGGGAGTGAGCACACCCAAGCACTTTAAAGAATGTAAGCAATATAGCAATATATCCATGTAAGTTATGAAGACTAGATATTGATCTTATATGAATATAGTTTAATAGTTTTATGAATATAAGATAATTACATATGTTTACCCTAAATTCTTAAGTATATGATTACCATCTGTGCTATCAATACCAGCGTATTAGCTTACTGGCCCAAAAACCTTTGGTAACTGATTATTTATTACATAATTCTTAAGTAGTCTGGCAGGACTGCCATAAACCAAGCCATGCTAGGCCTAGGGTAACACCTTTGATCAGACTGATCCAGTGCTGCAATATTGAGCAATGTCTCTAACCTTGCTATGGTACCCTATATGCCCACACTGATAGCATCTGAAAGCAGGTAAGAACCAGAACATGAGATTTAGGTTTCCAGTGAGCATGAAGGAACTTATTGCAACTACTCAGACAAGAGCAGGGAGCATCTAACTTCCAGTCATTGTCCATAGCTCTAGACTTAACTGCCTAGAATTACTCCAGTAATCCATACTCCCAGACCACAATCCTTAACACTTTCCCCTTATCCTGAGGACAGTAAAATTTGTCCTTTCAGTGGTACTAATACCCAGTCAGGAATCTCTACATTAACTGTAGGAGTACTAAGAAGTTTCCATTTTGTGACATGGAAACATGGAAAAGAGCTTTTTCCCTTTCTGGAAAGTAACTCAGTACTTATTATTGAGCCGTATATTGTACATCAGTTTAACTCAGAGTAAAAATTTCTAACAATTAAAATTCATAGCATGTACCCACTACAGAGATATAAGGCATCTCAAATATTGATTACTCTTATAACTTCTTGGGCATCTATACCCAAGAAATCAATAAAAGATCCTGGGACAACATGACTGAAGAAATAAGAGGCACAGTGGTACAGCAGAAAGAACTCTGGCTCTGGAATCAGAGGACCTGAGTTTAAATCCCACCATTGATGCTTACTGTCTGTGTGACCTTGGGCAAGTCACTTAACCTAGGCCTAGGTTTTTGTCCATAAAACAGCAGTTGGACTAGATGATCTCTGAGGTTCCTTCTAGCTCTAGATCTCTAAGTCTATAAAGATAGGCCTATTACATCTACCAACAGCACATGGACAGCCCTAATGCGGACACTGCTACCTACCCTTGATATGGTAAGAATCAGAAGATCTCTGGTATATTGGAGTATATATTCTATTATTAAGGAAACAAAAGGATAACAATTACACAGAATGAGAAAATATGGCAAAACTCTTTGCCTCAAAGGGGAGAAAACATACCAAACAATGAAGCTAGATTACCAAAGTAAATTTTTTTCTTTTTTTTTTCTTTTTTTGAAGGGGGAGGGAAGGGCAATTGGGGTTAAGTGACTTACCGAAACTCTACTCACTGTGCCACCTAGCCGTCCCCCATTGCACTAACTTTTTTGGGGGGGGGCGGGCATTTGGGTTAAGTAACTTGCCCAAGGTCACACGGCTAGGTTTTTGTTTGTGTGTCCGTTAAGTGTCTGAGGTTGGATCCGAACTCAGGACCTTCTGACTCCAGGGCTGACGCTCTACTCACTGCGCCACCTAGCTGCCCCCCATTGCACTAACTTCTAATAAGGATTTTCTAAATACTGTAATAATGTAAGAACGGATTTTTAAAAATAAATTATTTTCTCAAGATCTTCTTAAAGTACTGTAGAAATATGCTTTATATTAACAGTTTATGATTATTATATATTAATTTTCTGTTGATAATTAAAGACTTTGGTAACTTCCATTTAATCTAGTTCAGTATTTTTTTTAAACTAACTTTTCACTCGTTTGACTTCCCTTTAGTCTATCTAAAGTAGTAAGGTCTCATTTTAATAATAAATTTAACGATCATAGTATTTACTTTGAGGGGCCGCTAGGTGGCACAGTGAACAGAGCACTGACCCCGGAGTCAGGAGGACCTGAGTTCAAATTTGGCCTCAGACACTTAACACACACAAACAAAAACCTAGCCGTGTGACCTTGGGTGAGTTACTTAATCCCAATTGCCCTCCAAAAAGCAAAAAAAAAAAAAAAAAAAAGAAGTTAGTGCAATGACAAGCTTTCACCAAGGCCCTGCCCAAAGTTCCACAAATTCAAAAATCAATGGCTGTTTTTACTGTGTATCATTTTCCCTGGCTGCATAATTTGCAAAAATTTCTGTACTCCCAAGTACAAAATATTAGACACTAAAGAAATGAAAGAGATGAAGTAAAATATGCAAAGTCTTCTTCATATGCACCTATCAAGCAGGAAAGATCCATCATTAATTTGGAAAGTGCAATAGTATATAATTACCATTTAAAACTATTGCCAGGTCAAATACAAGAAGCAAAAGAAGCATGAGAAGGCAAACAGGGAAAAGAAATCATAAGGAACTTATCAAAGTCGAACTATTTACTTGCCTACATGGAAAAACAATAATTGTAACTTATGAAACTTTTCTCAGTATGAAGATAGTTGAAGGGAATATAAACATATATATATGTATACATACATATATATGTCTATACAGGAGGATATACGTGTTCATGAATACATATGTGAATGTGTGTATACACGTGTACAGGTATACATAAAGGGCACAGGATCAACTGAATAGGAAGGGATGATACTTAAAAGGTGAAATTGAGAGGTGAGAGAGGAATATAATGAGAGGAGATGGGGAGAGATAGAATGGAGTAAATTATCACATATAGAAAAGGCAAGGGAGGGGAGGCTAGGTGGTGCAGTGAATAGAGCGCCGGCCCTGGAATCAGAAGGACCTGAGTTCGGAGCTGGCCTCCGACACTTAATCCACACAAACAAAAACCTAGCCGTGTAACCTTGGGCAAGTTACTTAACCCCAATTGCCCTAAAGGGGCGGCTAGGTGGCACAGTGAGTAAGAGCGCCGGCCTCGGAGTTGGGATGACCGAGATCAGATCCGGCCTCAGAAAATGAGCACCCACGCATAAATAATGACTAGCCATGTAACCTTGAGCAAGTTACTTAACCCCAATTGCTTTTAAAAAAAAAAAAAAAGAAGAGGCAAGGGAAAACCGTTACAATGGAGGGGAAGAACAGGAAGACAAAAGGGAATGGGTCAACCTTACTCTCATTGAATTTGTCATAGGAAGGGATTGACATTCACACTAAATTGGGTATCTTATCCTACAGGAGAGTAGGGGGGAAGGGGTTGATGGAGGGGAGGGCAGGTTGGGGGGAAGGTAGTTAGAAGCACACACTTTTCAAAAGGGACAGGGGTCAAAGTAGAGAACAGAACAAGTAGGGGTGGAATAGGATGGAGGGAAATATAGTCAGTCTTTCACAATATATCCACTGTGGAAATGTTTTGCATAACTACACATATACAACCTATATTGATCTGCTTATCTTCCTAGTAAGGATGAGTGACAAGGGAGGAAGGGAAAGAATCTGAAATTTAAAGTTTCAAAATCAAATGTTTAAAAAAATTATTATTATAATTTCCATGCAACCAGAGAATAAGATATACAGGCACTAGGGTATGGAGATCCATGTTGTCCTACCAGAAAATAGGAGAGGGGATGGGGAAGGATATAGGAGAAAGCAGATTGGAGGAGGGAGTAAACGGTGAGATTGCTGTTTTGGGGTGGTAGTTAGGGGAAAGACGGGAGAAAAATTTTAACTCAAAATCTTGTGGAAATAAATTATATAAAAATAAAAATAAACATAAAATTTAATTTAAAAAAATAAAGCTATTGCCAGCGCAGAGCTAAGATGGTAAAAAAAAGACAGGAATTTAACCAAATTCTCCCCCAAACCCCTCTTAACACATTTAAATAATACCCCCGAACAAATTCTGGAGTCACAAAACCCACAAAAGGACAGGGAGAAACAATTTTCCAGCGAGGTGGCACAGCTGACAGAGTGCTGGGCCTGACATCAGGAAGACTCATCTTCTTGAGTTCAAATCCGGCCTCAGAAACTTACTAGCTGTGTGACCCTATGGAAATTACTTAACCCTATTTGGCTCAGTTTCCTCATCTGCAAAATGAGCTAAAGGAAAAAATGGCAAACCACTGGAGTATCTTTGCCAAGAAAACCTCAAAAAGGATCACAAAAAAGTAGACACAACTGAAAAACAGTAACTGACCTAAAGAATGACACTCCAGATCATCTCTAAAAATGAAGAAGTATATTTGTTGTCAGAGCCCTATGTAGCTAAGTTTGGGAAGCTGCATTATCAGAAGGTTGACCACCAGATGACCAGATTTTTTTACCATAACTATTCACACAGTCTACTGAGGCAGAGAAAAATTGGTGTTATAATCTATAATAGAGATAAGAATACCTGCACCAATGATACCACATATCTTTTGTCTCTATTTTTAAAATTATATTTTATTTTTTTCTATCAGCAAAAATCTACCTTCTTATCCCCATCCCCAAAAAGCACTCCCTACTTCACTAATAAAGAAGCAAAACAAAATCCTTGTTACAAACATGTATGGTCAAGCAAAACAAATTTCCTCACAGGTCATGTAAAAAAAAAAGTCTTACTCTGTGCTCCAAGTCTTTCTTTCACCTCTCCATAAAGAGATACATTGCACATTTCATCATTAGTCCTTTAAAATCAGGGATAGTCATTAAACAGATCAGGGTCCCTGATTCTTTCAGTTATCTGTCTTTATCATATTGTCATCTTTCTAGAACTTGCTCTTCTGGTTCTATTCACTTCCCTCCAAATCAGTTCATATAAATTTTTCCAGGTTTCTCTGAAACCAGCCTGTTCATTATCTCTTCCAACACAATACTATTCCATCATGTTTATATATTTTACCTTGTTCAGCCATTCCCCAACTTATGAGCATCTCCTCAGGTTCTCACCCACCCAAAAAGCATGTTTTCATACATCCTTATTCCTTGTTTTTCTTAGGTTTTAATGGCAGGTACAGAAGTAGTTCACACCTTGTTTCAGCTATTGAATTAACACCTTGTTTCAGTTTAAGTTTCTTTTGAGCCTTGTATCAAGTCTGTTATGAAACAGAACATGTGAACTCCACAACTTGTGAACTCCTGGAGAGGAGCTAATGACTATATAAGGAGAGCTCCAGGGCTAGACACAGAAAAACTGAGAAGAGGACTCTTGTGGTGGCAGAGTCAAGAAGGAGAAAACTTGTGGTATCCCAGCACTCTGTTTGTCTGCTCTGTGTTGATGTTTGTTTGTGATACTTTGTACAGAAGCCCTGGGACCTTACTGGAAGCCCTGAAAGAGGATTTTCTGGTTGTATGTTTACCAAAGTCCTGGATGAGGGTTTTAGAGGTCCTGGGACTTTACTGATGATTTGTGCTGACCTCTTGGACCTTGTTCGTGTTGATTTTTTGATTTCTATGTTGATGATTTGTGTTGTTCTTAGATCTTGTTGGTGGGTCTGAGTTGATTTCACAGGCAGATAGTGAATTGATGATGGTGCCAGAAATGTGCATGAATATTATTGTGGTTCTGTCGAGCTTTGTCTTCTCAGAAACAAGAACTGTGAAGGATTTGAGGTGGACTGGACACTGTGAACTTCTGTGGAATGGGAACTGGACAAGGAGCTGAACAAGCAACTGTGAGCTGCCTGCCTTTGAACCCAGGTGAAAGTGGAGCTGGGACCATGGAAGAAGAACCATGGAAGCTGAGAGCCAGTCTCAAGTCAAGCTGAAAGACAACTTTATTTGGATACTGTGTACTGAATGATTTACTATGACCTAGGAGTGGAGAACTTGGCTTTTGTACTTTGTGATGGAATTAAAGATTTTGTGATGTGACTAAATGAACGTACTTTGTTTAAAACTATGTGACCACTTTGGTGAAAACGATGTGGCCATTTTAGTGAAAAGTTGTTGAGTTGTGACATGGGGAATGCTGTATTTTGATTTTCTGTGATAAGTTGTAATATTGTGAATGCCGTACCTTGATTTTCTATTAAGGTTTTGCCCTGATTTGTTATTGAATAAATAGTTTGCTATACTATATAATCAGAACCTTGAAAGCTGTTCACAGCAGCAGTCCTCTGGAAAACTGCTAATGCTTGGCTTTATTTAGGGTTAATCCTTTAACTTAATCTACCCTCCTTCTTCAGCCTTCCTACCATTGCCCTCCTATTTCCTTGTTGAAAGCAATGTATTTCTGTGTGTGTGTGTGTGTGTGTGTGTGTGTGTGTGTGTGTGTGTGAGATTCCCTTCTTTTATCGATTCAGATAACAATGAGGTTCAAGTATCAGTCATCCCCTCCCAAATCCTCCTTGTTTGGGTAGATGCCTGCTTGTGGACCCTGATTATGTGAGATAATTTTCCCTAACTTTCTTTTCCTTCTTTCATCCCACTCTGTCCAATGTATTCCTCTTTCTCTCTCATTCCATTGTTCCTTTACGATCCTCAAGACAACACAACCACTCTTAGGCCCACTGCCAAATTAGACACTATCACCCCTAATGATAGGGATCAAAAAATACATGTATCATCCCTCCACATTTGAATGTAAGCAGTTTGTCAATGTTTAGTCCTTTATCATAGTTCATTAACGTTTACCTTTTTATATCTGTTCATTTGTGTCTGAACTTCAGCATTTCTACACAGCTCTGGTTTTTTTAATCAGAAAAGTCTTCTCTTTCATTAAAGATCCACTTTTCCCCATAGAGGATTATACTAAATAATTCTTGGCTATAAGTCTCTATCCTCTGTGTTATGGAATATGGTATTCCAAGTTCTCCACTAATTTATAGAGGTAACTGCTAAATCTGTAATCTTGACCATGTCTCCCCAATACTTGAACTCATTCTTTCTTGCTGCCTGTAGTATTTTTTTTCTTTGTCCTGGTAACTCTGAATTCATATTATTATGTTCTTGGGAGTTTTTCCACTTAAGACTTGTTTCAGGAAATGACCAGTAGGGGCAGCTAGGTGGTGCAGTGAATAGAGCGCTGGCCCTGGAGTCAGAAGGACCTGAGTTCGGTTCCAGCCTCCGACACTTAACACACACAAACAAAAAAAACCTAGCCGTGTGACCTTGGGCAAGTTACTTTAACCCCAATTGCCCTCCGAAAAAAAAAAGGCAAAAAAAAAAAAAGGAAATGACCAGTGTATTTCGTATATTTCCATTTTGTCCTCTGGTTCTAAGAAATATCGACAGTTTTCTTTCCATCTTGAAATATGCGTTTACGCTCTTATTTTGCTCATGATGTTCAGGTGGTTCAGTGATTCTTAAATTTTCTCAATCTTTTTTTCATGTCAGTTCCTTCTGCTACTAAAATAGCTTACAAAATTTCTTCTATTTTTTTCAGCCTTTGGACGTTCTTTTTACTATTTCTTATTTCATAAAGTCACTGGCTTCTATTTGGTCCATTCTAATTTGATTTTGGTACCTATTATGCCAAGTTATTCACTCCTTGTTGTCTATTTTTTTCTTTATTATCTCATTAATTTTCCAATTTTTTCTTCCAACATTTTATTTTCATTGGTAAAAAAAAACCTTAAAACCTTCTTTTTAAACATGTGCTTTATGTATCTCTTTCAGAAATTCCAGTTGAATGTGTGCCCAAGTTGTGTTATTCTTTGAGACTTTGCACTTGAATCATTATCTTCTCCTGGGTTTGTGTTTTAACTGTCCTTGTCACCATAACAGCTATTTATGGTAGGATTTTTTAAAATTTGCTCATCTTTCAAGCCTAGGTCCTGACTTTGAACCTGATACTAGGGTCAGGTTCTGGATATTTGCAGGGGGAAGGTCTAAGGGATATTCCTGTTGCTGCTTTTGGGGGTACTGAGTGCTGTGTTGTGCAAAAATCTCAGAAACACCTCAGGCCCAAGACCTTGCAAACTTTCAGTAGTTTCAAAGCAGTCTGACCCAAAACAAAGTCTGATCGCTGCCTCCCTGATCTGAGATCTACAAGTTCATGACCTAGATTTGGGTCTGAACAAAAGTAGATTACTGCTGAATTCAAACCACCGTCAGCCAAATGGGAAACTCCATTAGTTCAGAGTTACAAAACTGCAGGCTCCCTTTTGATCTGAGATTCCTGCCCTGGTTATTTCTCTAGAAGCTCACAGGATCCCTAGCTTCCTCTGAAACAGGTTTCTTTACCTTTTTCGTATCATGGACCCCTCTCATAACGCATTGGTTTTTATTTATTTAAATTTGGGGGGAGTTAAAGTTAAGTAACTTACTCCAGGTCACAGTGTCTGAGGCTGGATTTGAACTCAGGTCTTCCTGATTCCAGGGCTGCTACTCTACTCACTACACTACCTAGCTGCCCCCTCATAATGCTTTTAAATGCATAAAATAAAATACAAAGCATTTTAATTATACTGAAATATAGCCTATAAGCAAGAATTCTGTAATCACATGCAATGTAGTATCAGGTCTAATAAAGTAATTTTGAAATAGTAATGATCATAAACAATATTTCTAGATATAGGCAATGACTGCAATATGCAATAAAAATATTTCAATTGGTAATAACTAAGTCACAAGTACCACTAATACTACTTTAGTTTGTTACCTACATTCATAACTGAAGGAAATGGAAGGAAGGAACAACTAAGAACCCACTGCCTACCAGGCACAGCACTAAGCATTTTACAAATATCGTCTCATTTGATGCTCACAACGACCCTAGGAAGTACAGTGCTATTATTACCTCCATTTTACAAATGAGGAAACTAAGACAGATATAAATGACTTACCCAGAGTCACACAGATAGTGTCTGAGGCTAGATTTGAACTCTGGTCTTTCTGGCTCAAGGCTCAGCACGCCACCCATCACACCACCTAACTGCTAAACTTCAATTAGAAATTAGTGAAAATAAAGATGCAATCCCTATCCCCCCACCCCCCATCCCTTACATCTATCTTCTATGGACTGCAGGTTAAGAACACCCTACCAGCTATTAGTGCCCTCCTACAGAAGATTACTTTGCATATATTTTATATTTTATTTTCTATATCCATACCGTATCCCCAGGCCCTACAATGCAGAACGCTGTTTGAATACTCTCTACAAATGTTAACTGGTCTTACTTCATCAGATTCTCATTTGTCAGTTATTAGTGTCAACAATATGCTCAGGGGGGGCAGCTAGACGGTGCAGTGAATACAGTAGCAGCCCTGGAGCCAGGAAGACATAAGTTCAAATCTGGACTCAGACACTTAACACTTACTAGCTGTGTGACCTTGGGCAAAGTCAGTTAACCCCAATTGCCCTGCCTTACCCCCTCCAAAAAAAAAAAAAAAACCACAATAATATGCTCAGGGTTATGATATAAAATAAAATAAGAATCCTTAAAACTTTACGTTTTCATCTTTTTTTTTAAACTTCTAGCAGGAAAAAAGCCCCACTTTATTAAACCAGTCAAAGCTCATGAATATCTATCTCCTCCCTCCCTCTCCCTTTCCCCTTTTCTTCTTCCCGCTCCACCCCCCCCACCCCCCGGCCATTTTTTCCCATGCTGGAAGTGCAACAGGACACTCTTAAACTGGACTCCATTGCATATCAGCAAAAAAGCTTTGAGCTACTCCCTTTCCACCCCAGGTTAAGTTTGCCTCTCTTTAGGTAGCAAATATGACTGGCTTTAGCTTTAGGCAGCTCAGAATTCTTGAGGTCAAATGATCTACCAGCCTCACCCTCCTCCAGAAGCAGATACTGCATGGATGACAGGCTTAGGCCACCATAACTGGCTACATTCTTACTCCTATAAGTAAGCTAATGGTTTTTTTTTTTAAATCAGTTTGCATTTCTACTAATAATAAGAACTATCAGCTCTATCAGTGATTTAAAACATGCCTTCACATAACGCAAAGCACTCTTGGACAAGGCCCAAGTGCTCTATGCTGTTAACTTCATTCCATCTAGGACGTCACTTCTCCTTTCACCTCAGCTTGCTTTGCTGTCCTCTCTCTCAGTCCTGTTTTCACAATCTGTAGCAACACTCCAGAGGCTATGAGCAGCTGTTTCTGGCATGTGAAAAGAACACGTGATTTATCAATTCTGCTAACTTACGACAAAATCTGCTACTTTTCTAAGGAATTTCTTACTTTACATTATTATTACATTTTTTATGTTTTCATGATTCCATGAGGTCTTTGATCAGAAATGGTTGGTTTGTACTAATAGTTAACTAAAAAATATATTCTTTTTTTTTCCGAGGGGTAAGGCAGGGCAGTTGGGGTTAAGTGACTTGCCCAAGATCACACGGCTATCAAGTGTTAAGTGTCTTGATGCCAGATTTGAACTCAGGTCCTCCTGACTCCAGGGCTGGCACTCTATTTACTATGCCACTTAGCCTCCCCTAAAAAATATATTCTAATTGAAGAAGAAAATGTCCAAAAATAAGAGTAACAGTCAGAGAGAAATAGTTGTGAAGGGAGTGATGTTTGAGAAGGGATTAATGTTTTGGGTTTTTTTTTTTGTTTTTTTTTTGCTTTTTGGAAGGCAATTGGGGTTAAGTGACTTGCCCAACGTCACACAGCTAGTTTTTGTGTTAAGTGTCAGGCCAAATTTGAACTCAGGTACTCCTGACGCCAGGGCTGGTGCTCTATTCACTGCCCCACCTAGCTGCCCCTGGGACTAATGTTTTAAGTGGTCAGTCAACTGAGAGAATTTATTTGTCTTAATGTTTTGTTTTCCTACACTAATTTGTGTGGCCTCAACTCATGAAGAGCTAGGTTTAAGTCCCACCACCATCTGTCATATAAGGGCTGTTTAACCATGAGCAAATCAGCTGTATAACATTTGCGGATAAGCACTGGTAAAGTAAATTTCCACAACAAGAAATCCCTAAACATATGCAAGCATAGATCTGCACAGGAAAAAAAAATGCAATTATCACAAGTACAGACACACATATAAGGAACACTGATAATGAGGACTCTCTATACATATTAAAGATACTTTTATTTTCTAATCTGATATAAAAGGAAATAAAAGTCAAAGTCCCTATAGAAAGATAAGCAAAAAGAAAGCAAACAATATTACTAAAAAATAAATTTAACACTGTGTTGATTAGCATACATTAAAACAATACACATAAATGAGCTAAATTAGCCTAAAAAGATTATGTACCAACTGGATTGAATAACTTACATTTATGTAGCACTCATTTTACAAAGAGTTTTACCTAGAACATCTCTAGGAGGTAACTGATAATAATGTTAGCTGACATGTTCTAGGCACTGTGCCAAGTACTTTATAATTAATTATCATTTCATTTGATCTTCATAACTACTCTAGGAGGTAGATGCTATTATAATCCCCATTTTACAGATGAGGAAACTAGGGCAAACAGAGGTTAAGTAAATTGTCCAGGGTCACCCAGCTACTTAAGTGTCTGTGGCCACATCTGAATTAAGATCTTCTTGACTCCAGGCTTGGCCCTCCACCACATACTGAGATGCCAGATCAAATATTATTCCCAGTATAGAGATAAGAAAACTGAGGTTGAAAAAATATAAATGATCTGCCCAAGGTCACACAGAGTTACGTGGCAATGCTAATATTCAAATACACTGGTCCACAAATATACACTTACATTTTTAAAAGACAGCGATTCTATATACCTGTCTCAGATCATGGCACACAAAAAATGAGAGGGGTAAAAAATATCCAAAGAAAAAGAAAATTTTTTAACATTTATAGTGAAAGATCAGAGACAAAATCTAGTTCACAATATAATTTATAATAATAAAAATGTAAAATACAATATATGAAAAATTTTCAGCTTGGTACAGAATTTGTAGTAGGGAGAAAACGAAAAGCCCTAAATGCTTGCATTAGTGAAAAAGAAAAAAACAAAATCAACATAATAAATTGAACCTAGAAAGAAGACAAAGTAAAAATATAGGAGACAAAAGAAAAAGGATAAATAAAACAAAGACTGTTTCTATGAGAAGTTAATAAATTATATTAATTACTTAACAAAATAAAAAAGGAAGAATTTTATGCAAGAGAATATTATTATTTTATCTACTTAAGAGTTCTTTCTTAAAATTATAATAAAAACCATTTTCCCCCTCCCATTTCCTACTTACCTTCTTGAAGACCAGGATGGATGACTTGTTTATGCCTCAAGGACTTCAAATCTTCTAATAACTCCTGTTCCAACTGGCAAATCCTTGCTCTGTGACCTACTCAGAAAGTAAAGAACAGAGCAAAATCTATGTCATATACTTCAACATTTCAAATATTATGATACTGTCATTTTGAGCACTCCCTCAACTGACAGATTACAACCTCACTAGAGCTTAGCAGATAAACTTTTGAGATTGTGATAGATAAATAATTTATTACACTCTAGCCAAACTAGTTACAGAATCTCTTCAAACTTCACTAAACTAATCTTCTGAAAACAGTCCATCACTGGGCTTGTGCTTGGCTCACCAGGCAAGAATCAAACCCCAAATCTAAGTAAAGAAATGTTCTGAATGAGCAGGGCAGATTCTCACATAATTTTTATTTTAGTGATAATTATGAGTTCTTCCAGGTCCTTAGAACTGGGAAGAAATTGCATAAATGTATACTATGCAATAAAGAAAATCCTGCATTGTTAGTACTTAGTGACTTGGACTTAGAGTCTGGAGACCCTTAACCTCTACTTCAATTTCCTCATCTGTAAAATGGGAATAATAATAGCATCTACCTCCCTGAACTGTTGTAAAAATAAAACAGGACAATTTTAAAGAGCTCAGTACAGTGCCTGGCACATAGTAGTAGGCATTTAATAAATGTCTTATCTATAATCTATCTACTTCCAGAGTCAAATCATACCAGTATTTCTGGCTTTTATGCTACTTAGAATACCTGGATCACTTGTGGAAGAATCCTGAAGACCAGCAGGTTCTTCAACTGCTCTATCAACTGTGTGAATGTCCAGAGCTTCCTAAATACAAAAGTTTAAATCAGTTCAAAACTGAAGTAGGTGGATTACATGTAATATCAAATTCATAATTAACTAACCAATTATTATGCCATAACAGTATTGTAAATACATATTTTTAAATAGGCTTCAATTTCTTGGGAACAATAAAGTTGGGATCCATATGATAGCCATTTCAACACCATGATGGAGTGGGAACAAGAAGAAAACAAGTGCATGGAATCCAATATAGTAGTCAGCAAGAGAACAAAGCTCATGATCAGATAGGAAGATTATGAAGTGAGCCAAAAGGAGAAGCCAGAGAAAAAAGTCACTGTGGTTACACTACTGTGCAAAATCAACTTAATATAAATCAGTGAGAGAGAGTAACTTTGATTACAGAGAAAATCTTTGGTTCTCAAAAGTGAATGGGCCTTATCATTTTTGAAAACACTTAATTACAACAGTTTATGAAAGTCTCCACAGATTTAATGCCAATAAATGAAGTAGTATGAATTCTACTTCCAATTAAAGCAAAAAACCACACACATTGATTTAAATAGGATTTATCTTTGAAGTTTTTATAATGAAATTTCCAAGCAGGATAGTAATAGGTGCTAATATTTTAAAAAGGATACTTTAGGGCTCCCGTGCTTTCAGGGATAAGAACTATGATTTCTAGATACACTATCAATATAGAGTTAAAGAAAATTATTATACTTCTTCCCATATGATCTAAAAAAATGCTAAAAGTAATAAACTTACCTTTGATGCAAAGGAAACAAAAAGGACACCATCTACATCTTCAAGATCAGGCTTCACATCTGGAAAGGCATTCCCAGGTCCCACAGGGTTAGTTTTGTTGGCTGTTATAGATTTTCCTGTACTTTTAGGTGGTCTCCCAGCCTTGGAGAATTTAAATTTTCTGGGCCTTCCTCTCTTTCCTGGAACACTTGGAGTGACATTCTGAGTAGCATTGGAGGCTTTTGTAGCCCCTGCAATTTTTAACACAGTTGTTCTCTTTCTGACCAAGTCATCTTTTTCTGAAAAAAAATCTCCATCTAAGCTTTTAGGATTAGTGCTAAGTGTTCTTGCCGTGCTAATGTTTTCACCCAAATCAGGATATTTCCAATCAGGATCTTTAAGAGAGGAGTACTTCTGTGGTGCTCTGAGCTCTGGTGGCTGTTTCCTAAGTTCTTTCTCTATTTCCCTGGATAAGCAAAAGCTAGATTTCCTGGAATTCTCCACATATGAAGGCATATAGTCTAATTCAGTCAATACAGGAGACTTCTCTTTCCTACTTTGAGAAAACATATTTTCAGGTAGCTCAGAGATCTTTACTGTGCTTTTAGTTACAGCACAAGGTTCTAAATAGACAACTGGCATCTTGCCACTATCCAGTTTTAACATTTTGGCTTTAGCAACACCTGATGGGCTACTGAGTGGCCGTTTGGCAGAATGGTCAACATCTGAGTCATCGATTTCTCCATGACGCCTTAGCTGTTTCTCCAGTATGGGCTCATCATCACTGTTTGAATACACATCAGTTTCTTCATCAGTGTCTTCTTGCTTTACTGTAACTCCCTCAGGACATATACCAAGTTCATAGTCATATTCATCTAGGGGTTCTTCCTTAATGACCACATTAAAGTTTTCATTTGGGTCTAATGGCGATGCTACATGACAGTTGTCTCCAAAGCTACTGGCAATCGGACTAGAGGGGAAAGGAAAAAAAGTTGTCATTGTACATAAGCAATATAAAAGGAAAAAAAATTTCAAGATACTGCTGGGGACAAAGTACCTTTTCACATCCACTTAAAATAATATGCAGAACTGTGTAATCAAAGCTCTGTGAATTAGTCAATAATATCCTACAACATATTTCTATCAACTACAAGATAACCATTAAAAAACAAACTTTTTAAATAAATCAATCTTCTTGTTCTCCCCCAAGTGGAAAAATTACTGACAGCTCATCTATTTTCCTAAAGATGCTTTAACTGGTCTCAAGACTGGAAGAAATATGACTCTCATCCAATTTAAAACCTAGTAACTAATTATCTGCTTATCAGCAGGTAAAAGCAAACTGACTTTCAACACATCTAAGAATAATGGCAAACATCAGGAAGGGTTTTTAATTATGCCAGCTAATTTTATGCTTTTAAAATAAATGAATAATGCTGCATAAATGTGGTCACTAGATAGCCTTGGTTTAAGTTTCCTCAGCCAGAAAAATGGGGTAATAACAGTACTGAACTCAGAGCGCTGTTTCAAGGATCAAATGAGATAATATATATAAAATGCTCTGCAAACTTTAAAGCACTATATAAATGCTTGCTATTATTGTTTCATGGCACAATAGCTTATTCACATTTACATAATTTACAAAGTATTTTCTTACAAGATGAAGTCAATAAAATAGTACAAGTATCATCAAATAAACATCCCCATTTTACAGATGTAAACTAAGGCAAGGAAAACTTTTGCCCATAATCAAAAGCTAAAAGTGTAGTCAAGCCCAGAAATTCTGACTTCAACAAGCTAATTCTTTTTCCTAGATTTGTGAATCATTATAATGATATCATATTGTTGTTTATTCGTTCAATTGTATCCTACTCTTCCTGACTCCATGGATCATAGCACGCCAGATATCATACTACCTCCTCTTATAGTTACATAAAAGATATGAGGTTTCCACACTAAAATAGAACAGCTAAAATTAATTTTTCAAATCAGGCACATCCAAGCAACTGCCTAATTCACCAAGCTGGTCTTAGAATAACACATTTCAAAATCAGAACCTACCACAGAGTTATTTCTTAGCTACACCTTTCTCAAAAATTATCAGTGATAGAAAGTCAACAAATGCCAATTAAAAGTAGGCTTCTCTGTTAAAGCTGAGAGAGGGGGAAAAAAGATTAACAGTAGTTTTTAGTAACAGCTTCCACTGTTTTCTCCAGATCCAAATAAGGACTTTTAAAAAAATAAATTCCTAAAAATCTGCTTTTATGAAAAGTTTAAAAAGAATTCTTTGTAATGCCTCTTTCTGAGGAATACAGACTCTCACTTTCTTTTGGGGGGTTGGGGGAAGAGCCTTCATTAAAAATATTTTTCAAATGCAGAATACAAAAGCAAACTATGAATATGAGGATGAATCTAAAACCCTGTTTTACAGACCCATGGATTACAACAAATTTAAGCAAACTATATTTACAATTCTAACAATTTGAAAGATCAAGAATTAAGAAAATGGATGGCAAAACCTACCCTGGGTCAGGTAAGAGGTTTTCAGTTGGGTTTTATTTCAAAGATTCACAAAATGCCAGCGTAGGAAAGGACCTTCTAAAGGTCACCTATTACAACACGTGAATGACTAAGATTTCCCTCTACAATATATATGTCTGACATTTGGGCATCCAGCCCTTGCTTGAAGACCTCAAACAAGTTGGAACTTGCTTTCTCCTAAAGCACTCTTTTTTCCCTATATCAAATCTTCACAAATTCTGCCTGTTGTTTTCAGTTTTTCCCTCTGGGACAAAGCAGAACAAGTCTAGATTTGGCTCAATATTCTAGATCACATATTGTACCACAGACTCCTTTGACAGTCTGGTAAGAAGCCTATGGATCCCTTCTCAGAATAATGTTTTTAAAAATGTAAGTTAAATACAGAGGATTACAAAAGAAATAGCTGTATCTAACTACAGTTATTAAAAAATAAATTTATGTTCATGGACCATTGGTTAAGACTCCTTTGTTTTAAATAAGGTATTTTTAGATCTTCACTGACATCCATCATTATGTTGTTATTTAACCTCTACTTATAATACTTGTAAACTTGATAAGCATACTACAGAATTATAGATTTAGAGGTGGAAAAACCCTATAGTGGTCATGTATTCCAATTCCTACATTTTAGGAATGAGGAAATTAAATCACAGAGTAGTTAAGTGATCTGCTCAAAGTCACAAAGATAATAAATAAGGGGCAAAACCGAGATGTATACCCAGGTTAACACCAAATCCAGTGTTCTACTGCATCGCATATTTTTATCATTCTAGCATTAATTTTTTTTAATTAAATGGAATACAGCCAAGACCATATCCCCAAGATATTCCACTTCAAACCCTAATGACATTAAACCATTAATGACTATTTGGGGAAAAAGAAGCATCTGTATTTGCTTAAGAAGGAAGACCAAGGACCCAAACTATTCATTGAGGAAAGAGATCAAGTAAAATAAGATGATTTCTTTTCAGTGTACATCTTTATTGTTCCTTGCCAGAGATCTTATTCTGGAAATATGGTCTATATTCAGATCAACAGAGTATATACATACACACATAAGAATGGATAAAAAATAGTAAGAGTATTTAAATGAACTATACTGAAGGATTATCAAATTCTATAACCTTTTAAAAGCAGTTATCACCCTACATTCCCATATTTCCAAGAGTAAGAAAAGGAAAGGAAAAAGAGGGAGAAAATAAAAGGAAAGGGGGGAAAAAAAGACCTAAAACTTAGTATATTTTTCATATCTCTAGAAGTCAGATCTGTATCAGCACCAATTGGGAAGTCTGAAAGAAGAATGAGAGTCAGAATTTAGAGAAAAAAGTCTAGATAGAAGTCAAAATAATGGCAGCAGACCCAGAATCAGAGTATAGTGATAGCCAACAGGTGTTTCCCACTTGGGATTAGTCTCTTAAATTTTCTATAAGAGATGAGGGTAGTGGAGGTAGAGAATGTCTTAAAATCTTCAACAGCTAGTTAGTGACCCCAACTTAAGACCAATAAGTTGGCATCAATTCAGCAAATCTGAAGCGTAATTGTTTCCCCCATTAAATTTACTCCTATTACTAACATAATGGAGTTCTAGTATTCAAAGCTTCTCTGATTAATCACATAAGAACAAGCAACTCTCATAAAAACAAGTGTAGCTCTGCTACACAGGTGTAGTTTAGAGGGAATTGAAAGCAGAACTAGAACGACGTACACAAAGACTACAGAAATATAAATAAAAATAATGCTGAAAGGCAGCTGAATTTTAATTAATTGTAAAAAACCAATTTTAGTCCCAAGGAAAATTTGATGAAACATTCCCATCTCTTGATACAGAAGTGAAGCACTATATGCTGCAGAATTGCTGCCGAAGGTGCTAGACTCACTAGGTTGGTTGGTTTTACTTATTTTGGACATAGACATTGGTAAATCAAAGGGTAACGATAAAAACTTCCCAACAACAAAAAAATGCATCTTTGCTTAACCCACATAAATAAATTCTTTTCAATTTACTGCCAAGGTGAAACTAACACATGTTAAAGAAAAACCCTGAATTAAATCCTAAGTCTACCCTTGCATTATGCATCCCCAGGGCTACAAGCTCACAAACTGTCTTTCACTGAAGCAAAAAAGGTAGAAACCTGGATGACATTTTGTAGTGATGGTGGGTAGGATGAAGAGAAAAAGAAAAGGGGTCAGGAGACAAAAAGATTCTTTTTTTTTTTTTTTTTTTGCTTTTTGAAGGGCAATTGGTGTTAAGTAACTTGCCCAAGGTCACACGGCTAGGTTTTTTGTTTGTGCATGCATCAAGTGTCTGAGGCCGGATCCGAACTCAGGTCCTTCTGACTCCAGGGCCGGCGTTCTACTCACTGCGCCACCTAGCTGCCCCTGACAAAAAGATTCTTGAAAGTCACTAGCACAAAAGATAAAAGGGTGCAAAATGCAGCTCCTGCCTAACATTTTTCAAAGACAAAACACCTTCACCATCCCTCTCCTCTTGATTCAAGGGCATGGCAATGTGCTTATTTCCTAATGGAAAGAACACTGGATTTGGAGTAAGAGAATCTAGATTCAAATCCTGAGTTAATTATTTGCTACCTGTGTGACCCTGAGCAAGTCACTAAATGAAGCCAAAGGTCCCTTCCTGCTCTAATCTATTATTCTATGATTTTACCTCTCTGGACCTCAGTTTTCTCATACAGTTAATATTCAAAGATCCCTATATACACATCTTTTCCAGCACAAAATACTATGATCTATCTTTCCTACCTAATCATTTCAATTTTGTTAGGATATTTTAGTGGTATCCTATTTCCTAAAATTCAGAATTCACATTTATGGTTATTATTTCATCTCCAAATGGCTTGATCAAACTTCTGGTATCGGTGGGGAGGGGGGACAACTGGAGGTGGGATTTCTATTTTGTTCAATTTTCACCAGGCCCTGAATTTTTACATTCTAGTGGAACATATAAAACATTATGTTTGGACAGAAAAGACATCTTTAATGAAGTGACAAATTCTGATTCTTTTCTTTTTTGAGAATTCTCACATAGAAATATATTTGCTTACTATCCTGATTTGGCCGCAAAAGCTAATTTTTTTTTTATAACAGGTGACCAATAGCATACAAGCCAAGCACTATTCAATCAATCCTCAAAATCAGTTTAAAATATAAGCCATAATGAGTCTTTTGGGCAGAGATGGATTATATAACCATAGTGATTCCATACATTTGCTTGATGTCTTAGAAATCTGATCAAGATGGAAGGGAAGGACAAAACTGTACATAAGCAGATACAGATGTGTGTGTATGTATGTACATGTATGATTTTACATACACATTCACACACAAAGGAGCAGGGCTAAATAGAAATGCTAGATTTAGAGTCAAAGAACCTTGATTTGTATCCCTTTGGACAAGTTACTCAACCTAATTGATTCTCAGTTTTCTCATCTATAAAATGAGGTGATTGGACCAGATGGCCCTGTATCCTAAGACAGACAACAGAGAAAGCAATTTTAACAAATGAAGAGGAAAAGCACTAATTAAATGTCTAGAAATCCACAGGAAACAAAAACCAAAAAGGAAGCTAGCCATAAAAAACGTATAGTTTATTAAAAACGAATATATTTTTAAAAGGGTAAGTAGCAATGAATATCAAGAAGAGTGAAGCCAACAATCATTTACTGAGCACTGTGTACAAACCACTGTGGATATAAAGACAAAAAATAAAAGTCTCAGTTCTCAAAAGGAAAAGCTGCCAAATAAATTATCTGATATGCTCATATGAAGAAATTCAAGAATGGGACAAGTGATTGTTATAGTCTTCACAACTGTGAGAAAGATATAAAATCTTAAAATGTAAATTAAAGGAAATTATGAAAGAAAAAGAGATTAACTGATTCCATAAAAATATTTTCTACAAGATAAACCAACTATCCATATAAAGGAAGAAAAAACTGGAAAAAAACATTATAGCAAATACTTCTAGGATATTCAAAATGTAGAAGAGATTAGCAAATTTATAACAATAACTATCTTCTAATATCTAAGTGGCCAACAGGTAGTTCTCAAAAGATGAAACTAATTAGCAACCACATGAAAAAAATTCTCAAAATCTCCAATAATTAGATAAATGCAAACAACTCTGAGTCCACCTAACACCCATTATTAAATTGGAAGAGATAATGAAAGAGAGCAAAAATCAATATTGGAAGAGTATTACAAAACAGGAAGGCTCCTATATTATTGGTAGAGGTGGACTAATTGTAAAGTAATATGCAGTTATACAACTAAGTTACAGAAACTGTGCACATCCTTTGACATGAGGTCCCACTGCTGAGACTATACATCAAAGACAACACGGAAAGGAAAAAAAATCTATTTTAAGAGTAAAAACCTGGAAACAAATGAGACAGCATCAATTGGGAAACATCTAAACAAATTATTATTTATGTATGGCAAATGAATGCAAAACAATCAAATACTAAAGTACTACAAAAAACATTACACAAGAACTAAAAAAAAAAAAAGGGAAGTTATGGGAAGTGGTAAGAGTAAAAAAAAATTACCAAAATAATAAATGTAGAAGATAATTACAACCACATAGTTAAAAACAATAGCAGCAGGTTCAAAAAAAATCAGGAAGAAAATGACAACATGGGTGTAATACAACGTTAAAGTCAGTAAAATTCTCTTTTAGGGTAGGATTTATATCTAAATAGCAGGAGGTTACAAATATACACCTAATGATTTACAATCTTTTTCTTTCACTTCCTACACTCCTTTTTAATATGCTTTATAGTACTCTTGCTTTTATATTTTAGTCTAAATAAAATTTTGAAGGAACAAAAAACCTCTACATCATACCCCACACCAAAGTAAAGAACTAAATTTACCGAAGTGATTAAAGCTAGGTAAGAATGGAGGCAGAGAATGGTCTCTTTTACCTAGTCCAAAAAAAAAAAATCAATCTAGGAGGGGGAAGACCCTCAGGGCTGCAGGCCCAAACATCAATAACTGCTATTTACATCATTTAGAGCCAACCAGGGTCCAAACAATGACCAAATGAAGCTTGGTTTGGGACCTACTGTGGGACAATCAATGAGAGCCAAAGTGATGTGTGTTTAAGGGATGGTCCTTGAAAAAAAAAAAAATCTAGCCATAGACCCCAAGATATTTTGCAAGGTTTCAGCAATTAAAATTTACATTTCAAGGGAAAAGAAAAGAAGAGGGAATAACTTTGTTGCCCAATTAGCCAGATCCAGTTGGGTCCCCAGTGAGGTACGTTCCTACTACTACTCAGAGGTGGTTTGTCCTTCCTTCTTGAAGAGGACCATGCCATCAGGGAGGTGATGCCATGACATTCGAGTAAATTAGATTTAAGTGAGGAGGGCTGTGCAAAGTCACCAGCCTCACCTTCTCCCCCAGAACCATCTCAGTACAGTGGCAAGATTCTGATCAGGACAACTGGAGATGGCCCTGGATAAAGTGGGAGAATTTGGCCTTTTTTAAGCTAAGGGAGGTCTGCACAACTTGCAGCCCCAAGGACCCCTTACCCCTTACCATCTCCTAGGGCTGCTTGCAGCAGTCCAAAGGATTTCCAGCCTGCAGAAAATTGTAGAGAAAAAAACATCCTTTGTATGTAGAGGAAATCCTTTGGTTCTACAAGGGGCCCAAGCGCTGGGCCATAGGCCCGAGCTAAGGTCTTTAACACATCTTAGTGTGACTGAGGCAATGTCTTTGCAGTGATTAAGGCTAGGTAAGAAAGGAGGCAAAGAGAATGGCCTCTTTCACCTAGAAAAAAAACAAAAAATAATCTGCCTGAGAAAGACCAGCAGGGTTACTGGCCAAAACAGAAACAATAGCTACAGCTATTTACATTCACTCTGAGCCAATAAGGACCCAAAACAGTAATCAAGTGGGATAGGCCTAGGACCTACAGTCGGCCTCTCAATGAGTGTCAAGAGTGATTTGTGTTTAGACACTGGTACTTAAGAAAAAATCTACAGTAGATCCCCGTATCTTGCAGGCCGCACATAGTATGGGGCTTCAGGGATCAAAATTTACATTTCTTTGGGCAGAGCACAAACAGGTAAGGGTATTATACCCTATCCAGACAGAGGGAGAAGGAAGAAGGAAAAAGGAGGAAATAAGAAAGAGGAAAGAGGAAAGGAAGGGAAAGGACACTTTACTATAAACTGAGGAAACTAAAAACATAGACCCTGCCCTCAAGAGTTTTCATTTCACTAGGAGGATACAACACGTACACAGGCATTTTAAAGAAGGAAGACAGTAGCAACTTAAAGGGGATGAGGAAGAGAAGAAATAAGGAAACACCTCATTTAACAGATGAGACCTGAGTTAACTTTTGGAGGAAACTAGGAATTTCATGAACCCATCTGATTCTAGCGATAGTATCAAAATCTAGAATATTTTTCCTCCTCAAATCTATCTCATAAAAATTTAGCTTCCTTCAAGCACAACTCAGGTGCCACTTCCTACAGGAAACAAAGATTATAAATGTAGTAGTTTGTGTTCTAATAAATGTAAGCTCCTTGAGGTGAGGGGCTATTATTTTTTTTTTTGGTATCTCCTGCACTGAATATAGTGCGGGAACATAGTAATTAGTAAGCCCCTGTTGAATCGAATTTGCTGTAACACAACAATAGAAAATGTAATGGCCTTTTCAGTCAAAAAAGTGGTTCAAATTTTATACCTGATAGCCATGATCACACAGTTACTAAAGTCCCCCATTCTTAATACAGTGCCTGGCACATAGTAGGCATTTAATACATGATTATTCATTGACTAACCCTTAACTTCTATGCATTTCTGTTTTGGCATTCGAAAAATGGTGGTAGTTCTTATAGTACATACCTCACAGCATTGCATGAAGCCCAAGTGAGGTCAGTTTTTGTGTTAGAAGGAACCTCAAAATGAGAAGCGACAGCCCAGTCACACCAAATCTGGGTCCTCTGATTTCCAATCTGGTGCTCCTTCCAATATATTACTACTATACAGAAAAAATTTCCTAAAAATTTAATATATTCAATTGGAATAGGTTACCTCCAAAAAGAGTTATCACATCATTGGAGGACTTAAAGAAATGGCTAAATGGTAATGTATTGAGGAAGTTGTAAAGCAGATTTACTTCTTTAGGTAACAGGCTGCTGAAATCTCTTCCAACTCAAAGAGTCCATGATTAGAAAGTATGTATGTATAGTATGTATGTATGTATGCGAGGTGTAGTAAAATAGTACTTCCCAGTAGTATAGAGTCAAAAGTGAAAAAGGGCAGAGCTCTATTGACACTCCATGAAATCTGGGAGCTAATGAGAGAAAGCATGATACAGAAAGGCCCTGTGAATATCAAAACATTTATAGCAACACTTTTTTCATAACAAAAAACTTTTAACAAAATAGTTGCCCATTAATTAGGAGATAAAATTTTAGTATATGAATATAATAGAATGTGATTATGTTGTAAAATTGCAAATACAAGGAATTTTGAAAAACATGACTGTATGAAGTGGTGCAGAGTGAAATAAGCAGAATGAAGAAATCAACATACAATGACAACACACCAAAAAAAAAACCACTAAGAGAAAGCAAAACAAAAAATGCTACTTCATATAGCATGACCAATCTTGGACCCAGAGGTGATGAAAGAGAAAAGTGAATATACTATTATCAGACTGTTCTTGGTTCCCTTGGATTACCTTACACTATTCTTTGATAAAAGGGAAGGCTCAATTGAATGGTGGAATGAGGGGTTAGAGAATATAAAAAGAAACCACTGATGTAGGAGATGAAGGGTAGTGATATTAAATTCAAATGAAAACAGATCCCTGAGGGCTTATGTTGACTTAAATAACCACAAATTAACATTATTTACATTGTACAGTACTTTAATTTATTTTGTTAAAATACTTCCTAATTACATTCTAATCTGGTTCAGGCAGCACAGAGGAGTTTTTAACACCTCTGATTGAAGACACAATTTTGGAAAAACCTAGGAAGACTCATGAAATGAGGAAGAATGAAGTCAGCAGAACAAGAAGGACTATTTATACAATAACAACAATACTTTGTAAAAAAGAAACTTGAAAACTACGATCAACTCAATATCCAAATACCATTTCAGATGGCCCATAATGAGCCATACTATCTACCTCCTGACAGAAAGGTGATGTACTTAAGAGTACAGACTGAGATATATTTGCTAGACAAAGCCAGTAAGGGAAACCGTTTTACTCAACTATACATATTTGTTGCAAGGACTATGTTTTTCTTTCTTTTAGAATGGGGTGAGACAGATTTTGGTTAAATGAAGGAAAAAAATTAATTTACAAAGTGACTCATGTAAAATCAAAAATTATAAATAAAATCCTGAAATAAGATTTTTGTTTTCAAGAAAGTAGAGACCTACACAAATCTGAAGAAGGAACCCACAGAAAGAAAAACTGGAAATTCTTTGAAGGGAAAAAAAGAGAAGGAAATAAATCTATGAGATAAGGTAGGAAGCAGCACTGGTTTTGGAGTTAGAGGTCATTGGTTCACATTCTAACTCTATTTACTACCTTGGAAAACTCCATAGGTATTAAGTTCTCATCTGCAAAGTGAGGAGTTGGATTAGATGATTCCCAAGATGTCTTTCAGATCTAAATCCTAAAATCTCTTTAGAGTGAAATGGAAAAGGAAGAGTAAATTTTTAGGCAAACTGTTTCTCTCCTTCCTAGATGGGAGAAACATACTTGAGAGATGTCGAAACATAAACACACACTATGGTAAAAGATACAAGCAAATGAAAGAGATAACAATTTATTGTTATTTATTATTACTGATGAAGATGAGGAACTGAATGAGTGGATATAAGATATCTAGATAATCCAAAAGTCTCATTTTCATGACTAGTTTCATTCTTCTCAACAAATCATTCAACCACAATTAAGGGGCCAAAAAAGGAAGAGGAAGCTGTATGTATAAAAATATTTATAACAGCTCTTTTTGTGGTGGCAAAGAATTGGAAATCAAGGGAATGCCCATCAATTGGGGAATGGCTAATCAAGTTGTGGTATATGAATGTAATGGAATACTATTGTGCTGTAAGAAATGAGGAGCAGATGGACTTCATAATAACCCAGAGAGACTTATATAAACTGATGCTGAGTGAGGAGAGCAGAACCAGGAGAAATCTATACACAATTACAGACATATCATATATGTGATGACTAACTTGGATAGACTGGGCTCCTCCCAGCAATGCAAGATTATGAGAAAACTCCAAAAGAGTCATGATGGAAAGAGATATCCACATCCAGAGAAAGAACTACAGAGTCTGAATGCAGATTGAAGCAAACTACTTGCTCTCTCTCTTTCATGTTTTGTTTCATTCCTTCTTTCTAGCCGTTCACTCTATTGGTTATAATTCTTTACAACTTGACTACTGTTTAATGTGAAAGTATTTGTAGAACCTATGTTGGATTGCATGCTGCCATGGGGGAATGGGGAGAAAATGTGGAAGTCAAGGGATTATGGAACTGAGTGTTGTAAAATGAAAGTAAATTTGTTTTAAAAAAGGAAAAAAAACACCCACAATTTATTTCAGTGTTACCTATCCTCCTTTCTCTAAGCGTCCAGAGGAGGTACTAATGACAGAAAAGTTAAAAAGAATGAGATTTAAGCGTTTTAGGGTATGGATAATTCACAAATTTATAATCAGTAATTGCATGAGAAAGCTAACTGGTCTAATATTCCATTCAATGTTACTCAGTCCTTGGTTGTGTGATCAATGAAGTCTATTTGGCCTGTGAAAACCTTCCAGATGGAAATGGGGTTGAGATATCTCAATAGCTGGTTCACTAAGTGTGTGCTCTTGCTCTTACTAGCTGTGTGACCTTGGGCAAGTCACTTAACCTCAACTGCCTCCCCCCAAAAAGTGTGCAAAACTAATGCAAGAACACCAAAACAATCATATCCTCCTATAATATTGATTAAAGAACCTCTACAGAGTTTTAAGTATCTGAGCACACATTACTCAATGTGATCTGAAGGAAAAGAAAATAAGGAACAAATTTCAATTTTTAAAACTGGAAAGTGGTCACCAACAGCATATTGCTAGGCTCTGTCTGCCTGGCTGTATACTGGTTAACATTTTTAACATTGATCCTTTTAGTGATTAAACTCAGAATCTCACTTTAGCCTTCACTGAAGCTATAATCTACCCATGTTAACCAACTGCAAATGTCTGAAATCCGAAACACACTGAATACAAACTATCAAAAACAGTTTTAATAAGACATGTTTTAGTTACTAAGTCTGGAGAAAAATATTCATGCAATTTGCCTGCAGGATGATAAGATCTGGTTTTAAGTCTAGTCAGCCCCTGACACATGCAACTAGCTGTGACCCTGGGCAAATCACTTAACCTCTTAGCGCAGTAGTGTCAAACTCAAATAGTAAAAGAGCCCCATACTGACTTAGAAAACCTCAAATTAACATTATGTTGTATTGTATTTATTTTGTTAAACATGTCATTTTTAATCTGGTTAAGCTGTTAATGCCAAGACTTGCTGCCACCAGAGTGACACTTTTGTCTTAAAGTATCCCAGACAGCTACCAATCTTCACTGATACGAGTTCTTCACTTGGAGCTTCCTACACTGATAACACATATCAGTTCCCCCAAAAAAGGAAGGGGGATAGGGGTGGCTAGGTGGCACAGTCAATAGAGCACCGGCCCTGGACTTAGGAGAACCTGAGTTCAAATCTGGCCTCAGACACTTAACACAAAAACTAGCCATGTGACCTTGGGCAAGTCACTTAACCCCAACTGCCTTCCAAAAACCAAAAACAAAATAAAAAAGGAAGGGGGATAAATAGTAAGGGGGAAATGTTTAAATTCAACAGACCTTAAGGAAGAAAAGTACATTGCATGGAAGATATGAGGTATGGTCATTAGTTAACAACTACTACCATATTATCATTCCATAATGCCACTATAATACAATCTCCTCAGTCCTCCAGTCTTATCACTCTATAAAAACAAAAATATACTGTCATACCTTTCAGAAGCTTCCTGCTTTAGTTCTGGAATCCCATCAGGAGTCAAACCAGAATCTAGAAAACCAAGAAAATCTCGTTCTGCATTAAAGGATGCTTTCTCCAAGTCCACCTCTGATGGTTCATGGCCACTCAATTCAGTATCTGGGACACTCTGATGTATCTCTGACCCATCACTTTCAGTAAGATGGCCCCGATAACCAGGAGAACTGGGAACACTACTCCCTTCCTGATCTGAACTGTTCTTTTGTCTCACATCTCGTTGAGGTTTGCTGTTCAATCCATCATCCCGAAACCCTTTGGCAAATGGGTTATAATCTATTTTTAACTGGGTAATCTGAATGTTCTGATAAGCTGTCACTGCAAAGAACTCAGTCTGTGGGAAGGTGAAGGTATGGACATCAGGGCCATTTAGCTGTATAATTTCTGTAGCTTTTTCTGCAGGTACCAGGTGAAGCCGAGGCAGATAGCGATGCATAGAGTGTAAGATAATGTGTCCTTCCTGATCTAATGTATTGTTGGTAAGTTTCAGTTTATAGAAAGACACTGGCTGATGCATCCAGTAATGTCCTGTAGAAGGGGATTCTGGATGAATGAACACCCTCCCCAGGACATGAGGCTCTGCCTTACCACTGGGCTCCCACCAGCGGCCATTCCATTTATAGCGGTGGTTATCCACAGGAGAGATGTCCATTACAAGGATGTACTTTAAATTTGAATTCAAGCCAGTTATCCAGTAACGACAGTAAGGAAACATGCGTCTTCCCTGCTTAGTCAGAATCATTTCTGTGCTTCGATGATAGAACTCATTCCACATGCTATTGTTATCCAGGGTGACAGTGATGCCCCCTGAGGTACAATCAGCTGGAAGGCATGTCTTGACTTTAGTTTTTACTGGTGATGACACACTGCTGGCTAAAGCACAGGCATCCCGGTTTGCTACTAAAATGCCTTGATCAGTTTTACTATTTCCTTGCTGCTGTTTCAAGATGACAAAAAAGGCAGGTGCTGCTCCTGACACAGTCCCACCATCTTGATTACCCAATGCAACCTGCTGTTGCTCCATAATAACTTTAGTAGTAAATTCTCTCTTGAACTAACTGTAGACAACACACAATCGAAACAGCCCGTCCTGTGTTCACACCATCCTGAAAAAAAGCAAAATAAATAACTGAAGTCTCTTTAGAAAAAAGATTATACAGATTATAACAACTTACTTTTAAAATAAGGCTTTGAAAAATTTATATAAATAATGACAAGGATAATGTATTCTAATAAATAAACCTTAATTCTTTCCTTATACCACTCCATTACTACAAAACTATAAGAATAGTAATTCTATAACTAAAATGTCCTTACCCTTTGACCCAAAGACCCCATCGCTAAGTATGTAGCCCTAAGGAAGTCAAAGACAGAAAGGTCAAACATACACCAAAATATTCACAACAGCACTTTCTATGGTAGCCAAAGGTTGGCAACAAAGTAGGGGAATGGCTGAACAAATTGTGATATATGAATTACTCAAAATTGGTATGCCATCAAAAATGACAAGAAGTTAGAGAAGTATGAAATGACTTTTATGAATTAAAGTACAGTGAGCCAGGAAAACAATATACACAATAACTTCAACTACAGAAAGAGAATAAGAATAAAAACCAAGTACTATGTAAGATAAGGAGAAAGTCCTGAAAAAGAAATATGAAGTATGCCCCCTTCCTTCACTGTCATACTACAAATGTCAGATAAAGTCAATGTATTCATTTTACTGAACTGTTTATCTTTTCCCTTTCTTTTTAATATTAAGTAAACTAAGGTACATTGGATAAGGACAGAAAAAGCATCTGGAAATGAATATGAAGTAAAATTAAAGGTGAAAAAAATTAAGTAAATTTTCCTAAGAATGATTTTTTTAAGTTAATTTAAATCTATTTCAAAAAATTCTTCCATTCAATTATTCTATAATTCACTATTAAGTCTTATCTCTACAAATAATAAAGTATATGGTCCTATTTTAAGAAAACTCATATTTAAAGATCCAAACCCACTAAATTTTGTTTGGTGTTTTTACAAAACATGTCTTCCACTTTACAAAAAGAGCCACCATAGGGTTTCTTTAAATATCTAGCTCTTCTAGATCTATAAAAATGCAATTTACCCAAAACTTCCTCAACAATTCAACTACTCTGTTCAGTGAATTCTACCTAAATAACTGTGACTTTACTTCCAACACTGGATTGGATATGGTGAGTGAATTGAGGCTGAATGTAAATCTTCAAAAAAACTTCATTCTGAGATTTTTATTGTGACAATCGTGGTGGGGGGGGGGGGGATTGTTGTTGTTTTGACATAAGAATAATAAAAAAATAAAATAAAACAAGGAAAAATGTTAGTGAAACCAAAAAATGGTCAGAATAGAATAAAAGTAGGTCAGAACAGGACAGAGACAAGCAGCTCAATGTCAGAACTACTGATTAAAATTTTATATTTAAGAAAGTTGTATGTAATACATGTTTATGTCATATACAATCCTTTTTCTTGTGTTTTTAAAAAAAGGACATTAGTTTTTATGTTTGTTTTGTCTCTGACATATCACTTATTCTCTACTGTCTCATTCCCTACTACCTACAAAGATGCCTATGTCTTAATTCATTTCCAAAAGAACCCTCACTTGATCCTTCTATCCCCTATCTGGATAAACTTCTTTAAGGTTGTCTAAAACAGATGCTTCGGGGTGGCTAGGTGGTGCAGTGAGTAGAGTGTCGGCCCTGGAGTCAGAAGGACCTGAGTTCGGATCCGGCCTCAGACACTTAACATACAAAACAAAACAAAAACAAACAAACAAAAAAAAAAAACCTAGCTGTGTGACCTTGGGCAAGTTACTTAACCCCAATTGGCCTCCAAAAGGCAAATAAATAAATAAATAAATAAATAAATAAAAATAAAACAGATGCTTCACTCACAATCCACCTTCTAGCTTTACTCCACAAAAACTGTTCCCTTCAAACTTCTCTATGATCTCTTACTTGCCAAATTCAATGATCTTTTCTCAACTCTCGTTTTCCCTGACCTCCTTTCTGAAGCCTCTGACGCCCACTGATCTCCCCCTCTTTCCTCTTTGATACTATCTTTTCTCTAAGTTTTCAGCATAGTACTATCTGCTGGTTCTCTTCCTACCCATCTGACTACTTCATCTGTCTCCTTTGCTGGATACTCATCTAGATCACTCACTCTAACTGTAGGTGTCCCATAGGATTCTGTCCTGGGGCCTCTTCTCTCTATATACTACTTCATCAGAATAATTTCATCGGCTCCCAAAGATTAATTACTATCTCTGTACTTGATTCTCAAATATACCTATCTTGCCCCCAAACTCTCTTTTGACATCCAATCTTGCATTTCCTACTGTCTCTCAAGATATCCCAAAAAGGATGTTCAGTAGACATCTTAAACTCAACATGTTCAAAACTCTACTCATTATCTTCCCCCCAAATCCTCCCCCCTCATACTTTCCTTATTACTGTAGTACAGTATAAATCTTGCCAGTTCCTCAGACTCACAATCTAGCAATCATCCTTTACTCCTCACTGCCTCTCATGCTCCACATCCAAGCTGTTGCCAAAGCCTGTCGATTTCACCTTTACATCATCTCTTGAATATACCCCCTTTGTCTCCTCTCATATTGCCACCACTCTAGTGCAGGCTCTTATCACCTCATCCACATGGATCAAACTAGTCCACTGAGGGGTACGCCTGCCAAGTCTCTCCCTGCTCCAAACCATCCTCCATTTAGCCACCAAAATGATTTTCCTAAAGAACAGGTCCTACACCATGTCACCCCCACAGAATAAACTAACTTTCCAGTCTTCTTACACCTTACTCCCCAAAAAGTACTCTCCAACCCAGTGACACTAATCTTGTTGTTCTACATACAAGATACTCTATCTCTCCCCCTCTAGGCATTTTCTCTGCTGGTCCCACAAGCCTGGAATACTCTCCCTCCTCATCTCTTTCTACTGGCTTTCTTGGTTTCTTGCTTTAGAGCATACCCTGTGGCTTTTCCTAAAACTGTGCCTATTAGCCTATTATTATTAGTCTTTTAAAAGAGAATCCGTATTTTAAGGAATAGAAACAGGATACCTGTGATTTCATAGGGTATTCCCAGAAGAGGAAACTCCTTGTAACAAGGCACCTTATCTCAGCAAGTTGCCTAGAGCTGTGGCATCAATTTCAAAGAGAAATGGAAGCCACTAAACTGTACTTAAGGATCCCAGGTAGGACGCAAATTGATTTAGAAAACCACTTATTAACATAATCTATAAACAAATGCAAAAACAGACACATCACCTAACCTCCAAAATCTTAGATTCTAAAAATAAAAGGCATATTCAAATGTAAGAAAATGAAAAATAAACACAAGAACTTGTAGGGAGTGGAGATCAATAGCTTGGGGGAGAGCTTCAAGCATGTGGCATTTGAAGGAAGCTATGGATTCTAAGTGGCAGAGATAAAGATGTGCATTAGGCACATGGAGGAGGCAAGTAAATGAAATGTTAAATTACTGGGGGAGGGGAAGGCAGAGACATTGTCACAGCACATAAGCCAGTTTTGCTAAAGTATAGAGTAGATAAAGATGTGTGATTTGTATTAAGCCTGACAAGGTATCAAAGAATCACACAGAATTTGAGTTGGAAGGGACTTCAGCAACTACTTAGTCCAACTCACACAGAAAAGGAATCCTCACTATAACATAGCCAATGAGCTATTATCCAGCTTCTGATTGAAAACCCTCCAAGGAGGTCGCATACCTTAAATTGCAGATTGTGAAGGAATTTAATGCTCAATAAAGGAGTTCAAATATGAAAGAAAGACCACTGGAGCTTTCTAAGCAAGCAAATAACTACAGTCAGACCTGTTTTAGTGAAGCAAGGTTTGAACTAGATGGTGGTCATATGAGTAAAAAAAAAGGAAGCAGCTGCCAAGACTTGGGTTAGCAAGTGAACTGAGACTGAATCTAAGTCTGCAAACTTGGGTAGCTTGAAGGATACCCCTGAAAGAAAAAGGGACATTAAGAAGAAAAGAGATTTGGGGGAGGAAAGAATGTTTTGGGCATGTTGAGCTGGATGTGTCTAAAGGATATCTAGTTGGAAACATCTAACAGTTGGTGATATAGACTGGCATTCAGGAGAGGTTCAAGATGAATAAAGAAAATATCTTTTATAATAATATCTGTTTACAGATTATTACTATGAGAAGGGGGAGAACAGAAACTTAAACATAAAGTTATAGGAGTCAATATCAATTTAAAACTAATCAGAGAAAAAACCTTCTCTGCGGTGATAACCTAAGAAAGAGGTGTCAAACTTTTCCATTTCAGGATATTTACTTTCATTAACTTTTTGCACACACAAAAATCTGTGAAGAATTAAAATACTAGGTTCATGAGATCACAGACCTATGGAACTTGAGAGGCCATCTAAATCCAACACCTTTATTTTACAGTGGAGGAAACTGAGGAGTAGGAAGAATAGGTGACATGCCCCAAGGTCACACAAGTATTAATCATCAGAAGTAGAATTCATATCCAAATACTCTTAATGCCATACCTCTTTTCATTCAATTACCTTTCTTCCTCATATCACGAAAAAATTTCAAAGTATCAAATGCTGCAGTATTTCCTAATCAAAATAACTTCCATTTATAGACCAATGTTTTTAAGAAAAAGGCAACATGCTATGATCCCCTTAGGAGAAAATTCTGTTATGTTTTTCTATGAAAAACTGACAAATCCAAATCCACCTGGAATTTTTTTTATTTTTTTATTTTTTTGCTTTTTGGAGGGGGGAAGGTAGGGCAATTGGTATTAAGTGACTTGCCCAAGGTCACACAGCTAGTTTTTGTGTTGTGTCCGAGGCTAAATTTGAATTCAGGTCCTCCAGACTCCAAGGCTGGTGCTCTATTTACTGTACCACCTAGCCACCCCATCCACCCAGAATTTTAAAACAAATTTATTGGATTTTT
This sequence comes from Gymnobelideus leadbeateri, assembly GCA_011680675.1. Lineage (NCBI taxonomy): Eukaryota > Metazoa > Chordata > Mammalia > Diprotodontia > Petauridae > Gymnobelideus > Gymnobelideus leadbeateri. The sequence continues at coordinate 203,353 of WOXC01012105.1, read as the reverse complement.
AAAAAAATTAGTAAGATATTCAAATCAGGTTATAGTGTTGCTTTCAGAATAAAAAATAACTACATACCTGAGAGGAGACCCTGAGAATATAACTAAAAACAACAACTCTTAAATGTACATTTGGGTGTTAATTTAACCAAGGGTTTAGGCCACATAAGCAGAAACCACGAAAAGTAGCAGGAGGGTTATACATTGTGAGGAGCTTGTTTAGCATTGACCCAAGAATCTACAAACTTCATAGGGGCTGCTTGGACAGTCAGTACTATAAAAGTGGGGTACTAATATCCCTATATTATATTAGACATAATATATGTCTTAGCATGGGTAAAATATACAATTTTAAAGTGATTATATATATTCCCACACCAAACCTCCAATAACACACAGCCTCTGTATGACTCAGTACAAGTCACTTAACCTCTCAGTGCCTCCATGCTATTCTCAGGCTATAAATTGCCACAGTTATTCTGCATTGGTAAAGGAGTTTCTTTTGGGGGGGGAGGGGAGGGAAGAATGTTCCCTACACAAATGAAACTAAAGAAACTGTGCATTGATCCAATATTATGTGCCAGGCATTGAGTACCAAATAGATTGGGTATAAACAATATACAATTCAAAGTTTTCAGAATTGTCAGCATTTCTCTATTAGGCAGGCAAAGAATTATTTTAGTAACTAGAATTTTAATAACTAGAATTTTAAGTGTGGAAAAGCAAAACAAAGTGACATTCAGAAATGATACATCCTATCAGTTGTCATCATAGTTACATAATCAACAAAAGGCAGTCTTTTCTGGGAGTATTTTGAACTGAAGCAATGTTGCAATTTCAATAAGCAAAAGGTTACAATTTCAAACTGAGTTTAAATTTACTTTTGCCCATGATCTTTCTGCTAATTGTTTCTCCGCTGCAAAATAACACTTTTCAAACTACAATTGAGTTAACTAATTTAATGATTAAGTCCCATTCGGAGACAGCATGGCCCAGAGGCTGGCCTCCAAGCCAAGAAGATCTGGACTTTTAGTTCTACCTCTAATACATAACTACCTGTGTTACTCTGAGCAAGTCAATTTAATGACATTTTCTAAAGACTATATTCATTGGGGGCAAATAGAGCACCCACACCAGAGTCAAGAGGACCCAAGTTCAAATCCGACCTCAGACACTTACTACTTATTAGTCCTGTGACCTTGGGCAAGTCACTTAACCCCAATTGCCTTGCCTTCCCCTCCTCCAAAAAGAAAAAAAAACAACCTATATTCATTAGTAGTTTTTTTTCACCAAGGAATTCTGTGTTTACCAAGAATATCACAATATCACCACATAGGTCCTTAAGAACTAGTCATACTTTAAAATAACCAATAAACTCTGACACCCAAAATACCAAGTATTTCTAGAACTCATTTTTAGACTTTCAAAAACCTAAAAATGAGATTTAAGTTTCCACCAAGCATGCAACTTGAAAGGGCAATTTAGACTGTGCCTTGAATATTACAAAACAAATACTTCTTGATACCTCTGTAACACCCATGAGATGTTACTTATTGTGTTCTCTAAGGACCTTTACATTTATCTACAACTTCCTAACAATTTTTCATTCCAGCTTCTAAAGTTCAAAGGATGTGATGATCGTAAACTCATGGAAGATATGTATATTTAGCTGTTCCCTCTCCCAAGTTCCCAAAAAGTTTGAAAGGGGGGGGGAGGGTTAGAATTATGAAGCAGAAGGTTGGAATGGAGAGAAAGAGTAAGGAATTTTTAAAAAACATACATAGCATATTTTCAGGCTGTTTTCAAACACAATAGATTTGTAAATGAAACTTTTTAGGATCTAAGCAATTTATAGGGTTGTACTCTGCTTCCAAAAATCAGGGCACCTCCATTCCAATGCAAAAACATTTTTGGTTACAAGAGTTTGCTCCTGTTTCTAAGCAAACCTCTACAGAGGAACTCATCCTGCCTAGAAGCCACCCAAACTAGGACCTTAGCTAAATTCACTCCCTCCAACAGAAAGCAATTTCATGTATTTTTTTCTGGGTACAAAACTCACAATGACCTATATGATGCTGTCCCTCCTCGATCCGCAAATCGGGACACCCAGGATACAGGGTTTCATCAAATTCTTACCCAATAGTAAGGCAGCTCAAGACACACACACACACACACACACACACACACACACACACACACACACACACACTCTCACTCACACTCACTCTCTCTCTCTCTATCTCTCTCTCCCTCCCTCCCTCCCCCTAGCTAGACTACCCGGCCGTTCGATGGCTGTACAGGTACTGTGCCATACTTCTGAAAGGGAACATAATAAGCAAGACACCCACCCCTGGAGAAAAGGCCTGGTCTTCTACTAAAGGCCAGCTCTTACAGTTATTCTCACAGACAACGTCTGACGGGCTAGATACCACGTGAAGAACCGCAGAAGAAAAAGCTCTTCCGGGGAAGAGCAGCCCCGAGGGTCACGTGCAGCCCGCCGGAACCAGCTAGGAGCTCGGAGGGAGCAGTGCTGCGTTCTGTTACTGTGGAGACCACAGAAAGCTTCAAAGCCCTCCTGGTACCGCCCCCATTCCAGGAGCCACCACCCCGCCCCCATTCACTTTCCCTGCAGCCCATAAGCGGCGTCGTGCCCAGGAGCAAGGAGTAAAGCAGCAGGGTTAGCAGTAAGACTCAGCAGCATAAGCCACAGCAAAGGCCGCCACAGCACGCGCGGATGCAGCTCGAGTGGGTTCGAAAGTTCTTAGAAGATCCACGTGTCTGCTCTGGCGACGGAAACCAGGCCTGAAGAGCTGTTCCCTACACTTTAACTTCAAAAGGGTCAGCATTTTGCTTGCTGCCTCTTCTCTCAGCTCTCTTCACCTCATCCCACCTAATTTAAGTGCAGGATGGAGGGAACCACACCAAAACCACTTAAAGTAGAGGCCCAGAAATAGAAAGGAGAAATCACAGCAAAAAGCTTACAACTCTTTCCACCTTTCAACCACTAGAAATCACCTATTTACTTAACTTCCCAAGCACAACAGAGATGTCCTAACTAGATAAAAGCAGAAGGGTTGAGAGAGGTCTTATTCACACCCCCCCCTTCACCTAAAAGCGTAGGGGGCAGGTGAAACATCTATCTCTGTCCTCTGGGCCAGTTTAAAAGCTGCAGCAGCTTGAGACTGCCCCCACTGATGGAAAAAGAAAATAGCACCTCCTCTCCCACCTGTTTTCCCAGCCCTCTCTCATCAGCACCTACAAGCAATCAACCCTTTGTTTACTAAGGTTCCCGTTCAGACGTAGCTCCCTTCCTCACCAGCTAGCAGCCGAGGGCTCCTTCTTTGTGCATTTGCTACTCCTCAAAGAGTCAGTTCTGGTATTACACCTAAGAAGAGACCTGTGCACAGGTGTCAAAGCCAGGCTCCGCCTCAGGGAGAAAACAGGATTAGGAACGTCCCCTCTCAGCGATTCGGATGACCGATGTGAAGATTATAGCACTTTTGGTTCAAAGCGTGGCCTACAATCCCAACAGACTCACACTCTAAAGAGTGTCGTCACGCATACCGTGCCACGCCGCGCAGCACCCCACGCACGCGAGGGCAGGGCCGCGCCTAGGGCGCTTCTCACCCCGCCCGCCTCGTGGCCGATCCCTTTGGCGTCGATTTTTCCAGTTCGTCAGAAGTGCAGTCCGGAAGTGGGAACGGGGGCGCGCAAGAGGTGTCATGCGCAGTCTCGGTCGGGGGCCTGGAAGCGCGCGCACCCAAGGCTGCCCCCGCGTCGGGCCCGGCCTGGGTAGGGCGCGCGAAGCTCTCACCGCCGAGTGCTTCGGAAGAGTCAAAAAAAACCCAGGAGCTTCGAACTCTCGAAAGCCCCTATCGGGCCAGTACTACACAAATGCCCTCCACCCAGGCCCGAGAGTTACCGTGCTGGGCGCGGCAGGCCTCACCCCGAGTCCTTCACATCCCGGTGGGGGCGGGTTATTCCGTTCCGCTCGCACACCGTGTGTCTGCAGCCAGCTGAACAGACTGCGCGCGCACCACCAACCCCCCCCTCCCACGTCACCGCGCACGCGCTTCCGCCACATACCACTGCGCAGGCGCAGAATTCTCGGCGCGAGGCTCTTTGCCCACCCCGCCCCCCCAAACGCACCCCACCCCCAGTTCCAGGAGGCCAAGCCGAGTGGCATATGCAATTAGGCCCTCGGACCCGATTCTCTGACCGGGGTCTCCTTTTTTTTCCCCAATTCTCTACGTCCTGGGCCCCAGTGCTGAAGCTTCTGGAAACGGGAGGGGCGGAGCAGGCAAGACGCACCCCGATTCCCTGAGCCTTGCACACGAAGCCTTCGTGGGAGCTGAAGAATCTTCGCTAGCCCTGACCTCTTCAAGTGCGCCTGCCACCCCCTCCTCCGCGCTTCGCCCGCCCAGCTTGCGCTCCCTCATCCCCACCTGCCCCCCAGCCCTGCCAGGGCTCAACCTACCCACTAGTCCCCTAACACCTTTCAGTTGAGGAAGGGCTTGCAGCCCCAGCGTGCCAGTCGCCTTGGCCTGCGCCAAGACTTCTGGAAAACTTAAAAGGAGTGACCTTGGGGGCCTGGTAGTCCAGAGGTCAGAAACAACAATTGTGGCTATCAGAGGCGGGCATTAGGGCTCCGTTCCTAACCCTTCTCCCGAGGGAACCAGGAAGGGGTGTCCGAGAAAGATGGGAAGGGTTTGCCATTAAATTCCCCATTTGGGTAGAAGGAAAACACCAAGAAGAAAGGTTCTGAAAAGCAGAAAAATAATACCCGGGAAAATGAAAGAAGAATATGCTGCAAGAAACGAACATACTGTTCAGCTTGTTTTATTTACTTAATGAAAGCTCATTTGACTAATTAAATTGAAATTGAATAGTCTTAATTCGGAAATATAATTTTTAGCTGGGGAAGAATACTGGCAAGTTGCTTTGCTCTGAAAGGTTACAAATGTGAAAAAAATTGATAAAATCTCATCTATGTTTTCTAGGTTTGTGCAAGTGAGAAGTAGGATGCTAAAGAAATGCAACAAGATATGATATATAGAAATTAAACCATTCTGAAGTTTTAGCTAATGAATAACAGCCCATGGAATTGTTCTTTTCTACTGATGACAAAGTCTTGCACATTTTAACTTGACAAAAAGTTCAGATGTTTACATTAGGATGTGAATTTCTTAGTATGCATTTCATATCAGTGGAGAATCTCCAAAAATGAAATAATTTTTTCTGTATTTACCACAGCTACTCATAATTGATCTGCTATCTTAAGCTGAAAAACTAAATAATGTAAAGTCAGTAAAATAATAAATGGAAGGAAAAAAAACCTGTTGAAAAAGGAAAGACTCACTGTATGGACTAAATTTGCAGACTTAACTTGGATAATCAGAGTTCTGCATTAAAGTTCTTCACATTTGCAAAAAAAAAAAAGTTACATTTCTGTTACTCCTGAAAAGTACCTATGAGATAGGGCAATATTTGCATTTTTAATGGAATTTACAGACTTAATTGTATACCTTAAAATAATTCACTGGTAACTAGTTGTAAAAGACCATATATTCCCAATACATTGTAGTATGTGTTTCTTCCTAAAAAGTAATTTAAATTTCTGTATTAAAACCTGAAAGTGTAGTATATATTCATTACATTTTCTAGCAAGGAGTACTCCATCTGCTTTACTGTAATCAATTCTACACTTAAGTCAGGAAGCCCCCCCTCTACTCTTTCCCTCCTTAAATATTAGCCATTCCATCCCCCTCTGAGATGCTAGCTGTTTTCCCTGTGTTTTTTCTATCTAACATGAATGTGCTATGAATATATTTGAATAACTAAAAAGTTGGAACCATCATTAAAAAAATTCTAACTGCTTAAAAATTAAACTGAAGGCAAAATACTTTTAAAAAGTAACAGAACGATGTAGTCCAATCCTATTTATGTTATTCCCCATTACAATCAATGATGCTCCTATAGGAAGGTAGTTTTAGAGGGAGAAAGCATCTAGGAGGTAAGGTAACTTGACTTAATCCCTCCCCCTACTGGCTCTAAATCACCTATACTACTGCAATAATTTTCTAAATGGTCTCTACGTCTAGTCCAATTTATCCTCCACTCAGATGCCAAAGTGATCTTCCTTACAAGAAGTCTAACCACTTCACCCTGCCCTACCCCTTTAATAAATTCCAGTGGTTCCCAATTACATCCAGGATTATAATATAAAATCTTCAGACATTTATTTAAAGTCCCCCCTATTACTTCCAGGATCAAATATGAAACCCTTTTCATTTTAAAAGCCCTTCATGACCTGGCCCCTGGCCAAGTTTCCAGTCCTCTTACACACTTCATTCTCTTCCACATACTCAGCAATTCAGTAACAAGAACCTTCTTAGACTTGAGATGAAAAATGCTATCCATCCCCAGAGGAAGAACTGTTGGTATCTGAATACAGATTAAAGAATACTTTTTTTAAAACTTTGGTTTTCTTGAGTTTCTTTTTCTTGTTTATGTTTTCTTTCACAACATAACTATTATGAATGTTTTGCATGACTACACATGTAGAAACTATATGGAATTGTTTGCATTCTATAAGGGGGAGGGAGGGAATTTGGAAAGTTTTAAAAATGACTGTAAAAAGTTGTTTTTACATGTAACTGGGGGAAAATAAAATACTAAACAAAAGCTTAAAAAAAAAACCTTATTCCTTACTCGTGATCCTCCATGCCTTTTTGCTGGCTGTCCCCTCAAGCCTAAAATGCTCTCCATCCTCACTACTGATTCTCTATATTGCTTCAATATTCAGTTCAAATCCAACCTTTTGTGGGAGGCCTCAATTTCCTGCCTTTGAAGTCCTTCCCTCTAAAATTACTTTCCATTTACACTGTTACCTATGTTGTCTATACATAGTTATTTGCATATTGTCTCCATCAGATTATGAGCTCCTTGAGAGCAAGGGCTGCTTTTGCCTTTCTTTGTACCTCTAGCACTTAGAATAATATGGCACATAGAAGTGCTTATTAATATATGCCTGTTGGCTAACTATATTCATTTTACCAAGGAGGAAAATGAGGCCCAGAGGGGGAGAAATGACTTGCTCACGTTCACACAGATATGGAGGAGAGCTGGAATCTCAATTCAGATGTAGTCGCCATTTCACTACACCATAATTATTTATTCTTTGGGTCTCTAAACATTTCCACTTCATAGAATTGTTTATAGTTGGAAAGGATCTTAGCAGGCATCTAGATCAACTCATAACCAAAAAAGGACTCCCCCTACAGAACATGAAAAATGGTCATCCATTCTTTGTTTGAAAATCTCCAGGGGGGAACCCACTGCCTCCTGGAACAATTCATTCTGCTTGTGGATAGTTCTAAATATTAGGAAGATTTTCAATTTTTCTGGAGGCTATCATGTTCTTTAACTTGGAGCTATATAACATCAGTGGGAAAATACTAATAGGAAGAAGCTTGTTTGTTTTGGGAAGAATCTTGAAGTCATTATATTTTTTAAAAAATTTGGTACCTTCCCAAGGACAATATAGTGTGTTCCTTCTACTCTTGTTCAGTTTTAGGCCCAACTCATTCATATGAAGTATCTGTCATTCATTCATTCAACAACGATTTATCCAGCACCATTATCTGCCACATACTGTGGATACAAAAACAAATAAAACATCCCTGTCCACAAAGAACTTACATTCCTTTTTCACAGAGATACATATACTGATGGTTGAGTCCATCAAACTACATCAAGTGTGAAAGTGGTTCTTAAACAGAAAAAAAATTGCTTAAGGTCATCTTTTGACAGTAGTCAGTATGAATTTTAGTCCAAGCCAAAGTAAGTGGAAAAAAATCACAGGTAGTGGCATCATACAGTTAGAGCTACAAAACTTCAACCTACTGATCTCACCAGTTAAGATTACATTCTAAAGATGTCACTGTTAGGAGAAAGTCTTCTTTGTGCAAAAATATTCCTAACATTCATGAAAAAAAAAACCTGGAAATAATACATATGTTTAACAATTATGATATATGTAGATAATGGAATATTAGTGGACATGAGAAATGACAAATATGAAGAATATTATGGATGAAATACAGGAAACCATCAAAGTGGAAAATCAAGTGGAAACAAAACAATACACTGTGATCCATGTCCAAGGATATTTCTAGAGCCAGTTGGAAGGGCTAGTGAGGGCCCATTATTAAAATGTCAGTGTTAGCAGTGTTGGTTAACACCTCAGAAATCAGCAAACTACAAACTGACTTTATTTATTGTTTTATTGACTAGCTAGACCTAAAGTGATGGGGAAAAAAATGTTAATTGTGTAGATTAAACTTAAAAGTGTGTCAAGTGGGGGAAAAAAGAAAAGTTTACTATGCTGGGGCTTGGGGATAAATGAACAGTCCCTTGCCATTGAAGAGCCTGTATTCCACTAGTATGTAACCTAGTCCATCCACTCCATTAAAAAAAAAAAAATTGTCATCTTCATTACCTGGATCATCCTAATAACCTCCAAACTGGTCGTCTAGCCTTCTATTTTTGCCTTTTCCAATCTATTCTTCACATATCTGCAAAAATTACCTTCTTGGGGCGGCTGGGTGGCGCAGTGAGTAAGAGCACCGGCCTCGGAGTTGGGATGATTGGAGATTGAATCCGGCCTCAGAAAATGAGCACCCACACATAAATAATGACTAGCCGTGTAAACTTGAGCAAGTTACTTAAACCCCAATTGCTTAAAAAAAAATTTTTTTAATTACCTTCTTAATGCAAAAAGCTTACTACATCACTCCCTTGCTCAAAAAGCTTTAATGCGGAGAGTGCCATAGAATTTTCTAGCACAAGTCATAGGGGCGGAGCCAAGATGGCGGAGTAGAAACAGCATTTCCAATGTGCTCTGCCCCACACAAATTTCAAACAATGTGAAAGGGAGCTCCGAACAACTTCTGGAGCCACAGCACCCACAGAACAGCACAGAGAAGCTAACCTCCTGCTGAGGACAGCCCAGCAGCCCTGCAGGGAGCAGCCAGCGCAGTGCTCGGAGAGCAGGCAGCACAGCGCACTGGGAACCAACAGCGCAGCCTGCAGCCCGCAGAGCCGAGCCCAGGTCCGCAGTTTTAGCCCCGGGCAGCCGGGCCTTCAGCCAGCTGGAGGGACCCCAGAACACCAGCAACTGTGGTGATTCCAGAATTATCAGCACAGATATGCCTAGGACAAAGTGAGAGGTTAGTGCCCTATGGACTTTGGGACCAGTATTTGGGGAATGAGTGCCTTCCTCCCCTGGGGGCGAAAAGCTGCTGAAGAAACGCAGCCCACAAGCCATTTTGCAGCATCAGCAGTGGCTCTAGCTCCTGGTCTGCGAACTGTGGGAGATGCAGCAATCAGTCTGGGGGTTAATCGCTCCTGCTTTAAACTGCCTGGATCTGGACTGTGGTCTGGGGGGGAAGTTTGGGGTGGGTATCCAACTTGCCAGAGTGGGTGGAGGCTTTACAGAGGCCACCCAACTGGCAGAAGTTGTGAAGACCCCACATTTGGACGGAAGCTCCCCTATCTGGTGGCAGAGTCCTACTGTGGCAACAAGCCCAAAAATCAAGTAATTAAGTGGCAATATGCCTAGGCAAACAAAACAAAATAAACAGAAAAGTTCAACATTGGACTCCTATTTTAGGGGCAAAGAGGCTCAAAGCATGGAGGAGGACTGTGAGGTCAGAACTCCTGCACCAAAAGCCCCAAATGAAAATACAAGCTGGCTACAGGCCATAGAGGACCTTAAGAAGCAGATAAGAGAAGTGGGGGAAAATTTGGGAAGAGAAATGAAAAAGATGCAAGAAAAGTATGAAATGACAGTCAACAGCCTGACTGAGGAAAATAACACCTTAAAAAATAGACTAACTCAAATGGCAAAAGAGGCTCAGAAAGGCAATGAGGAGAAAAATGCCTTAAAAAGTCGAATTTGCCAGATGGAAAAAGAATCTCAAAAGCTCACTGAGGAGATTCATTCCTTCAGAGTTAGACTGGAGCAAATGGAAGCTAGTGACTTTATGAGAAATCAAGATACTATTAAACAGATCCAAACAAATGAAAGAATAGAAGGCAATGTGAAATATCTCATGGGAAAAACCACTGACCTGGAAAATAGATCCAGGAGAGATAATTTAAAAATTATTGGACTACCTGAAAGCCATGATCAAAGAAAGAACCTAGAAATCATCCTTCAAGAAATTCTCAAGGAAAATTGCCCTGATGTTTTAGACCTAGAGGGAAAAATAGAGGTTGAAAGAATCCACAGATCACCTCCTGAAAAAGATCCCAAAAAGAAAACTCCCAGGAATATTATAGCCAGGTTCCAGAATCCCCAGATCAAGGAGAAAATACTACAAGCAGCCAGGAAGAAACAATTTCAATATTGTGGAAACACAATCAGAATGGCACAGGACCTGACAGCTTCTACACTGAGGGATAGAAGGGCATGGAATATGATATTCCAGAGGGCAAAAGAGCTGGGAATGAACCCAAGGGTCACCTACCCAGCAAAACTGAGTATCTTGTTTCAGGGGAAAATATGGTCATTCAGTGGAATAGAGGACTTTCAAGCATTCTTGATGAAAAAACCAGAGTTGAATAGAAAATTTGACATTCAGACACAAGAAGCAAGAGATGCTTGAGAAGGTAATCAAGGAAAAGAAATCAAAAGGAACTTATCAAAGTTGGACTATTTACAGTCCTACATGGAAAAACAATAACTGTGTTTGATGAAACCTTTCTCATTAAGAAAATAATTGAAGAAGGGTACATGGCATATGTTCACAGGTATACATGGATAGAGGGCACAGGTTGAATTTGATGGAAAGGGATGACTCTTTTTTTTTTTTTTGGAGGGCAATTGGGGTTGGGTGACTTGCCCAGGTTAACGTGGCTGGGTTTTTGTTTGTGTGTTGGGTGTCTGGGGCCAGATGTGAGCTCAGGTCCTTCTGGCTCCGGGGCTGGCTCTCTGCTCACTGCGCCACCTAGCCGCCCCAAGGAAGGGATGATTCTTAAGGGGTGAAGTCAAGAGGTGAGAGAGGAAAGTGGCAAGAGGAGATGGAGAGAGACAGGGTAGGGCAAACTATCTCATGTAGAAGAGGCAAGGGGAAGTAGTTGCAAGGGAGGGGAAGAACAGGAAGGCAAAAAGGCAAAAGCATATTCTCATTGAAGTTGGCTCAAGGAGAGAATCACATACATACTAAATGGAATATCTTACCCTCACTCACTCTCCTGAGTAGGGGAAAGGGGGATGAGAGGGGGGATGATGGAGGGGAGGGCATTCTGGGGAGAGGGGAGGTTAGAAGTACCCACTATCAAAGAGGGACAGGATCAAAGTAGGGAATGGACCAGGTGGAAGGTGAGACAGGTGGGAGGGAAATATAAGCAGTCTTTTACAATATATCTACTATGGTAATGTTTTGCATAGATATACATGTACAACACATACTGAACTGCTTATCTTCTCAGAGGGTGTGGGTGACAGGGGAGAAAGGGAATGGATCTGAAAATCAAAGTTTTAAAATTAAATGTTTCATAAGATGTCCAGGCAGTGGGGCTCAAAGATTCACCTTGCCCTAATGGCAAAGTCGAAGGGGGTATGGGAGAAGATATGGGAGAGAGCAGATTGGATGAGGGGATATCTAGTGGGACTGCTATTCTGGGGTGGTGGGTAGAGAAAAAATGGGGGAAAAATGTAATTTATAATCTGGTGGAAATGAATGATGTAAACCAGAAGTTAATAAAGCATTTGTTTAATTAAAAAAAAAATAAAAGAGAAAAAAAAAGAATTTTCTAGCACAGACTTGCTCTGTGTCCAATACAAGTGAGCTTTTAATGAACTTTACTTTTCTTTAGAAAAAAAAAAGTTTTACTGCTATCCTACTGCCTATAAAATAAAATAGGGGCGGTAGGTAGGTGGTGCAGTGAATAGAGCACTACCCTTGGAGTCAGGAGAACCCAAGTTCAAAACCAGCCTTAGACACATAAAACTTATTAGCTGTGTGACCTTGGGTAAGTCACCTAACCCCAACTGCTCTGCCCTTTCCCCTCAAAACAAAACAAAACCAAAGATAAAAACCAAATCATAGAAACAATAATTTTTGGGCAGCTAGGTGGCACAGTTAATATAGCACCAGCCCTAGAGTCAGGAAGACCTGAGCTCAAAACTGGCCTCAGACACTTGACACACTTATTAGCTGTATGACCAATGCATTGCCTTCCCCTCCAAAACTTTTTTTTTAATTAAGATAAAATAAAAACCTCTTAGCCTATAATTAATGGCCATGCACAATTTGGCTTAAACCTATCTTTACAATTTTATTTCGGAGTATATGATTCCAGCACCAAAGAAGCTCCACACAAGCAGAAGAGTGTGTAATAAATGATGATGTGAGCCAGGTGGGAGCTTGTCAGCGAAAGTCCATTTATTCATCTGAGGGTTAGGGTTTATATGCTGTAGGTGAAGCACTTACATCATACTTTCTCATGGAAAACTTCACATGGTTTGTTACAGGAGGCACCTAACTTGCAACTTTGCAGGAGGCTACTCCTGTGGGAGCTTCCCCGCTTTCTTACCTCATGTGCCACTTCCTTATCTATATCACTCAAATAGCCACGGTTCCAGGAACAGCCAGAATGTTCCAAGCCTCCCTAGCACAGAAAGATGATGAGGGGGGATGGCAAGCCAACATCCTGAGAAATAGTGAGCCCAGGAGGATAGGAACAAGCTCAAGGTAGAACGTGGCCTGGATCCGCATCCCTTTTGGGGGCTCCTCAGAGCTGGTCCTTGACTTTGCCCCCTATAAGTATATACCTCCAAACACTGTAAGTTCGAGTGAAACAATGCTACTGGCTATGTGAAGTTACTGTAGGCTTATTCACCTCCAGACATTTTTTAATGATGCTGCTTATCCCTCTCACAAGAGTGGAACATGCTTCTTCCTCTGTCCTTATCTTCCTTCAAGGCCCAAGTCTGGTACTACTCCTCTACATAACCTTCTCTAATTCTGCTCTCCCCACAATTAGAAATGATAATTCCTTAAAATTGCTTAAAGTATTTTACCTGAATCTCTCTTATGTCTCTCTCACATTCTACCTGGTATCATGTTCAATGAAGTAAATATTATATCCCTCCTATTAGAATGTAAGTTCCATATAGGTAGAAGTCATGTATCTTCATCTTTCTATACCCAGTACCTTGTACACAATAGAAAATTAACAGATATCTGACAATCTGAATACCTACTAGCTGGCCCTATTATTGTTTTTCCTTTTTCCCCCTTTAGCTTCTCAAACTACATCAGTTTACAGTCATTGTTGTCTAGCTTTCCTTCCATATTTGAATCCATGACTTAATTTTTCCCTGCTTGTGACAATCAAATCTGGATAGAGGTCTTCACTATGCAATCCAATTTCATAAACATGTAATATATTAAGTTATTATTATACACAAGGCACTATGCTAAGCATTAAGGATACAAAGACAAAAATAAAAGGTCTCAATTCTCAAGATACTTAAAAATACCTGATGATAAATTATGTGATAATATACCTACAGTCAGCCCTAAAAAGACCACATTTGGATTAGTGTGTTCAATTCAGGATGCCATATTTTAGGAAGGACACTGAAAAACCTGGAAGATATCCAGAGAACAGCCAGATAGGTGAAGAGCTTTGAAATGATGCCATCTATTGAAGGAAATGGGGATATTTACCTAGAAGAATACAAGACTTGGGGGAAGAGAGAGCATGTGAAAGAGGAATTAAATTTATTCTGTATGGTCCTAGAACGCAAAACTAGAAGCAATGGATGGAAGTTGCAAAAGAAGCAAATTTATACCTGATATAGGGGGAAATGTCCTAACATTTAGAGTTCTAATAAAGTAGAATGAGCTACTTAGGAAGGCATTGGTTTTCCCCTCCCGGAAGGTCTTCAAGGAAAGGCTAGATAAACACATGTTAATTATATTGGAGAGGAGATGGTCTGTGAGATCCCATCTAATTCAGACCTTATTCAAGTGGGAAATTATGTCATTATAAAACTGCACAAAACCCATGCTTAACACAATAGCTGACATATACTAAGTAATCACTTAAATGCTTTTTGGTTGATTGATAACCAACTCTAAGAACTTGTTTAATAATTTGTTATTGGATTTGCTGATTTTTAAGTCAATAATGACAGCATGTAGGAGTTTCCCAGCCCTTTTTATGACAGGATCATCTTTTCACTTCTTAGAAAAGAAGAGATACCTTTGAAAGGGAGGAGGCAAAGCACAGAGAACTATTGTGAACAGCAGTGAGACTTGAGTGAGGGAGGGGAACCTTCTCAGTGGCTGCTGATACTGCAATAAACAGAAAACTGGCCTTGAAGATTATTGATGTCCCTGAGGATTCAAGGCCTATTATGTGGAGAACAGTGAGAAGGAGACAACATAGTCGAGAAGAAAAATATACATATTATAACACTATGAGAACAGTTGTAAAGCAGCATATTAAGTACAGAATGAGAGTAAAGGAATGATTAAAGTGTGGTATGTCAGAGAAAACCGTGGACAATATGAGTTTTCAAACTTTTGTTGTTTTAACCTGCCCTAAAAAAAAATCTGAGTTCTCCTGGAATAGAAATCTATAGTATGTTTCTGTTATGTTACTCTTCTGTTCTCCCCTTTTAACTTACTGTAAAAACTTTTCTCTCAGTACATCTTCCTTCATTTCCTGGTCTTAGGAAAATGTATATTGAGAGCAAATTCTTTATAAACAAAACATACATTTCCTTCTGACTGAACAGGCTATATCTTTTTAGTCTCACATTATCTCAATTTTACGAGTCATGGCTGTGTTCATAAATCATTAACTCCAATTCCAGTCTATTTTCTAGCTTTCTTAAATTTGCATGTGTCTTAGGCAAACTTCTTGGACCCTCCCTAGAATGTAATTCTTCTAGGAGCTGTGAAGAGTGACATCCACAAGCTTTACTGACCTGTTACCTTGGTCCCAATTTAAACCTTCTTCATTATATTATCCAGCATCTTCCCTGAGATATTCTTCCGTTCCTGAAAAACTATGCTCTATCTCAGCTTTACAAGTCCTCTTCCTTCAGGGGTCCACACAGGGGTCTAGGAAACCAAGAAAGAAGTGCAAAATCTCTTGCTAGAGAATCGTTCAGTCAAAATCAAATGAGCACCTCCTGTGTATAATAAAGCACTGGGCTAATAAGTGCTTTGGAAATAGAAAGGTAGAGAGCAAGTGAATTTGCCCCCCTAAGCTTACATTCAAGTTGTCAGAGATAACACATACAAGTAACTATATCACAAGGCAGAAAGGGAAAATTTCAGTAAGAGTAGCTCAAAGTGCTAAAGAAACTCAGATTAAACAGAGAACCTTTCCACTTGGAAACATCAGTGAAGACTTCATGGAGGAGGTGGTATTTAAGTTGGAACTTAATGGACAGGAGGGGTTTCAATAAAGTAGGAGTGAAGAGGAGGTAGGAAAGTGACATAAAAGGCAGAGAGGAACATGTGAGCAGAAGAAGACAGTTCAGAAAGCATGGAAAGGAAGACTAGGAATTCAATTTGGCTGAAGCATAGATATGAAAGAGAGTGATGAGAGATAAGACTGAAAAAGACAGACTGAGGTTGAATCATGGAGGAACCAGAATGTCACCCAATAAATTCTAAACATTACCTGTAGACAATGAGAAGCAATTAAAAGCTTTATTTTCTTTCTATTTCTTTCTTTTTCTCTCTGTCTCCTTTCTTCCTCTTCCTTCCTTCCTTCCTTCCTTCCTTCCTTCCTTCCTTCCTTCCTTCCTTCCTTCCTTCCTTCCTATCTTTCTTTGTTGTATTAGAGGACTGACAGAGAATCACAAACTCAGCATTGGGAGGAACCAAAAAAAAAAAAAAATCTAGTCTATTCCAAAACACAAGAATGTTCCCTATAAAATATCCAACAAGAAGTAATCCAGCCTTTGCTTGAAGAATAACAGTAAGGGTGAAGCCTACATCCCAAAGCAGACCACTTTATTCTGGATAGCTCTGATTATTAGGAAGTTTACACACATACACACACATAATACACACACACACACACACACACACACACATTCTCTCTCTCTCTGTCTCTCTCAATTTGCCTCATTCCAACTTTTACCCATTGCTCCTGGTTTTGCCCTCTTGCACCACATAGAACAAATCTAACATCTATTACATATAATGGCATTTCAAGTACTTAGAGACAGCTATTCTGTCCCCCACTAATATTTCTCTTTTTTAGTTTAAATATCCCTGGTTTCTTCAACAGGTCTCGATATAGCAAAATCTGGAAGTTCTTCATCATCCTGGTTGCCCTACTCTGCATGCTCTCTTGCTAATCAATGTCTTTCTAAAATTATGGTGCCTAGAATTAAATCCAGATGAGCTCTGATGAGAGAAGAGTATATTAAGACTATCACCTCCCTAGTTCTTTACATTGGGCCATCAGCTAACTAAGCATGAAGGAGGATATAATGTAGTGGAGAGACCTTTTTTTGTGACTTTGGAGTAAGGAAAATCTGGGTTCAAGTCTTGCCTCTGACACATACTGGCTGTGATGTCATACATAATATATGATGTTGGAAAAATTACTTAGGGCCTCATGCAACTCTCTTAAGATTATAAATTGCAGAGGAAGTGCAAACCTGCACCGATAGAAGCAATTCCTCAGTGTGAGCTCTCTCCCTACACTGTAAAAATCATAGATCTAGGGGGCGGCTAGGTGGCGCAGTGAATAGAGCGCCGGCCCTGGAATCAGAAGGACCTGAGTTCGGAGCCGGCCTCCGACACTTAATCCGCACAAACAAAAACCTAGCCGTGTAACCTTGGGCAAGTTACTTAACCCCAATTGCCCTAAAGGGGCGGCTAGGTGGCGCAGTGAGTAAGAGGGCCGGCCTCGGAGTTTGGATGACCCGAGATCAGATCCGGCCTCAGAAAATGAGCACCCACGCATAAATAATGACTAGTCCTGTAACCTTGAGCAAGTTACTTAACCCCAATTGCTTAAAAAAAAAAAAAAAATCATAGATCTAACTTAAAAAAAAATATTCCGTTAGTTTGTTGGGTTTTTTAACTCATATTAAGCTTGCAGGATTTTTTTTTTTGTATTAATGGCTGCCTAGCCACAACTCCCTCAATCTTATAACTTACAAGGTTGGTTTACTGAAACCATTTCTACACTTTTACATTTATTCTAATTAGGCCCAATCTTGTAGCCTGTAAAGATTTTTTAGCTCTTGCCCTTAAACATATTCACTATCCAACCCTCTGCTTTTTGTTTTCATCAAATTTGATAAATATAGCATTTATGTATAGCATAGTATATCCCCACGAGACTCACTTTCCCAAGCCCAACTAACACTGGTGGGTTGAGTCCCAAGACAACAGCTGACCACATATCTCCTTAAGACTGTAGGGGTAACCCTGAGGAATTGGGGATTTTGAATACTACTAGACTCCATCTGGTATGTTCCTCAATGTCATTTAACCAATTAGCATCTCCTTAATATCAGTTAAACAATGAATATCAATTAGCTTTTAAAAGGGATATTTACTGAGAAGGTATGGCAAGGACTAGAGTAAAATACCATCCTCCTAAGAGTCTGGGCCACACTCTCACACAAGTAAATACACAGTCCAGGAGAAAGTGGGTTCAGGTTTAGAGAATACAGATGGCAAAGAGGTAACTCACAGCTTGCTTCCGGGAGTTCTCATGAAATGCCCCTTTCTTTAATGTGTCTAGTTTGTCATCTCTCAGTTCATCAGATGGATGCATTATTAATGACCTAGTCTGTCCTATAACATAGTGAAGGGGGGGAAGAGGGGAGGAAAGGGGAGCAAACTCTGACTCTCCTGCCTCCTAGTAACAGGCACAAGGGTCTGATTCCTCAAAGGATTCCTCAGGATTAACTCCAGAATATCTCCTGCTCGAATCTCCTTCTTTTCATATAAGCCAATATATATATGTCTAATTCTTTTTTTAACACTTTCAAATAATCAAATATGTTTCCCAGACTGCCACCTAACTTAAACCTTTGAGTGAGAGAATCTGTTCTCCCACTACTATTATCCCTGCCCTGAGGTTGAACTCACGTAGCCTATTATGTCCCACCAATCCCAAACCAAAGCCTGCTTCACATCACTTCAAGAAATTGGCTGCCCTATGGATCAAGTCACTATCTCTGTCACTGTGACTCAGACCCACACTTTCTTCCCTGGCTACCACTCCCCTTCTGTTTTGTCTCTTCTTATTAAAATATAAACTCCTTAAGAGAAGGGACTGCTTCACCATGGTATTGTATTCCCAATATTGGGCACCGTCTCTGGAATACAGTGAGTCCTTAATAAGTGTTTTTTCATTCATTCATCATTAATTAATTTACATTAAATTACAGAAGACTACATTAGATGACATATAGAAAAATATACAAATTACATTAAATAAATTACAGATGAGGATTCAGCATTCAGACTAATTCTATATGTTGAACCATTTCAACCAATTCCCAATCTGCCTAAACATATGTGTCTATAAATACATATATTTATATATGTGACATATAAGTATATAGTTATATTTATATCTTTCTATCTACCTATCTATCTATTGAGAGCAGCCAGGTGGAGCAGTGGATAATGTGCCTGGCCTGAAGTCAGGAACACTCATTTTCCTTTGTTGAGATCTGGCCTCAGACACTTACTCACTGTGTGACCCTGAGCAGGTAACTTAACCTTGTTTTCTCATCTGTAAAATGAGCTGGAGAAGGAAATGGCAAATCACTCTAGAATCTTTGCCAAGAAAACCCCAAAGAGGGTCACAAAGAGTAGGATATGACCAAAACAACTTAACAGCAGCAGCAACAATAATATATAAACATATATACACATACATGCATCCATATATACATATCTATATACATATGTACATGATGAGAAAGAGAGAGCACCCAAATCTCAGTCCAAAATTGTTAATTGATCCTGTAGAAAAGGTGAAAAGTACACGGGAAAATTGGGCACAAATTCTACCCTACCTTTTTTCTTCCCTCTTTTCTCTTTGTTCTTTTAAAATTTCTTCCCTTTCTCCTCTCTTAGCTGGCACAATGAGAGTGAAGTAGTCAGGACTGACAATAGGTAGGAAAAGAAAAACTAGCTCCATTCCTTTTATCACCACTTAAAGCCTAAAATCTGCTGCTGTTTTTCATATAGATGGTTATCTACCTTTTCCTCACCCTTTTATAGAATTCTACTATTAATAGCAGAATTAACATAGTACCTAGCAGCCAGGAAGAAACAATTTCAATATTGTGGAAACACAATCAGAATAGCACAGGACCTGGCAGCTTCAACACTGAGGGATCGAAGGGCATGGAATATGATATTCCAGAGGGCAAAAGAGCTGGGATTGAAGCCAAGGGTCACCTACCCAGCAAAACTATTTTCTTCCAGAGGAAAATATGGTTATTCAGTGGAATAGAGGATTTTCAAGCATTCTTGGGGGAAAAAAACAGAGTTGAATAGAAAATTTGACATCCAGACACAAGAAGCAAGAGATGCCTGAGAAGGTAATCAGGGAAAAGAAATCAAAAGGAACTTATCAAAATTGACCTATTTACATTCCTACATGTAAAAACAACTGTGACTGATGAAACCTTTCTCAGTATGAAAATAATAGAAGAAGGGTATATAGGCATATGAATACATATGTGAATGTGCATATATATGTTTACAGTTATACATAGATAGAGGGCATAGGTTGAATTTGTTGGTAAGGGATGATACTTAAGGGATGAAATTATGAGGTGAGAGAGGATAGTGGCAAGAGGAGATCGGGAGAGACAGGGTAGGGTAAACTATCTCATGTAGAAGAAGCAAGGGGAAGTGGCTACAGGGGAGGGGAAGAACAAGAAGGCAAAAAGGCAAAACCATATTCTCATTGAATTTGGCTCAGGGAGAGAATGACATACATACTAAATGGGATATCTCAACCTGCAACAGAATAGGGGGAAGGGGGATAAGAGGGGGGATGATGGAGGGGAGCGCATTCTGGGGGGAGGGGAGGCTGGAAGTACCCACTATCAAAGAGGGACAGGATCAAAGTAGGGAATGGACCAGGTGGGGGGATGGGATGGGTGGGAGGGAATTATAAGCAGCCTTTTACAATATATTTACTATGGTAATGTTTTGCATAGCTAGACATGTACAACACATACTGAATTACTTATCTTCCCAGAGGGAATGGGTGACAAGGGAGGAAGGGAATGGATCTGAAATTCGAGGTCTTAAAATTAAATGTTTCAAATATATATATATATATGTATATATATATAAATACTATTATTAATAATATTCTGCATGTAATTGGGAGATAAGATGTGCAGGCATTGGGGCACAGAGATTCACCTTGCTCTAATGGAAAAGTCGAAGGGGGTATGGGAGAAGATATGGGAGAGAGCAGATTGGATGAGGAGATATCTTGTAGGACTGCTAGTCTGGGATGGTGGGTAGGGGAAAAATGGGGAAAAAATTGTAACTCAAAATCTGGTGGAAATGAATGATGTAAACCAGAAGTTAATAAAGCATTTGTTTAAAAAAATTAAAAAAAAAAACATAGCACCTGGCACATAGTAAGTGCTTAATAAATGTTTTGTATTTATTCTTCTTTTTGAGTCATTATGTGTTTTTTTCTAAACATTTCTATAATTTCCCAATACTCTCTTCCCTATCCTTGCACCCATAGATTCCTTTTTTTTTTCAAAGATTCCTTTTTTTTTGGAGGGCAATTGGGGTTAAGTAACTTGCCCAAGGTTACACAGCTAGGTTTTTGTTTGTGTGTGTTTTAAGTGTCTGAGGCCGGATCCGAACTCAGGTCCTTCTGACTCCAGGGCCGGCGCTCTACTCACTGCACCACCTAGCCGCCCTAAAAGATTCCTTTCTTAAAACAAAGAAAGATGGTTGAGTAAAACAAATCAACACATTGGTCATATCTGACAAAACATACCTAATTCTACCTCTATAATAAACAACTATAATTGTGGTTGATCACAGAATTCTTAGGGTCATACCACAACTTCCTTGGGGCTATGCCATGGCCCCCACATTGGAGACTGCTGTGCTAGATTTGTTACTGCAATGATCACATTTCTAATATCTTTCAATGCTGTTTTTCTTTACATTACTATAGTCACTATAAACTATTCTCTTAGTTCTGCCTACTTCACTTTTAATCAGTTCATATAAGCCTTCACAAATTTCTATGAGATCTTCATAGTCATCATTTTTTATGACACAATAATATTCCATTACATTTTTATACCATAATTTGTTCACCCATTCCCCAGGTGACAGGCATCTGCTTTATTTCTGTTTTTTGCTACCAAAAAAGGTTGCCCCCCCCGCCCGACATACACACAGCCTCTTCCTTCTGTCTTTGACTTACTTGGGGGTACATGCACAGAAGTAATAGCAACTAGGTTGAAAGACATGTAGGATTAGGGTTTAGTGGTTTTTCTACTTTAGTTCCAAATTGTTTTCTAGGACATTTGGAGATATTCACAATTCTTTAGTCTGTCTTCTTCCCCAAAATCTCTCTAGCATTTACCATTTTTTATTTTGCCTATACTGTTGTTGTTTGTTCAATCGTTTCAGTCCTGTCCAACTCTTTTTTTTTGTTTGTTTGTTTTGTTTTTTGCTTTTTGGAGGGGGGAAGGCAGGGCAATTGGGGTTAAGTGACTTGTGCAAGGTCACATTGCTATTAAGTGTTAAGTGTGTGAAGCCGGATTTGAACTCAGGTTCTCCTGACTCCAGGGAGGGTGCTCTATTCACTGCACCACCTAGCTGCCCCCCCCTCCAATCCAATTCTTTGTGACCCTATTTGGGGTTTTCTTGACAAAAATACTGCACAGTGGAAGCCAAGGGGCCTAGAAAAGGCCTCTTGAGAACAGAAAAGTATATGAAGACATATCTGAACTCTGGAAGATGAGTCATCCTGACTCCAGGCCTGGCAATCTATCCACTACATCATCTAGCAGCCTTTTTCCCAATACTGCTCAGCTGATAATTGTGAGGAGTTATTTCAATTTGCATTTCTCTTATTAACAGTGCTTTGAAGTATCCTTTCATATGGCTGTTGATAATTTACATTTTTTAATTTGCCTTTTAACATGACTTGACCAGTCTACAGAAAAATTGTTCTTATGTTCCACTTATTCTTTCTTTTTCCCCACCATACATAGGCCCAGGCATCTGGCATTGTGTAGCACTAACATTACAACCAGAAGACTTAAGATTAAATCCCAGTTTTGTAATAGGTTTGTGACTTTAGGCAAATTATTTTTCCCCTATGGGATCTCACTTTCCTCATCTCTAAAATGGAGATAATACCTGTATATGGCTGATGTATGACTCAAGTGAGACAAATTATATTGAGGTGCTTTGTAGCTCTAAGCTTTGTGACAAGATCCTCCTGTTGTATGAAAAATCTCTATCATATTTTGAAGATACTTCCTTGCATACTACTAATTATAATAGTTTGCATTAATATAGTACTTGAAGGTTTGAAAAACATTTTTCTCACATAAATTCTGTAAATTAGAGAGCATAAATATTATTATTTGTATTTTACAAATGAGAAAGCTGAGGCTCAGAGAGGTTATATAAATTGCTTATTATCTAATCTTACTTAACTCACATTTAATCTATTTATCAACTAATAAATGCTGAAACCAGGAGTCAAGCTAAAGTTTTCTAATGCTATTGCTTTTTTCATATATTATGGTGCCTCTCTACTTAATAGTTCATAGTGCCCACCAATAATCATGAAAAAATTGCTGCCCTAGACAGCCCAACCCTATTAATATGCAGGCCACAACACAGCAGGGACAATACTGTTTTATAAACAAATGTGAGGAGAAAGTGAAATTTTTGCTAGTCAAAATACAACTTATATTTTATTCTGATCCAAATTCATTAGCATAGCAAGCCACAGAGAATATCAAAATTTCCAGTCCTAAATCAGATAGTTGCCCGGGACACAGGACTTAAATCTCTGTGTGTCTTGTGGTCCCTGCTGTACAATATTCCTGGCTACCAACTTTGAGGTTCCATTTTTTCAAGGCTACCTACCTATCACAGTTGGGTCCAATCTGCTATGATATGCTGACTAAAAAACCTTTCCTCATACGGGTAGACTGGAACCTTTTTATTCAAAGTCTGAGAAAATGAACCACCACAACCAGATAACAAAGACCAATGTGTTAACAGGAAAAGATTAAATAATTTAACTCCTATGTCTGAGGCTGAGATGGTCCTCTATATTAGATAATAATCCAATGATTTAAACTTAGAAATTCACAACATAAATTTTGGCTCAAAATGCAAATGAAGTCAGAACAAAAAGACAGTGAAGGAGGTATGGTCAGTTTTCTGCTCACCTGTCATTCACTCTTGATTTGATTATGTGTATCTCATGTGAGGAAATCTAGCAACTGGAAGAAGGAAACATGTTGGAGAGCATTTGAGTAAAGATCAACAGAGATAGGAACAGAAGTAATATTTTCATGGCAACATACTCAGATTACATGGGCCAAAAGAGGAAATAGAAGAACTTAAAAAACAGATTAGGAGCCTGAAATGAAAGCATAATATAGTAGTGATAGGGGCAGGGGTCTTCAATTATCAGAGACAGCTAGTTCGCACAGTGGAGTGCTAGACCCGAAGTCAGGGAGACCTAGTCTCATATACTTACTCTGTGTGTGTGTGTGTGTGTGTGTGTGTGTGTGTGTGTGTGTGTGTACTTGAGTTTTATCTTTTCAAAACTTTACCACGCTGCACCTCAATGCTTTTTGATATTTTTTATTAGTGAACTAGATAAAGACATAGGTGGTACACTCATCAGATCTGTAGATAAAGAAAAGCTGGAAGGGATAATTAACACACTTTATGACAGTCCATATCCAAAAGGATTTTAACAGGATAGATCATTGGGCTGAATCTAATAAGACAAAATTTGATAAAGATGAATGTAAAGTCTTGTACTTGGGCACAAAAAAAATCAACTCCATAGGTCTAAGATAAGGAGGTATGGATAGATTATAATTGTTCTGAAAAAAGATCTTGGGGTTTTAGTGTACTATAAGTAAGCTAAATATCAGTAAGTAGTAAGATGTCAATGCCAAAAACAGTGCCAAAAAGCACTGTTGGGCTGCCTTAAGAGGGTATAACTTCTAAGAACAGAGAAATGATAGTCCTGCTATACTCTGTTTCTGTTAGATGTCATCTGCAGGACTGTGTTCAATTCCGGGCACTTTAAAAAGACATTGACGGGGTGGCTAGGTGGTGCAGTGTATAAAGCACAGGCCCTGGAGTCAGAAGGACCTGAGTTCAAATCCAGCCTCAGACACTTAACACACACACAAAAAAAACATAACTGTGTGACCTTGGGCAAGTTACTTAACCCCAACTGCCCTACCCTCCCCACTCCAAAAAGAAAAGAAAAAAACAAGACACTGATAGCTACAATATGTCAATAAGAGGATGGAAAATCAGAAGTCTATGACATGAAAATTGGTCAAAGGAAATGGGCATTTTTACCCTGGAAAAAGAAGACTCAGCAGAGACATGATAGCTATGTTCAAGTATTTGAAGGGCTATTATGTGGATTTATTCTCTTTGGCCACAGTGAACAAACTGAGGATTAATGGATCAAAACGACAAAGAGGTCACTTTATATTTGATGTCAAGAAAAACTCTAACAATTAGAGCCTCAAAAAGTGAATTGGATTTCCTCAAGATGTGCATGTGTGTGCATGGACATGTGTACTAGCGCACAGGGCTCCTCTTTTTTGGGTATTTTTAAGCAGAAGCCACATGTCCATTTGTTGGGTACACTCTCATGGGAATTCTTGTAGTGTACAGGTTGGACTAGATAAATTAGCTATATTCCCCTTTAAATAAAATGTTGTGATTCTGTGACCCTGAAGAGGCCTTTTGGGCCCCCACTGTACATTCCCCTCTGAGGTTATTTTATATCTACTCTGTATGTATCTTTATATACATATATATGTGGGGGGTGGGTGTGTATATACATATACACACACATATATATATACATATACTTACATATATGTGTGTATCTATCCACAGGTATACACATACACACAAAGTAAGTATATGAGACTAGATTTCAACTAAAGACAAGCCTTCAAAGAAGCTTGATTTTTATTGCTAGCAAAAATTCTAGAATGTTTTAATAACAAGATGCTATGTGAACATTTCAAAAGGGAAGCAGCTATCATTAACAACTAGAATGGTTTCATCAAGAACAGAGAGTACCAGACCAAACCTCATTTCCTCTTTTTAAAACTTTACTAGTTCAGGGCAATGCTATAAGACATCGTTTGCATAAGTTCTAGGAAAAATATTGATGAAGTGTTTCATGGTGAATGAAATGGAGAGAAGTGGGCTACAAGAAGTGGTGCTATTAGATGAATTCAGAACACAATGAATGATTGTACCCAAAAAGGAACCATGAATGAGTCAATGCAAACTTAGAAGGCAGCCTTTTGTTCCTCTCTTGTTTTTGGGTTGTTTTTTTTTTTTTGGTATTTTTTTAAAAATTTTAAACTTAAACACAAATTAAGAAAAAAAAAACATTGCCATGGACACAGCAGACAATAAGAGAGGATTCGATATAAAACAATAAATTCCATTTTTTAAGAAAACCCATATGGTAAACACCACAAGTTATTTTCAAAGCTGTCCAGCTTTTCTTTGCTTCCTTTTTGGTTTTCTTTTCCTCTCTGCTGTGCATTTTTTACTCTATTTCCCACCCTCCCCAAAAGAGGGCTACGATTAAGTGTGGAGATATGTGTGTGTGTACATGTATACAAACACACACATATACATAGATATCTATAAACATACACCTGTACACTCATACACACACATCTATGACGATACTATGCTTATTTCTACCTGTCATCAGTTTCTCTGAAGGTGGATAGCATCTTCCTTCATAGGTCTAACTCTAACTCAACCAGCTCATCATTTCCTATACCATAGTAACATTTTAACTCAATCATATCCTCTCTGAGAGATTGTCTATGAAAGTCTTTTCCCAATTTTCTACATTTCTTCTATTCTTGGCTACATAAGGTTTTATTTAAACAAAAAAATTTTAATTCAAAATAATTGAAATTGTTGCGGCTAAGTGGTGCAGTGAATAGAGCGCCGGCCCTGGAGTCAGAAAGACCTGAGTTTGGATCCGGCCTCAGACAACACACACAAACAAAAACCTAGCCGTGTGACCTTGGGTAAGTTACGTAACCCCAGTTGCCCTCCAAAAAGAAAGAAAAAAAAATAACCAAAACAAAACAAAAATTTTATTGGCTTTACCTACCCATGAACAATAAATATTACTTCAATTATTTAGGTCTGAGTTTATTTGCATAAAAAGTGTTTCATGTTTATGTTTATATAGTTCCTGTGTCTGTTTTGTCAGGAAGACACTCAGGTATTTTATACGGTCTAGGTATTTTAAATGACCTAAAACAATACTAAATAAAATTGCTAACACATATTGTATTTTCTCTATTATTCACTTCTGACTAAATCTACTTTAACTTTAATTTTGTCTGAGGTCATGATTACTATCCCTGGTTTTTTTTTTAACATACTTAATTCTACTCCTGCCCTTCATAAAACTTTGTGTATATCTCTCATTTTTATGTTTCCTTGAAAGCAACATATTATTGAATTCAAATTTTTTTTTTTTGCTTTTTAGAGGGGGGAAGGCAGGGCAATTGGGGTTAAGTGACTTGCTCAAGGTCACACGATTAGTAAATTTTAAGTTTCTGAGGTCAAATTTGAACTCAGGTCCTCCTGACTCCAGGACTGGTGCTCTTTTCACTATACCATCTCGCTGCCCTGAATTCAAATTTTTAATCTGCTATCCATTTCCATTTTGTAGCTAAATTAATTCCACTTTCTGACCTACTCCACCATCTTCCCAGAATCCTCTCTCCTCGTCTTTTGTTTCTTTAATTACTGCTGGTTCAATAATTTTATTATCTTAGTCTGAAACTATTCATAGAAAATTACAGGTTGTGATGGTTTAGCTATTAGTAGCATGGTCCTGGACCCTAAGTAAATTTGCCTTTTTTCTGAGCAGATTGTCCTTTCTTCTGGACAAGAGGTATTTTAGAATAGTTCCACCTTCATTTTTTAAACTTCTTTCTTGGCTTTCTTTTCATAGACTATATTCTGTAATGGAAATGCAAATTTAAAGATCTTCCCTGCCCCTAGCTTAAGTGCACCTGGAGCCTGTGGTGGGATGATTGTTTTTCAGGAAAGCCCACACCTTGATACTTTGTGATTGGGCAGTGGGTCCAGAAGGTTGTTACATTCTCTGAGTCAGGAGAAGGCTATATAAACCCTGAGGAGAGGCTTTGCTTTGGGGCTCACTTTGAGAAGTGTTGTGTGATTTGACCAGATGAGACTCTGGGAAGCCGTTGTTGAGAGCCCCCGGCTTTGAAAACCCAGATGTTGATGCTTCCCTCTCTGGTAACTGTGATTTGGTATTGTATGTAATGTTGGGACAGTTTGGAAGCCTGTCTGTTTGATCTGTAAATTCTGTAACTCTGAAGTTTGGGGTGCTGACCTTTTTCCCCTGAACTAGGTAATGTGTGTTTGTTTGATTAAAGTAAGCTTGTTAACCCATTTTGAGTTGCTTTCCTTTACAAAAGCAGATCTAAGAACCTGTACTGGCAGCCACCCTGGGGATGTTGGGGTGCTTGCTGCAACATATTCTCAGTATATACCAGCAAGAGATTTTTTTGTACATCTCCTCCACATCAGGAATGAATTGTCTTTTTACAAAGCTCCTCATCATCCTCCATCAGATAGCACATATAATATGCAATATTTTCGTCCATGATGTGCTTATCATGTACACTGAATTTTTTGCTTTCTAAATTATAACTAGGGAAGCCATTGGTACTGTGAAGAATAAAAGATAAACCACCACCCACAGCTTCCTTAGGGGCTCCAAAGACTTTGTTTCCAGGGATATCACAAAGTGAAATGACTGCCATTTCTGGCAAGCTCTACATCCAAGCAGCATATAAAAGCACTAAGGCTGACCAAAGAAATATAAATTTTGGTTCCTGACCATCTTCCTCCTTTCTCTCCCTCTGTCCACATAGAGTATCATACCCTTACCTTCAGGTGCTCTGCCTAAATCATTGAAACCTTTCTAGATACCTAGGGATTTACAGGCTAGATTTCTTTCTTAAGAACCATGCCTGAGGCAGCTAGGTGGCTCAGTGAATAGAGCACGGGCCCTGGAGTCAAGAGGACCTGAATTCAAATCCAACCTCAGACACCTGACACCTACTAGCTGTGTGACCTTGGGCAAGTCACTTAACCCCAACTGCCTTGCCTTCCCCTCTTCAAAAAAAATTTTTTTGAAAGGAACCATGCTTTAAACCCAAATTTCTCTGGTTGCCATTGATTGTTCCACAATAGCTCCCAGGCCAAGCCCCACTGGGTCACTATTTGGGCCCTGATTGCTCAGTTAATATAAATAGCAACTGGTTCTATTTTGGCCAGAAACTCTGAAGAGTGATTTTTTTAAACAGATAAAGAGGCTATTCTTTGCCTCATTTCTTACCTAGCCTTAATCACTGAATGGGCTTTGCCTTAGTCAAACTGAGACCTGGGAAAGACCTTAGCTTAAAAAGGCCATGGTCGGGGGGCGGAGCCAAGATGGCGGAGTAGAAACAGCATTTCCAATGTGCTCTGCCCCACACAAATTTCAAATAATGTGAAAGGGGACTCCGAACAACTTCTGGAGCCACAGCACCCACAGAACGGCATAGAGAAGCTAACCTCCTGCTGAGGACAGCCCAGCAGCCCTGCAGGGAGCAGCCAGCGCAGCGCTCGGAGAGCAGGCAGCACAGCGCACTGGGAACCTACAGCGCAGCCTGCAGCCCGCAGAGCCGAGCCCAGGTCCGCAGTTTTAGCCCCGGGCAGCCGGGCCTTCAGCCAGCTGGAGGGACCCCAGAACACCAGCAATTGTGGTGATTCCAGAATTATCAGCACAGATATGCCTAGGACAAAGTGAGAGGTTAGTGCCCTATGGACTTTGGGACCAGTATTTGGGGAACACGTGGCTTCCTCCCCTGGGGGCGAAAAGCTGCTGAAGAAACGCTGCACAGAAGTCATTTTGCAGCATCAGCAGTGGCTCTAGCTCCTGGTCTGCGAACTGTGGGAGATGCAGCAATCAGTCTGGGGGTTAATCGCTCTTGCTTTAAACTGCCTGGATCTGGATTGTGGTCTGGGGGGGAAGTTTGGGGTGGGTATCCAACTTGCCAAGTGGGTGGAGGCTTTACAGAGGCCACCCAACTGGCAGAAGTTGTGAAGACCCCACATTTGGGCGGAAGCTCCTCTGTCTTGTGGCAGAGTCCTACTGTGGCAACAAGCCCAAAAATCAAGTAATTAAGTGGCAATATGCCTAGGCAAACGAAACAAAATAAACAGAAAAGTTCAACATTGGACTCCTATTTTAGGGGCAAAGAGGCTCAAAGCATGGAGGAGGACTGGGAGGTCAGAACTCCTGCACCAAAGCCCCAAATGAAAATACAAGCTGGCTACAGGCCATAGAGGACCTTAAGAAGCAGATAAGAGAAGTGGGGGAAAATTTGGGAAGAGAAATGAAAAAGATGCAAGAAAGTATGAAATGACAGTCAACAGCCTGACTGAGGAAAATAACACCTTAAAAAATAGACTAACTCAAATGGCAAAAGAGGCTCAGAAAGGCAATGAGGAGAAGAATGCCTTAAAAAGCCAAATTTGCCAGATGGAAAAGAATCTCAAAAGCTCACTGAGGAGATTCATTCCTTCAGAGTTAGACTGGAGCAAATGGAAGCTAGTGACTTTATGAGAAATCAAGATACTATTAAACAGATCCAAACAAATGAAAGAATAGAAGGCAATGTGAAATATCTCATGGGAAAAACCACTGACCTGGAAAATAGATCCAGGAGAGATAATTTTAAAAGTATTGGACTACCTGAAAGCCATGATCAAAGAAAGAACCTAGAAATCATCCTTCAAGAAATTCTCAAGGAAAATTGCCCTGATGTTTTAGATCCAGAGGGCAAAATAGAGGTTGAAAGAATCCACAGATCACCTCCTGAAAAAGATCCCCAAAAGAAAACTCCCAGGAATATTATAGCCAGGTTCCAGAATTCCCAGATCAAGGAGAAAATACTACAAGCAGCCAGGAAGAAACAATTTCAATATTGTGAAAACACAATCAGAATAGCACAGGACCTGGCAGCTTCTACACTGAGGGATAGAAGGGCATGGAATATGATATTCCAGAGGGCAAAAGAGCTGGGATTGAAGCCAAGGGTCACCTACCCAGCAAAACTGAGTATCTTGTTTCAGGGGAAAATATGGTCATTCAGTGGAATAGAGGACTTTCAAGCATTCTTGAGGAAAAAACCAGAATTGAATAGAAAATTTGACATTCAGACACAAGAAGCAAGAGATGCTTGAGAGGTAATCAGGGAAAAGAAATCAAAAGGAACTTATCAAAGTTGAACTATTTACATTCCTACATGGAAAAACAATAACTGTGTTTGATGAAACCTTTCTCATTATGAAAATAACTGAAGAAGGGTACATGGCATATGTTCACAGGTATACATGGATAGAGGGCACAGGTTGAATTTGATGGGAAGGGATGATTCTTTTTTTTTTTGGAGGGCAATTGGGGTTGGGTGACTTGCCCGGGGTCACGAGGCTGGGTTTTTGTGTGTTGGGTGTCTGGGGCCGGATCCGAGCTCGGGTCCTTCTGGCTCCGGGGCCAGCGCTCTGCTCGCTGCTCCACCTAGCCGCCCCAAGGAAGGGATGATTCTTAAGGGGTGAAGTCAAGAGGTGAGAGAGGAAAGTGGCAAGAGGAGATGGAGAGAGACAGGGTAGGGTAAACTATCTCATGTAGAAGAGGCAAGGGGAAGTAGTTGCAGGGGAGGGGAAGAACAGGAAGGCAAAAAGGCAAAAGCATATTCTCATTGAAGTTGGCTCAAGGAGAGAATCACATACATACTAAATGGAATATCTTACCCTCACTCACTCTCCTGAGTAGGGGAAAGGGGGATGAGGGGGGGATGATGGAGGGGAGGTCATTCTGGGGGAGGGGAGGTTAGAAGTACCCACTATCAAAGAGGGAAAGGATCAAAGTAGGGAATGGACCAGGTGGGAGGTGAGACGGGTGGGAGGGAAATATAAGCAATCTTTTACAATATATCTACTATGGTAATGTTTTGCATAGCTATACATGTACAACACATACTGAATTGCTTATCTTCTCAGAGGGAGTGGGTGACAAGGGAGGAAGGAAATGGATCTGAAAATCGAAGTTTTAAAATTAAATGCTTCATAAGATGTCCAGGCAGTGGGGCTCAGAGATTCACCTTGCCCTAATGGCAAAGTCGAAGGGTGTATGGGAGAAGATATGGGAGAGAGCAGATTGGATGAGGGGATATCTAGTGGGACTGCTATTCTGGGGTGGTGGGTAGGGAAAAATGGGGGGAAAATGTAACTCATAATCTGTTGGAAATGAATGATATAAACCAGAAGTTAATAAAGCATTTGTTTAATTAATTAAAAAAAGGCCAAGGTCTCCCACTGTATCCAAGGCCATCTGCAGTTGTCCTCATCTATATCTTGCCATTGGACCCAGATGGCTCTGGGGGAGAAACTAAGGCTGGTGACTTTGCACAGCCCTCTCTCACTTAAATCTAATTCACTTGCAAGTCATGGTACCAGCCTACCAATGTCATGGTCCTCTTTAAGAAGGAAGGACAAACAACAACAATAATTTACATTTACTTGGTAAATAAAAAATAGAATTTTATATTGAAATAATTCAAGACTAATCACTTAAATTCTGAGTTTCTGATATGTAAGGTTTGACAGAGCAGGGACTCTACCTTTTATTATATACAGCACTGTACCATCACAGGCAAGTTTGACCTGGTAATATCACAACCCTGTATTTATATGCAATATTGGTGTAATAATTGTCATATGAATTCTTTTATATTCATTCTGTATGTTAGTCTGTTTCCCCAACTTTTTCCCATGGTACTTTTCATTTCTTCTATGAAGGACTTCACTGGATTTGAAAAGTACAGTAGAAATTTTTTTTAATCATTGCAAAGTATTTTACAAATATAAAGTATAATATTAATGCCAAGTTATAAAAGGAGCAATAATAAGAATAGAAAATACCATTCAGCTACACAACAGTATTCTCAACAGTAATCCTACAAGCTCACATTTGAACATCCCTTAAAAAGAATTTTTTAACTCAATCTCATTTAGGTATTTCATAATTACTGTGTCTGTCTTGTCAAAAATCTGTTCCAATAAAAAATTTTCAAAAAGCCATAAAATCAACACCAAAGAATGAATAATGGATTTTTATAGCTTTCATAGTCAGTTATAATGAAGTATTTGAAGCAGATCTGTAATAAATGAATACCTAGGTTTCCAGAATAATTTTTTCTGGTAAGTCCTACTTATTTACCATTTCAGAACACTGCCAAAGCCTCATACAACCTCATAATTTGCTGAGACTCTCTTGAAAACAAATTTAAAACAGCAAGTAACAAAAAAGTCTGATTTACCACTGACATATGCAGAATTATCCAAAGTTAGAATGTTAAATCACAGGATGCAGCAATAATTCATTTGCTAAAGATGCCACTCCAGACAATGATAATTAAAAAGCTACATTTTAAGGGACAGATTTTTTTCTTAGAGAAAGTAATAGTTTATTTGCCACTGAGTCTCAACCAAGTCCCAGAGGGCCAGTTGAAAGTAAAAAGATTTGAAGCCTAAAACTTTGAAGCATTCTTCCTCATCAGTCCCTCTTCCAATCTCTGGCTTCCTTCAACACTCAGTTCAAAAGCCACCTTATGCAGGAGGCCTTTCCCAGGTCTCCCCTCTCCCATTTCCACAATCCCATCCCAATCCCAAGATGTGAAAGACTTCTCTTCTAAGATTACCTTGAATTTATTCAGTATAAATCTTATATATCTATCTACATGTTGTCTCTCCCAGTTGAATACATGCAGCAATGTTTTAAGTAGCAACTGTTTTATATCCCAAGTACTCAGTATAGTGCCTGGAATATACTAAGTAAGCACTTAACAAATGCTTGTTGATTGAATAACTGACTTCAATAAACTCCAAAGAGTTTTGTTAGTACAAAAATATTTTCTTAAATCAAAACAATTTGAACAACACAGAATGGTATTCTTATTGTTATTACAATTATTATATTTTCTAGAAAATATTTACTTATCATATATGTATTTTGTCATCACCTAAAGCTGGTCACCGGGTAGTAGGTTGTTTTGCCTGATGCTGCTAATCAGTATTTTTTCCCCTTTTCAGAGGGATAAAGGTAGTTAAGTGACTTGCCCAAGGTCACATTGCTAGTTGTGTCTGTGTGTGTGTGTGTGTGTGTGTGTGTGTGTGTGTGTGTGTGTGTGTGTGTGTGTGTACGCACGCGCTAAGTTTCTGAGACCGAATTTGAACTCAGATCCTCCTGACTCCAGGGCAGGTGCTTTATTCACTGCGCCACCTAGCCGCCCCACAAACAATCTATTCAGGCTACAGTCAGCACCAGTAGAGGAAGTACCTATACTGGTGAAATCACAGATTTTTTTGAAGTACTAAAATACATGTATTTGCTCCTTTGGTTTAGAACAATCTTTATTTTTAAAAATTTCATTTATTTTACCCCAGAGTGGTTTCTAGTAGATATGGTACTGGAAAATATGGAGAGTAAATCTGTCCTTATGGTATAATTTGAGAGATTCTGAAATATCACCCAATAGCATTTCTCCTACTGCCTACCTCCTACAAGTTGGAATTAGAGTTGCTCCTTTAGGCTAGGTCAGTATCTCCCAAAATCCCTTTACAAAATGTTGTTGTTGTTGTTCAGTCATCCCATATATGCTTGACTCTTTGTGAACCAATTTGGAGTTTTCTTGGCAAAGATGCTAGGAGTGGTTTCTCGTTTCCTTCTCCAAATCATTTTACAGGTGAGGAAACTGAGGCAAACAGAACTAAGTGATTTACCCAGGGTCACACAGCTAGTAAGTATCTGAGTCGAGATTTAGATTCAGGTATTCCTGACTCCAGGACCAGTACTCTCTCTACTGGCCACCTCACTCCCCTAATACTATATATGAGCATATACAAAATATCAGCATCAATAATCTCCATCCAGTTTATCAAGATAACTGGACATCTCAGAGTAGATCTATCATGGAAGTAGAAGCACAGAATTTAGAACTGGAAGAGACCTTAAATAGCATACCTAGTTCAATCTTCCACCCCATGTTAAAGATGATGAAAATGAGACCCAGAGAGATTAAATAATTTGACCAAGGTCAAACAAATAGTCAAGGCAGGATTAGAATCTCAGAGTCCTGTACCTCCAAATCTAGCCCTCTAACTACTATACCACACTGACCTTACAAATAATGAGAACTGGGGGCGGCTAGGTGGCGCAGTGAATAGAGCACCAGCCCTGGAGTCTGGAGGACCTGAGTCCAGATCTGGCCTCAGACACTTAACAAAAACTAGCCATGTGACCTTGGGCAAGTCACTGAACCCCAATTGCTCTCCAAAAAGCAAAAATAAAAAACAACTAATGAGAACAAGCACTATTATTTCCATTTTTAGACAGAAAAAATGAGGCCAAAACCCCCACAAGTTAAAAAATATTGTTACAACACTCTTAAAATCTCCCTACACTACACATGAAAAATTTCAAGGATTAAAAAATATTTATTTCAGGGTGGCTAGGTGGCACAGTGAATAGAGCACCAGCCCTGGAGTCAGGAGGATCTGAGTTCAAATGTGACCTCAGACACTTAACACAAAAACTAGCCATGTGACCTTGGGCAAGTCACTTAACCCCAACTGCCCTTCCAAAAAGCAAAAAAAAAACAAAACGGGGCAGGTAGGTGGCACAGCGAGTAAGAGCGCCAGCCTCGGAGTTGGGATGACCCAGGATCGAAACTGGCCTCAGAAAATGAGCATCCACACATAAATGACTAGCTGTGTAACCTTGAGCAAGTTACTTAACCCCAATTGCTTTAAAAAAAAAAGGCAAAAAAAATTTTTTTAAATAATGAAATCTGATACCTTATATCCCAATATCAGTTCTTACAATGAAGGGTGTTTGTAGCATAAGGCATGGGGTCCTGCTTTGATGCTTCAATATGGTATGGATTTAACCCCAGGAGCTCAAAATATGCAAGTTGATGTTTGTCCTGAAGATATGTTTATCCTGAAGAAAACAAGACTTGGGGCACAAAGGTGTATGGGTAAATGTTTAACAATCACCTCTGAGCTGGGCACACTTTTAAGTTTAATCAGCATTATTAACATTTTCTTAATAGTAGAAAACCAACAAAACAACAAATCAGGCCTTCATTTGTAGTTTGCTGATTTCAGAGGTGTAAATGCTCCCAATGAAACTTTAGCAATCTAACAATTAATTCATATCTCCTGAGTTGGTCTGAACTATCCTCAGTATACCTCTGGCTATAAGTATAAGGTTTCTGTGTAGTCTACCAGTTGTTGGTTCCCTCCTTCCTTTTTCCTGATTCATGTTTGCCAATATATTTCTTGCCATGCAGATCTATTCACACTTCTTCACTGAAGTTGAAGTCACTGAGTATCAAAGTATAAACCAAGGTGGCTAGGTGCCGCAGTGAATAGAGCACTGGCCCTGGAGTCAGGAGGACCTGAGTTCAAATCCAACCTAATACACTTAACACTTACTAGCTGTGTCACCTTGGTTGGGCAAGTCACTTAACCCCAATTGCCCTGCCTTCCCCCCTCCAAAAAAAACAAAGCAAAAAATAAAAAGTATGAACCGACTTTATTTTGAGGATTTTATATAGTTATTCAAAGAATTTCTCTACCTTTTCATTTTCTTCAACAGGGGTTGGTGCACAAATTATTTTCATGGTATTCGTTTTGCAAATACCTATCATGAACATTGCAATGAAATGACAAATTATTACATGAAATTATATTTCTCACTGCCTCTGGACACACAATAAAATCAAGCACCCCTTTACTTGCCTCACAAGGGAAATATTATGAGTCATATTTTTATTTAGCTGCAACTTTCTTTCTTCCTCTAGTTTTGTTTACAGAGAGAACATCACAATTTATATGATTCAGTTACTTCAGCAGTGTCTATTCATTTTTCAATGGACAAGGATCTCACATTTACAAGTAACAAACAATGAATTAATGTGTACAGATGGTCTAAAAAAAATGTGTAATTCTTACTCTTCATCATATTTTCTGCCAACACTGTAGAAAAAGAGGCCACACAGGACCGAAGGCTATTTTGTATTTGTTTTTGTTTCATAGGTAGATATGGCCTCCTACATCACGAACAGCCAGTCTACTGGTGAAAAGCGTCTTGGTACTTAACTAGGCTTGGACTTCTAGAAAGTCAACTCATCATGTTATCAAAACTGTATTCAAAGTGTCACCATCAACTTGCATATTTTGAGCTCCTAGGGTTAAATCTATACCATACAGAAAGCATCAAAGTAGGACTCCTTGTGTTATGCTACAATAAATTCCAATTAAATCAATGTGTAAAAATTTTTAAACTATAAAAAGTTAGAAGAAAAGGGAACAAAATATCTTAATAATGAATGCAATAATGAGAAATGCAAATTATAACAACTCAGTGATTTTACCTCGCATCCATTATATTGTAAAAGTTGACAAAAATGAATGTCAACTGTATGAAAAGGTTATGGGAAAACAGGTACATTAATGTACTGCTCATATGGTAAATTATTTAATTCTAGAAAGCAACTTGGAATCCTATACACAAAAAAAAATTACAAAAGTGTGCATACCCTTCGATACTTCAATAATACTATTAAACATATACCCCCAAATCCAAAGGCCAAAGTCTCATATGGGCCTTAAAGGCCCATATCTATATCATTTGAAGCAAAACACTTCTGTTGTAGAAAAAAAAAACCTAGAAATAAAAAGGGTGCTCATCGACTGGGGAACATCTAAGCAAATGATGGCATATAAACATAATGGAGTATCATGTTAGCATAATAAGAATAGGGAAGGATTCAAAGAAACCTGAGAAGACTTGCATGAACTGATACACAATAAAGCAAGCAGAACCAAGAAAGCTATATAATGACTATATAATAATGCTATAGTAAGAGCAACACCTGTTTTATATAAGGCTTGTCTTGTTTCCTTTTAAGAGGACAAAAAGGTCATTATTGAGCTTGTGACTAATTTGGCTTCTTTGCTGCTTGAGGCATAAAAAGTCCAACCTATGGGAAGTTGGTGTCCTACTGCTTTGCAAGATGCCTTTGAAGGATGCCTCTAGCAATCACTTGCTAGAGTGACTATGGAAGTAAAGGTAAATACCATTTTATCCAAATTATTATCCTTCTTAACCTCATTATAAGTAAAGTTGATTCTATTTGATGCATTCTAACCCCAAGACTGAATCACTAGACTGGCCTGAACTAGATCTGGCCCAGAATAATGTAAAGGAAAATAATTTTGAAAGACTTAAAAAACTTTGATCCGTGAAATGAACAATTATATCTTCAGAAGAATGATAACGAGAAAGAAATACATTTTTAAGGCATGGCCAATGTATGAAGGGTTTTGCTGTATTATCCTTATTTAATAAAAGAGAGTGTTTCTATTTTGGGAAGTGTGAATATATAGGGAAAGGGAAAGGAGTAATGACAGTGATAGAGAAGAGAGGAAAGGGAGAGGAGAGGAAAGGAAAGGAAAGGAAAGGAGAGGAGGGGAGGGGAGGGGAAGGGAGAGTTGAGTTCATTAAACATTTAAAAATACACAGAAAAGGGAAAAGTTCAGAAGGAGATACAGAAAAGCAGCACAATTTGCTTAATACAGTATTGAAAATATACATTTTTAAAAATCTTTAAAATAATATCTTCTTAATTCACTGTATATTGAAATGCATATGTGTACTGATATTTGCTAAATTTATAATAAAAGAAAAATATAAATATTGAAGATATAGTTTTTAAATCATAAAAGAAGTAGAAGATATAACTGAGGGGAAAATATGAGAAATATCAAGAAACATTGCAAGTCTAAGGAAATAATATAAATCTAAGAAAGCAGAAGTAGAAAATACATTGACGGACTAAATAAGTAAACAAAAATATTTTATAGATATACTGATGAAAAAGGACAAAGAATGGAACTGGATAAAGTGGATGATATTCACTTGTTCAAATATTCTTTTATTGTAAATAGTTCTAATTGTATATTGGTTGATGGTAGAGTTTCTTCCCTTTAATTTCATTGTTATGTTTATAATAAACATTTTTATAAATTAATTTACTTTTAGCTTTCAACAGTCACTTCCTTAATTTTTAAAATTTTCTCCCCGTTCTTCCCTTTCCCCCTCCCCAAGATGGTGTGCAATCTGACATAGGCTCTACATAAAAATTCATATTAAACATATTTTCACATTAGTCATGTTGTATAGAAGAATTAGAACAAATGAGAGGAACCATGAGAAAGAAAAAAAACAAAACAAAAAGAGATCAAATAGTCTAATTTAATCTGCATTCAGATTCCATAGTTCTTTCTCTGGATGTAGAGGCATTTTCCATCATGAGTCTTTTAGAGCTGTTTTCAGTCCTTGCATGTCTGAGAAGAGTTAAGTCTATCAAAGTCAGTCGTAACAAAATGTGGCTATTACTGTGTACAGTGTTCTGGTTCTGCTCATTTCACTCAGCATAAGTTCAGATAAGTCTTTCCAGGTTTGTCAGAAGTTGGCCTGCTCATCATTTCTTATAGCACAGTAGTATTCCATTACATTCATCTACTACAACTTGTTCAGCCATTCCCCAATTGATAGACATCCCCTTAATTTCCAGTTCTTGGCCACCACAAAAAGAACTTCTATACATATTTTTGTACAGGTGGGTCCTTTTCCCATTTTTATGATCTCTTTTGAGATACAGACCTAGAAGTGGTATTGCTCAGTCAAACGGTGTGCACATTTTTATAACCCTTTGGGCATAATTACAGATTGCTCTCCAGAATGGTTGGATCAGTTCACAACTCCACCAACAATGAATTAGTGTTCCAACTTTCCCACATCTTCTCCAACATTTATGATTTTTCTGTTTTGTCAAGTTACCAATCTGATAGGTGTAATATGGTATCTCAGTGTTGTTTTGATTTGCATTTCTCTAATCAATAGTGATTTAGAGCATTTTAATAATAAAAATTTTTAAAAGAAAAACATATCTACTCTATAAGGCTATAGCTGAAGCTGCTTTTAAATATATATAGTTATGGAAAGTTGGCTCATGAAACACACACGTGACAATGCAAAATCCCAACAGTCATACCAAATTTAAACCACTGCACATTTGCTCTACTTTTCCTCTAAGCATATTTCCTCCCACACATTGTGTGATTTCAGGTGCTAATGCCAAAAGCAGTAGTTATTAAAGCACACTCCTCATTCTGTGTAAAGGGATAGTGTCCAAATACAAGTTACAGTATTGCACCAAAGCTATACTGAATATCTGTCACGACTTAGGAATGTAACAGGTAACTGGAGACAATTTCCAATGACAGTCAGAAGTCCCTAGGGAAACATTCACCCTACACTCCACTCTCTCCTCTAGGAAACTCTCCTGTTTCTAGCAAAGATTGGGGTTAAATGGTGACCATCAGGGTATGGTACTTCTTTCCTGAGGGAAGGCAGAAGTCAAAGTGTACCCTATATACAGTGGGACATGCATGCCATAGAGAAGAAAGAGTGAAGCCTAAGGAAGAGGGGAAGAGAATGATTATTATGACCAATAGCTGCTATACTTGGGAAAAGAGGGGAGAAAGAGAGAAACTGAAGAAGCTAGGGAGCAGGAGGTATTTCAAACAAATTCAAGTCATAGCAGGAGATACTTGGAGAGCAGATGCCAGAGAAATAGAAGCTGAGCTTCAACAAAGAAGATGACTGTGTCAGATACAAGGACTATAAGGCATATTTGTGATAATCCGATTTTGCTGAACTCACCCAATGGGGCAAACCTAAGGATAATGATTCCTCCATTTCCCCTTCTCCTTCATTTTCCTTGTCCAAGAGCGGTAACTTTGGCCCCCAGCCACTATTTCTCAAGAGTATGTCTGCTTCCCGTTTCCTTTTTTTTTTTTCATTTAAGCTGATTTTTGAAGGAAAATGTGGTAAACATTGTTGATCTACACATTTCATTATTCAAATGTAGCTGTGTAATAGCAGTAGGGTTAGAAAGATCCAGGAGAGAGGGAATGGGTGTGGGGGGGGGGAGAGGGAGAGGGATAGGGAGAAAGAGAGACTGATTTCACAACTGTAATCTATATTTTCCAGGGAGATTTTTTTTTCCTAGCTAGGGGCTTGAGCTGAATAAAAGAGATTTAGTGATTCACATTTTGTAATTGTCATAGAAGGGAGGAAAGAAAAACATGTAGCCATATATTTCTGGACAAATGAATAAGCAATTTGGTTTGAAGAGGTTGGAAGAAACTTAAGCTAATAAAAGAGAAAATCATTCAAGTATCTTTCTTTGCATTATCTTCCTACAGTCAATCTGAAAGGAAAACCAGTCCACCAGAGGCATGGAGCCAAGGGAGTAAGTAACTGGAGAGAAAGTCATGTAAAAGGGGAGAGAACAGATAAAAAATGATGTCACCCAAATGAGGGTCAGGAACAGAAGACAGTGACTAACTTTCCTCACCAGCATTAACACTACCACCTCCATACCACTGATATGCTTAGATTAAATGTGGTACATATACAGAATAAGTATCTGCTCACCCATAGCTATAGCCATCAGAATCTCTTATTGAACAAAAGAGTTTAGGGCAAGATGTGTCAAAAGCTGATAATTCTGGGGAAAGAGGAATAACTGTGTAGCTGAGGCTGGCGCTACACCATGGCCAGCTTTTCCCTGGAACCACTTAAAGGATCTGGAGTTAATGAGGAGGCTTGATTAGAAACTGGACTTGATGTGGAGAAGTAAAGGGCATGAACTGAGAGCTAACTGATATTTATATTAAGAGTGACTGAATTCTGTAAATGGGATAAGAACTATGGTGTGAGAGTCGGTTTGGTGGCTTTCTTAATCTTTCTTTGATTTAAAAAAAAATGCTTCAATTAATATATAATTTATTTTCTCTACTTCCCACCACCCCTCCAAGTTGAAATTTTAAAAAAAGCTTTTATAAAAAACATGTATAGTTAAGTAAAACAAATTTCCAAATTCAATGTCTAAAAATATGTGTTTCATTCTTCATCTTGAGTACATGATCTCTGTCAGAAGGTGGGTAGTTGCTTCATCATCAGTCCTCTGAAATCATGCTTGGTTAATGCAGTGATCAGAAGTCATACATACTTCAAATTCGTTTGTCTTTACAATATTGTTATTTTATATAAACTGTTCCTCTGGTTCTGCTAATTTCACAAAAGTCTCTAGATTTCTCTAAAACCATCTCTTTCTTAATTTCTTACAAATTGCCATGAGATGATTTTAGTGTAAATGGAGGAATAATGATTGAGAGAGATAAAAGTATAGGTAAAGATCACATACAGCTTGGGCCAGGTATTCTCACATTGTATGCATATGCCTGAGACTGTATTAAGTGATTTAAAAAAAAAAAGGAAATACTAGGGCAAATACGGAAATGAACAGTTCTGGCTGTGCACTGAACACTACTCTAAGGACTGTGTGTCTAGACACTAGTCTACACACACATCTTATATACCAGCCCAGAAGAGCTGCGATGAGATGCTATTAGTCAGATTTGGTCTCATACCACTTATCTGAATAATTTGTTTTCTGAACTTTCCTAGTTGCTTTTGAGAAGAGAATCCACAGAGGGAAAGAGAGGGTAAGAACATTTAGTGACTTTGAGTATAGAATGTGCATGATTAAGATTAACAGGATCATGACAAGATATCTTACACATCTCTCATCATTAAAACATAGTAAATTTGATAACAGAAAAAGTTCCCTTCATCATCACAGAAGCATCATGACCAAATTCCATAAACATTTTTAGAATAAGAAAAGTACAAATTGCTGTGAGATTAGAATATGGAGAAATTATTATTTATTGGGACAACCAGGGATATTTCATGGAAGAAATAATAACCAACTGTGAAGGAAGAGAATCATAATACAAACGAGTACTGAGAAAAAAGGGTGTTCTTGTCACTGAGGATGAAGCATGCAAGGTCATGAAAGCAAGAAAGACTTCTGTGTTCAGAAGATGGGCAAGTAATGAGGTCTGATGTGTGAGTATGCTCAAATGGATACACATCCACATTAAGAATAGTACGAGACATGGACAGGAAAGTAGGCTTCCACTCAAGTAATGCTTTAAATGTCAGGCCCATGAGTATGGACTTTACATGGGTGGTGTGTGTGTGTGTGTGTGTGTAAAATTAGGGTAGATATAGGATGTAAAGACAGAACAGGTGCCACGTTCTTGAATCCTTCACTCGAACCTTGTCTTCTTCAACCACTGCATACTAAATCACATGCTCAGGTCATGTTTATTTCTTCTAGATGACCTCTTCTTATAACAAGAGGAATCTGGCAACCTCTCCTTTCTTAACTTTACTGTGTGGGTGAAGTTTTGAGGCATTACTAAGGAAGTCAAGTAACTCTTTCCTATATTGCTGAAGAAGCAAAGAGAAACATAAGAAAGAGAAGGTGCAATATCATAGCATCACAGATTTAGAAATGGAAGAAATTTCAGAGGTAAAACACCAT
The DNA here is from genome assembly GCA_011680675.1 of Gymnobelideus leadbeateri. NCBI lineage: Eukaryota > Metazoa > Chordata > Mammalia > Diprotodontia > Petauridae > Gymnobelideus > Gymnobelideus leadbeateri. The sequence goes on along the minus strand of WOXC01012105.1, from coordinate 160,401 downwards.
TTTTTTCAGATGAGGAAACCGAAGTTCAGAGAGATTAAGTCACTTTCTCAAGGTCACAAAGGAATTAAATGACAGAGCCAGAATGTAAACTGAGGTCCTTTGACTACAAATCCATCACTGTTTCCTCTGTACCATGCTACTCTCACACATAGGGCTTCTGGAATACGGTGACAATGAGGAACATGAACTGTGGTAGATAACAGAGGAAACAGCTGCTGAGCAAGAATCAAGGATTCAAAATCTTTTAAGCCAAACCAAGGGATAAAGTAGCTGCAACAATCTAGGGGTATTGTACAGAGTGCTAGAAAGTTTCAAGACCAAATAAATATAATATTTTTGAGACTAGGGACTATTAAATTCTTTTGTGTGTTTGTATCCTCAATGTCTAGCATAATAATGAGACAAAGGCATTTAATAAATAAAATTGATCCAACAAGATCCTCAACTCTATCTATGCTACTGGGACTTGACTTATCAATACTGTGAGGGTTGTTTTTCGTTTTGCTTTTGGGGGATTGTCACTGACCCTCTTGAGGGTATGGAGGAAAGAAACTGCACTTACTTAAAGGTGAGATATGCTAAAAAATTTCCCTGTTATTTACATGTGTCTTAAACCTGTTCTATGTTTTTTTTTATGCTTTGTCAGCTTGATGCTTAAAAAGAAACTTGAATGTCCTTAGCGGAGATCTAAAAATAAGTGAAGTTCAGATGATCTTAGGAGGAAACCCTAGATAAGATAATTAGCCAAAGAGCATAATTATTTCAAGGCCTCCAAAGAATGAACCAGGTACACTTCAGATGGCCTACCTTCCAACCAATAAACCATTTCTCTCTCTTTGAAAATGATGATCTGGGGGCGGCTAGGTGGCGCAGTGAGTAGAGCATCGGCCCTGGAGTCAGAAGGACATGAGTTCAGATCCAGCCTTAGACACTTAACGCACACACAAATAAAAAACCTAGCCGTGTGACCTTGGGCAAGTTACTTAACACCAACTGCCCTCCAAAAAAGGCAAAAAAAAAAATGATGATCTGGTGGCACAGTGAATAGAGCACCTGTCCTGAAGTCAGGAGGACCTGAGTTCAAATCCAGCCTTAGACATTTGACACACTTACTAGCCATGTGATCTTGGGCAAGTCACTTAACCCCAACTGCCTTGTCTTTCCCCCTCCAAAAAAAAGAGAAAATGATCATCTGAAATACATAAAGGAAAAAGAAGGAAAGAATACTCTCCACTGAAGTATTACTCTGATGCCCCATTATGATACAGAGATGACCCTCGCTTCCAAAGACTATACCAACAGAGAACAAGTTCTGAAATGTTCTACCAATCTGGAATGGCTAAAAGAACTGACTGAGTCATAACTAGGACTACTAGAACCTGGAAGCAAATTTGGCAAGGGTGGCGGGCTGTCTACACCCAGTGCTGCTTGGTCTGCCCTTGTTACTGCTGAGAACAGGCCCTGGCAATAGACTTCTGCATGTGGATGAAGACAAGTCTGCCCATGTACCTAAAACATAAACACTAAAAGTCTGGCAACCAGGTGATTAATTTTTCTGGATATGGCAACAAATGAAACAGACAGTAACACAAAATGGTCCTCTAGGCTGGGTGGCCTTCTTCTGCTTCTACAATGAGGGAAGTGGCAGAAAAAGTCATAGAGCAGAAAAATCACAATTCTTTTATTTTTAAAAAAGCAATTGGTATTAAGTGACTTGCCCAAGGTTACACAGCCAGGTTTTTTGTGGGGGGGGGGGGTGTTAAGAATCTGAGGCCGGAACCCATCCCAGATCCTCCCGACTCCAGGGCCGGGGCTCTTACTCACTGCGCCACCTAGTCACCCCCAAAAAGACCACAATTCCTAAACAATCCATAAACATTTAACGCCTGACATCCTCAATGCTCGAGATTTGCTCAATGACTCTCAATTTGATCCACTCCTAGAGGGACAGAGTCCACCTTAACAACATTCTCACTACAAATTAAACCAAAATATGCAGGACGCTGCAAAAGTCTTCTCTTTCACAAAAGTATTCTTCTCATCATGCTATTATGGCAAATTACAGAACTTCATGATCTCAGAAAAATTAAAATCACTAAAAACCCAAAAGACTAACAGAAAGAGGTATGGTGAGTTAGTTACCAAAAATGCCTTACACATGCAAAAAGACATTAGAACATTATTTTTTTTTAATATGCATGAAATACAGAACATCTATCATAGGAAATGGAGGTGGGTTGATTGTACATTGAAAATGAAAAACAATGTATGTTTAACTCTAGGGGATATATCAGGAGATATGGCTAAGAATGAAGCTTATAAGAAAGCATGAAGGGGGTACAATCTGTATCAATATAAGAAATGCCATAGCCATCAGAGAACCAAACCTTCCGCATTCAAGATTTTATCTAAATCCATATTTATCAGAGAAATAACAGAACTGCTATTGTACATGCATACCCTTTCTCGCCTACTGAAAAAAAAAAGAGATGGAAAGTCATTACATATATCCACAGGGTGTAGATAATGGCTCAAACAGGCCTGTTTGACAGCCCTAGAGATGAGTCTGCCTACAAACAGAACAGCCAGCTGACATGTTATAAATAATTCACTCTTTTCCTTGTATCACTCTATGTTTCAAGTTTTCCTCCAGCTTCTAGGGAGATTTGTGAATGTCTCCTTCTGCTACAGCAGAATGAGGGCAAAATAACTTTAACAGACTATGGAACACATGAGAAAATTCTCTATAGCTTCAGTTTTCTACAAGTGAAACCGCCTTCACTTGGGAACACTACAAGGTAGAGTAAATGTCAAAGAGAACTAATAATCTACCTCCTAAAAAATTTCAACTCCATGAACTTGTTAAATAGTAGAATAAAAAAGCCAAATAAAAGGTACCCAATGAAGAATGCCACTAATATGATCTCATTCTAGATAAACATATGAGAAAAAATAGCTCTTATATCCAGAATTACCATAAAATAGAAAGAAAAAATATTCTCACCTGATTTTAAAAGCTATGTGACACTTTTTTTTTTTTGGAGAGGCAATTGGGGTGAAGTGACTTACCCAAGGTCACACAGCTAGTAAGTGTTAAGTATCTGAGGCTGGATTTCCTGACTCCAGGGCCAGTGCTCTATTCACTGCAACTCCTAGCCACCCCTATGTGACAGTCTTAAAACAAACCATGGAGGTTCTTTTCTAGCCCTTATGAATTTTGTGAACTACAACATTCTATAAATCAGCAGTCTATACTACCTAACTCTTCCTAAATAGGCCTCTTGATTAAAACCTGTTACTTAGGCACAATAAGAATTATGATGGACAATTACTTTGACAGAGTTTTTTCTATAAGTTACTTTAGTATGTTTCTGTCAAATGAATCATGAATCAAATGCACAATTTGTTAGTACTCAAGTGACATTCTAGCAAGCAAAATAGAGTTCCTCTTTTTAAGTATACAGACTGGGGAGAATGCTAACCAAACAGCAGATTAAGGTGGAGTGGTATCTCCTCAAGAAGAAATCTGCAGGGAATTTTAATCAGTAGTTTATGCTTTATAAAAAATAAGTCGATAAACAAAGAAAGACAATGTGAACTGATGTAGAACAAAAGAAAAAGAATCAATGACTACAATAATCTTGATAAAACACTAAAATGCTGTTAACATCATATGGAATATAGTGACCAATCTTGGTCCCAGATGATAAATAATGAAATATATTTCTTACGAGTAGAAAAGTAGGAAATTACAAGTGTTAGAATGTCTCATAAATTGTCAAGAATAATCACTGACATCATATTCAGTATTCCACACCCGTGATCCCTCACCTCTATAAAGGCAAGGAAGTGTCTACTCATATCTTCCTGTGGGACCACACCAGAGACAGAACTTCCAAGAGACAATACTGGCAGTGGTTTCCCTCAGCGTAACGAAGGGGAAGCTGAGATTAAACTAGGAAGTGGAACAGGGACCAGCATTTGTGAAAGCAGCATTAGGCATGAAGTGTAGCAAAAGCTAGAGTGGTGCAGTGGATAGAATGACAGAACTAGAGTGAAGAAGTCTAATCTTCCTGAGTTCAAATCTGGCCTTAGACACTTACAAGCTGTGTGACCTTAGGCAAGTCACTTAATCCTATATGCCTCAATTTCTTCATCCATCAAATGAGCTGCAGAAGAAAATGGCAAACCACTCCAGTATGTTTGCCAAGAAAACTCCAAATGGGGTCACAAAGAGTTGGACACGACTGAAACAAATGAACAACAGGCTGTAAATTTAGTACTACAATTGAAAATCATTATTTTAGCCAGTCTGAATTAATCAAACAAACTGCTTTGGTTAATTTAAAATGCCTTTCCTTGTGTCAGCAACTTCAAAGACCAGAGGTAAGATTCCCTTTATCTTGGGACTTATTCTACAAGAGAGCTAAACATACATCCTGAGACCATAAAATGCAAATAGGCCCTGCTTTGGTCGTTGTCAACTTGTATTTACAACCAAGGAACTCTTTTTCACATATAGATGGTAACAAACAAAAGTCATAAAGTTTTGTGACATGGTCATCCTGAATTGGGATGGCTCTAAAAATGTATAAGAAGTCTTATGATTTCTCTGTTCGTCAGTCAGAACTTTAGTCCTGTACTCCTTGAGCAAGTACTGATATCCTTAAGGGAATAACGCATAATGAATAAATAATGTAATTTTTATGTTACTATTTGTTTGTCTCCTTTAACCAAACTTTTTCAAAAGAGTCGACACAATGGAGAGGTGAGTCTAAACTAGGTGGCCAACAAAAGAAGTTTCTGAGAACCTCATCAACTGCTAAAGCTGGGAACCAGAGCCATCATCTAGCACTGCCAAGTTTATCTTTTTCTTTCTCAGTGCCAGACTATGTGGAGCTGAATGTGGGACAACAGGACTAATGATTATATCCATTTCCATTACTTACAGGTACAGAAGGTGATTCTGAAATATATCAGATGAAGTACCTATGTACAAATGCTGAAACTTTTTCCCTAGCATCTTTGTTATATAAAATAAAAGACTCTATGTAAACCATGGAATTTCAGATCTTCTTTATAATTACAGACTACTGAGACTATACCAGGAAATTTCCCAGATGCGGCATAAGGACTTTAAGCTACAGCTTTTATTATTTTAATAATTCTCGGTAATATTTTATATCAACTCTTAGATTAGATTTCAGATCCCTGTCAGGGTTGTTTTCTTGTTCAACATTTGAATCTATGTGACTTAGTGGGATGGAAGAAAAGAATGCAGAAAAGGCCGACAGTGTCCCTATTTCCTGCACCAAATGGCTTAGCAGGAAGGTTTTTTTTAATGGGTAAAAGAAGGAAGAAGAGAACTCATTGCTCATAACAGAAAAAGATATATGGCTTTGTTTTTTCATAAGGGCATAGTCAATGAAGCAATGTTCTTTTCACCATGAAGGAGGGAGTAAAACATCATGACTGTCAGTAACAAGGAAGTTCAAAAGAAGGGTGAGTTTGGGTGAATGACTGAAAAACAACTGAACAATCCATCAGTATGTTTGTTATATTAATGAACGAGTTCCCTTGGTTCTCCAGTCTTTAACAGTCCTTCTTCATGTGCTTTTCAATTGGCTCATTCTTTTTCAAAAACCTCAACATTCCCTAAGGGTTAGTTGTTGACCCTCTTTTAGGGCCTCTCCATGCTCTCCCCAGCATCAACTACCACCTTTATGCAGTTGACCTAGTCTTGACTTTTCTTCCAAGTTTCAGACCTGAATTTCGAGCTGCCTTTTTTGTTTCTACCTGGATAACAAGCAGCATCTCAAACCCGACACACCCAACAAACCACATTCTTTTTTCCCCTAAGCCATAATGTTTTTTCCTGTGGTGCTGCTATTCATCTGGTCTTCTAGGCCACAACTTAGGGATTATCACTGATGCCTTCCTCTCACCCCTCATCTCCAATGTTTCACTACAACAGGACTCTATCTGTACAACAGGATTCTATCTCTACAATATTTTCTTTTCCAAACATAATGCAACTACTATAGCAGTACAGGTCTTCATTAACACCCACTATAATTACCACAACAGGCTTATAATAGATCGTCTTGCTTTCACTCTCTTGACCCTCCAATATAGTCATAGTTCATTTTACGGCCAGAATAATCTTTCTCATGGAAAGATCTGACCATTTCCCTCTTCTGTTCAAAATCTTCAACAGTTTCCTGAAATGTTCCATGCAAAGCTCAAATGCCCTCTGCTCAGTAACCAAAGCCCTCTACAACTGAACATCATCCTACCATCCCAAGACAGATTTCTTATGACTCCCCTGCATGTCTCTACACTCCAACCAAAATGAAACACTTGGTGCATTGCTTTGCATGATGATATCACCATACCTTTGCTTTCCCAGTCCCTATGCTTGAATGTTCTCCCTCCTGTTACCTATGAAATTCTTACTCATTCTTTAAAATCCAACTAAAATGCTATATCTCCTCTTCACTGATCCCCTAATTGGTCACATTTACCCTCAAACCTCACAGAAGCATTGTTTTGTAACTCTCCAAAGTATTCATCATAGTATATCATATATTACACTGAAGTGTATCAGTAATTATCCCTGCACTAGATTGCAAACTTTTTGATGGCAACTATGGAATCTTATCTTAACCTTTTATCTCCCTAGGGCCTATTATAATGCTCTACATAAAACAGGTGCTTAAATATTGCTTTAATTCTATTACACTATGAAGAGTCAGGTAAGACTTCAAGGCAGAGCTGGGCCTTGAACAATGAGAAGAATTTCCACAGGGTGAAATGGGAAGAGGACATTCCAGGCATGGTAGATGTTTGCATCACCATCTGTCTGCCAATCTCCCAAAAGATATTCTAGGTTTTTTTATTGGTTTTTTTGTTAATCAAAACCTCATTTCACAGTAATACAATGACATGGAGAACCATTGCTGGTTCAAGAAGAGAAAAGGAGAAGGGAAACTGAGGAACTTGCCCCCTCCCTCCTCTACCAAGGTTCCTTTGAACTCTGGACCCATGTGCATAGACATCAAAGCCAAGTCAGATAGAATTGGCCACTGAGTCAGGAAGAGCCACCCACTCAATAGACCATAAAGGGAGTGGTCCGACCCTATAGACCTCTCTCTCTCTCAAGTATATCTGGACTTTTTCAGTCCTGATAAAGTGATAAACTGTGTTCATGGCAGCCAGTATATATGTTAATCTAGGCAAATGGGAGGGGCCCCAGCATCCACTAAAGCACTTCTTGGAGAAGCCTGAAAGGAGGTGAGCCCAAGTGTGGCCTGGCTTGTTAAGACACATGGATCCTGAGGGAGTTCAGACAGCGTAGAGTAAAAGTGAAGATGAAACAGCAGTTCAGCACTACTTACAAATGTTTCATGCTCTGATGTTTTAAGTATCAGCATCACAAAAGAGCATCACAGTCGTATTGCTTTCATGTTTAAGCCATCATATGTGTACTTGTGAGTCTTAATTTCTTTTAGCATTTCTTTTGTATGTAGAAAATACTTATCCTACACCTCATCTATAATGTGGCATTGAGAACCTTTATACCTCTTCCCTCTTTTGAGGACACCCTAGACATGTGCCAAACCTAAACTATAAGTAATTTTTCCCAGAGCTCACTGTGTGATATGAAGAGCGGGCAATATATATATACATGAGAGGGAGTGGGGAGAAGCCTGGTGCTGTAAGAGGTCTTTTCAGAAGCATTATGAAACAAAAGCCAAAGTTATTGTACAGATATGTCTGAGCACAAGCTTAACATAAGCATACGTAATTTTTTTTTTTTTGGAGGGTAATTGGGGTTAAGTAACTTGCCCAAGGTCACACGGCTAGGTTTTTGTTTGTGTGTGCGTTGTGTCTGAGGCCGGAACCAAACTCAGGTCCTTCTGACTCCAGGGCCGAAGCTCTACTCACTGCGCCACCTAGCCACCCCAAGCATACGTAATTTTTTCAACAACATTAAAAATCAAAGTCAAACACAAGACTAATAGGAAGAATTATCTCTAGTTGGCAAGTTGTGGCAGAAACAGGTATAGGTAAACACAGATAGGAAAATGGGCTATAATGGAGGAATATGGATCCACTAACCTTTCATCATTTTCCCCAACTTTACATCATGTCCTGATGGCTCCATGAATAGTCCTCCCTCCCTGCACCTGTTCCTCTTCCAGCTCTGGATGTAGAACTTAGTCAGAAAAGTTAAGAGCCAGGTGGTTCTAGAGCCTTAGTGCGAACAACTCCAGTGACACCCATCTTGAGGTGGATGGGACCAGAACCTATACTGGCTCATGTACACATAAGGGTACCCCAGCACTAGAGTATCATTATAGCTATTCCACTGACCCTCTTATCTTGGACTCAATACCCAGTTCAAGGCCTCTTATCCCCTTTTGCCAAAAGAAGTTTGCTGTGGGGCCTTTCGGTAACAGTCTTTCCCATACCTCTGATCTCATATACATATCCCACTCAAGATTTTTAAATATTCAGGATGCCAGTGGCTGCAGTCATGTTTTGTTCTTTATCTCTGCACAGCAGGATGGTGATGTGGGAAGCGTGCTTGCTTTGAAGTCAGAAAGACCTAAATTCAAATCCTAAGCTTGGCTACATAACTGAATGTATGAACTTGAAGAAACTGCTTAATTTCCCTGGGCCTGGGTTTGCTCCAATGTAAAAACAAAATCTCTAAATTTGTAGTTCTATGAGAGTGAATGCAGCACAACAATTATTTCTTATTTTATACATTATTTTATAGTTATTTATGTTTTATAAAATTACACTTAATTTTATTTAACTTTTAAATGTATATGTTTATTTTTATAATAAAATAATAAATTTATTATGTAATAATATATAAAATATATAAATATAAATTATATTTAATTTAAATTAATTTAAGAAGCTAAGAAAAATTAAGATAATATAGATTTTCAAAGAAAGTGAGGGAGGAATTTTTTTTTTTTTGTAAAAAGAAAGAAACACAGCTATAAAGCTTTAGTTTGAAAATCACTAGTTAAATAGATGTTGCAAGCTCCTGATTGCAGATACAAAAGTACCCAAAGGGAAAAGGAATGGTTTCAGAAAATTTGGTGAGGCTGTAGCTGACACATCAACTATAATGAGAAGAGACAGGCTGGCCCCACCTTTGCTAGTTTCCCTTCTGGGAGGGGAGCACTCTCAGAAGAGGAGAAAAAATGCCCAAAGGGATGTCAAACCTGCAGGTTCCCAAGCAGGTCTCACATGACACCTTCTCTATAGTAGCTTCTTTCACTCTGTGTTGTTCTTACTCTGCTCCCCCATTCTTTACAAGGCTGCAGCCGCTTGGATCCAAACAAAATGAAACACTGTTGCATCCCCTTCCCTCTATTCCCTTCCTCCTCAGCTACTCAGAAGCACAGGCATCCTCCAAAGTGGTAAATTTAACATCTTTGTAAGGAGCAGACTCCTCCCATTTCTCCCTCTCCCTTCTGAGTGTCATGGAATCCAAAAGGAGAATGGCTAATGAGAATATAACAAAAGCATTTATATAATGCCTATTGTGTTCCAGGCACTGTGCTTGCTATAAGCCCTTTACAAAAATGATTTCATTTGATATACTAACACAAATCTAGGTGAGGACGTTTTCTATCAGTTCCCATGACCACAGGTCTGTTCAAATCCTGATTTGTGAAAATTTTCCCTTAGTGGCCAATAACTGCTCACATTTATTGTAATTTAAATATTGTAATTTATTGTAAAATGTTAATACTATTAATCACATTTGTATCAATCAAAATGATTACAAGACTTTTTAATATTTATATACATTGCCCTTTGCTGACAACTCACTGACATGGATACCATAAACATTATCCTTGTTTGTAGAGATGTTAAAAGGCACAGTGACATTAAGTGACTTCCAGGGATCATTTAGCAAGTAAGTGAAAATCAAACTAAGTCCAGTTTTTTTTTTTCCACTAGTTAATAAACCAACTTTTTTGTGTATACCCTGGACGCTGGATATAATTCATTTCCTGTATAAACCTTCCAAGGCTCTTTTACCTAAAACCTTTTTCCTAGTGGAAGTATAAGGATGTATTTGTCTGCTGTAGTAGATTGGTCAGACTGTTCGGACATTTTCTTTCCATCGGGTTATTTTGTCCTCCTCCCCTTCCAATGTGTTTGGGAGAGCCAACGGTCACTCTGATAGCTACTTCAACTTCACACCAAAGGTCCTGCCAAATTGGGCTTGTGCCTCCTGTCAACATTCCTCCTTTGGCCTCCAAAACAGAGGTTGAGAATACAATTAAAAATTTATCTTCCAAGCCATGGGCGATTCTTCTCTCTTGTAATATCACTATGATTATCACCTTCACAGTGAGTTTGGCTTCATTTAAAATTAGCTATGTTCGATGGCAAAGTAGAAACTGCTCATCCAAGCCACTCTGCCCTCAGATTCCCCCCAAACTATGTAAAAGGGGACTCTGAACAACTTCTGGAGCCCCAGCACCCACAGAACGACACAGAGAAGCTAACCTCCCGCTGAGGACAGCCCAGCAGCTCTGCAGGAAGGACCAGAGCAGCACTCTGGGAGCTGGCAGCACAATGCGCAGAGTGCAGGGAGCCAAGCGGAGCCCAGGTCCCCGTGAGCCAAGGGGTTAGCCCCAGGGCAGCAGGGCCAGCAGCCGGCTGGAGAGACCCCAGAACACCAGCAGCTGTGGCAACTCCAGAATTATCAACATAGACATGCCTAGGACAAAGTGAGAGGTTAGTGCCGTATGGACTTTGGGACCAGTATTTGGGGAACGCATCGGCTTCCTCCCCTGGGGGCTAAAACCCGCTGAGGAGACACACCATTTTGTAGTTTTCAGAGGCAGCTCCAGCTCCCGGCCTCCAAATCTTAGGGAGATCCAGCGATCAGTCTTGGGGGGTAATCGCTCTTGCTCTAACCTCCCTGGATCTGGATTGTGATCTAGGGTGGAAGTCCTGGGTGGGTTTACAGCTTGCCAGAAACGGAAGTTGCCCCCCACACGTTCGGGACGAAAATTCCTCTAGCTGGACTCAAAGCCATTGTGTGGCAACAAGCCCAAAAGTCAAGCAATTAAGTGGCAACATGCCAAGGCAAAGGAAACAGAAAAATGCAACCCCAGACTCCTATTTTGGGGGCATAGAGCGGAAAAAGGACTGTGAGGTCAGAAGTCCTGCTCCAAAAGCCCCAGGGGAAAACATGAGCAGGTTGCAGGCCATAGAGGACCTTAAGAAGGACTTTAAAAATCAAATAAGAGAAGTGGAGGAAAAATTGGAAAGAGAAATGAGAAGGATGCAGGAAAAGTATGAAATGAGGGTCAACAGCCTGACTGAGGAAAACAACACCTTAAAAAATAGACTAACTCAAATGGCAAAGGAGGCCCAAAGGGCAATGAGGAGAAGAATGCCTTAAAAAGTCGAATTTGCCAGATGGAAAAAGAATCTCAAAAGTTCACTGAGGAGATTCATTCCTTCAGAGTTAGACTGGAGCAAATGGAAGCTAATGACTTTATGAGAAATCAAGATGCTGTTAAGCAGATCCAAACAAATGAAAGATTAGAAGGCAATGTGAAATATCTCATGGGAAAAACCACTGACCTGGAAAATAGATCCAGGAGAGACAATTTAAAAATTATTGGACTACCTGAAAGCCATGATCAAAGAAAGAACCTAGAAATCACCCTTCAAGAAATTCTCAAGGAAAACTGCCCTGATGTTTTAGATCCAGAGGGCAAAATAGAGGTTGAAAGAATCCACCGATCACCTCCTGAAAAAGATCCCAAAAAGAAAACTCCCAGGAATATTATAGCCAGGTTCCAGAATCCCCAGATCAAGGAGAAAATACTACAAGCAGCCAGGAAGAAACAATTTCAATACTGTGGAAACACAATCAGAATAGCCCAGGACCTGGCAGCTTCTACACTGAGGGATCGAAGGGCATGGAATATGATAATCCAGAGGGCAAAAGAACTGGGAATGAACCCAAGGGTCACCTACCCAGCAAAACTGAGTATTTTGATTCAGGGGAAAATATGGTCATTCAGTGGAATAGAGGACTTTCAAGCATTCTTGAGGAAAAAAACAGAACTGAATAGAAAATTTGACATCCAGACACAAGAAGCAAGAGATGCCTGAGAAGGTAGGTAATCAGGGAAAAGAAATCAAAAGGAACTTATCAAAGTTGAACTATTTACATTCCTATATGGAAAAGCAATAACTGGGACTGATGATATCTTTCTCACTATGAAAATACTGGAAGAAGGATGTGTGGTCATATGAATACATATCTGAATGTGTGTGTATATGGTTACAGTTATATATGGATAGAGGGCAGAGGTTGAATTTGTTGGGAAGGGAGAATAGTCAAGGGATGAAATTATGAGGTGAGAGAGGAAAGTGGCAAGAGGAGATGAGGAAAGACAGGGTAGGGTAAACTATCTCATGTAGAAGAAGCAAGGGGAAGTGGTTGCAAGGGAGGAGGAGAATAGGAAGGCAAAAAAAGGCAAAACCACATTCACATTGAATTAGGTTCAGGGAGAGAATGACATAAATACTAAATGGGATATCTCAACCTGCAGCAGAATAGGGGGAAGGGAGATGAGAGGAGGGAGGATGGATGGGAGGGCATCCTTGGGGGGAGGGGAGGTTGGAAGTACCCACTATAGAAGAGGGACAGGATCATGTAGGGAATGGAACAGGTGGGGGTGGGATGAGTGGGAGGGAATTATAAGCAGCCTTGTACAATATATCTACTATGATAATGTTTTGCATAGCTAGACATGTACAACATATACTGAATTACTTATCTCCCAAGAGGGAATGGGTGACAAGGGAGGAAGAAAATGGATCTGAAATTCGAGGTCGTAACATTAAATGTTCCAAATATATATAAATACTATTATTAATACTCTTTTGCTTGTAATAGGGAGATAAGATGTGCAGGCATTGGGACACAAAGATTCACCTTCCTCTAATGGAAAAGTCGATGGGGGTATGGGAGAAGGTATGGGAGAGAGCAGATTGGAGGAAGCGATATCTTGTGGGACTGCTATTCTGGGAGGTTGGGTAGGGGAATAACGGGGGGAAAATGATTATAACTCAAAATCTGGCGGAAATGAATGATGTAAAACAGAAGTTAATAAAGCATTTGTTTAAAATTAGCTATGTTCAATGTTTGGGGTACTCTATGTACATTCCCCAGAGAATTTTTCTGGAAGGTAGACATCCTAGTCAGCCTTCTGGTCCCAACCATCTACTCCACTAACATGGGCATACTCTCTTTCTTACTTCCCTTCCCATGTGGATATTCTTTTCCCGCATCCATCTCTAGGTCTGGGAACAGTAATAAAACTTATACTCATTCAGCTTCCATTCACTAACCTTGTGACTTCCCAGACCAAAATTCCCTTCCCTGGTTAACACTTCCCATATGTGCTTCTGCCCACTGTGTAATTACAAGTTCACAGAGGGAACGGACTATCTCCTCACTTTTGTATTTGTATCTCCAGTGCTTACCACCATGCTTGTCACATGGTAGGTGTGTAATATTAATAAATGCTTTTTATTCATACAGTACTTTTATAAATGGAGTGTATGGAGTTCTCAGGGAGGACTAGCATCTCTAGTGGGAGGGCCTGCAGAGCCCTTTTCAGGGTTGCTCATCCACTTTTGGTGTCCAACTTCACCCAAATCCCACCTGTGGCTCCAAGAAGCTATAGCATATGCATCAACCACACCCCAGTAAAACCTTCCTGGAAAAGGGACTAGACCAGTTCAAGGGTAACCAACAGGCCTCAAATCCATCAATGAGGCAAGAAGACATCTACCCCCAACCCCCCAGCAGAACTGGCAGATGAAAACAATTTGTTCTAATGTTCGTCATAAAGGTGGCTAACACACACTTGTAGAACACTTATACTTGGTTAGACATCAGACACCAAGGTCATCTACTACATCCTGAGCTATCACAGCTGTCCTGGCTTTGTCTTGCCACTGGACCTCAATGACTCTAGGAAAGTGAAGCTGAACACTTTGTGCAACTCTGACTCACTTAAATCCAATTCACATACAAGTCAAGACATCATCCAGTGATGTCCTTGGTCCTCTTCTAGATAAACTACTATTATGGCAGTCATGGAGAGGTATGTGTGATTAACTCCCTATTTAGGGAGACTATATTGCCCTAAGCAATGTCCTAATACTAAAAGGGAGTAGTGGGGCCTCCAAACTACCCCCTCAGTCCCTTTATTTGATTAGTAGTCAAATCTTATTAATTTTGCCCCCAAATCCAGCACACACTCATCTCTCCCCTCCACTCATACCACAAGCACCCTAGTTCAGGTCCTTCTCAGCTCTGCTTTAGATGACCAGAACAGTCTCTTAACTGCACTCCTGCCTTCAGAACCTCCTCTCTCTAACCTTCCTAATACATAGGTAAGATCATAGCGCTCCTCTGCTCAGAATTCTTTCACTTGTTTCCACTGTATATAACATGAGACTCCTTAATATGGTTACTTAAAGTCTGACCCCAAACTACCATTTCAGCCTTATTAGTCTTATTACTTTCTGGGTTTGGAGGTTTGTTTGGTGAAGGTGAAAACAAAAAGAAAGTGCTCACTCTCTCCTCTTCACTCCCACGGCTGTAATATGGGCATTATCAGCCTCAACTTTCTCCTCCCACAGGACATGACCTATTCTCCAGTCACCACCCCTGATTCCATCTCTAAAGAGAAATTTCTCTGTACATGTATGAGGGAAAGAAAGGAAGAAGGACAATGACGAACAGCATGACCCAATAGCCCTTTGAGGAATGGCAAGCAGATCAGTATGCAGGGATTAAACAGTGCATGAAAGGAAACAGAATATAAGACTGGAAAAATCTGAAAGGGTCAGATTATGAAAACTTCAAAATGTTAAAAAAAGGTCTTTATATATGATCCTGGAAGTCTATTATACACTAAAGCTTATAGAGTGAGAGAGGATGAGGAGAGAAAAGCACGATCAATCCTATGCTTTAGAAAATAACTTTGGAAGCAACTAGGTGGTGCAGTGAATAGAGCACCGGCCCTGGAGTCCAGGAAGACATGAGTTCAAATCCAGTCTCAGACACTTAACACAAAAACTAGCTGTGTGACCTTGGACAAGTCACTTAACCCCAACTGCCCTCCAAAAAGCAAAAAACAAAAAAAAAGAAAAGAACTTTGGAAAGAACTTTTGATCTCAAGGAGACTAACTAGAAGGCTATTAGTCCAGGTAAGAATCTGAACTAGGGTGGTGGCTGTGTGAGTAGAGAGAAGGGGAGATGTTATGAAAGTAGAACTGATAAGACTTGGCAACTGATTGGCTATATAGGATGAGTGATAATGAGGGGCTGAGGATGAGACTGAAGTTTTGAACTGAGGTACCTGGGAGGATTATGGTATCCCTGAAAGGAATGGGCAAGTGTAGGTGAAGAAAGAGTTTGGGGGCGGAACCAAGATGACAGCATAGAAGCAGGAAAATTCTGTGTGCTCCCCCCATAACCACCTCAAATATCTATAAAAATGGCTCTAAACAAAGTTTAGAGCTACAGAACCCACAAAGTGACAGAGAGAAACAAATCTCCCACTGAAGGCAGCCTGGCAGGTGGACAGAGAGGGTACATTGCAGCATGTTGGGAGCAAAGTGCAAGCCCCTTTGAACCCACTGTTTTAGCCCCAGGGTGCCTCAATCAGCAGCAGCTGAAAGGACTTCAGGAAGGTGGATCACTAGCAGCTGTGGTGGTTTCCAGACTTATCAACCCACAAATGCCAAAGACAAAGTGAGAGGTCAGAGTGGACTTTGGGAACAGGGGGTCTGGGAGTGTAGTCTGGCCTCTGCCCCCCAAGGAAGAAGCAGCTGAGGCACAACAGCCGCAGCCATGTGACTGCTTCAGAGCTCTTGGCCTGCAGATTGTAGGGGGACCAAGCGACCATTCAGAAGGGTAATCACTCTTGCTTTAACCTGCTTGGATCTGGATTGCTGAATAGGGTGGAAGTCCTGGGGTGCATGACCAGTGTGCCAGAGCCAGTGGAGGCTTCTGAGGGGGCAGCCAACTAATAGCTCCTGCAGCTGAGAAAATTCCAGCAATTTGGGACATAGCTCTCCTCTCTAGAAGCAGAGTTCTACTGTGGCAAAAAGCTCAAAAGTCAAGTATTTGATGGCAACATGAGCAAGCAGAGGAAGCAAAGCAAGCTGAGCAATCCAACTTTAGATCCCTATTTTGGGGACAAAAAAGATCAAAGCATGGAAAAGGAGGAAGACAACGAAGTCAGAACTCCTGTACCAAAAACTTCCAAGAAAAATATGAACTGGTTATAGGACATAGAAGAGCTTAAGAAGGATTTTGAAAAACAAATAAGAAAAGTGTAGGAAAAATTGGGAAGAGAAATGAGAATGAGGCAAGAAAATCATGAAAAGCAAGTCAACAACCTAACTGAAGAAAATAACACCTTAAAAATAGACTAACTCAAGATTCCCCACAAACTATGTAAAAGGGGACGCTGAACAACTTCTGAAGCCCCAGCACCCACAGAGAAGCTAACCTCCCGCTGAGGACAGCCCAGCAACCCTGCAGAAAGGACCAGCAAAGCAGTCTGGGACCTGGCAGCGCGGAGCACACAGAGCACAGGAGCCAAGCCAAGCCCAGGTCCGCATGAGCCGAGGTTTTAGCCCCAGGGCGGCAGGGCCAGCAGCTGGCTGGAGGAACCCCAGAACACCAGGAGCTGTGGCGACTCCAGAATTATCAACATAGACATGCCTAGGACAAAGTAAGAGGTTGGTGTCCTATGGACTTTGGGACTGGTATTTAGGGAATGCGTCAGCTCCCTCCCCTGGGGGCTAGAAGCCGCTGAGGAGACACGCCATTTTGTAGTTTTCAGAGGCGGCTCCAGCTCCCGGCCTCCAAATCTTAGGGAGATCCAGCGATCAGTCTTGGGGGGTAATCGCTCTTGCTCTAACCTCCCTGGATCTGGATTGTGATCTAGGGTGGAAGTCCTGGGTGGGTTTACAGCTTGCCAGAAACGGAAGTTGCCCCCCACACGTTCGGGACGAAAATTCCTCTAGCTGGCCTTAAAGCCATAGTGTGGCAACAAGCCCAAAAGTCAAGCAATTAAGTGGCAACATGCCAAGGCAAAGGAAACAGAAAAATGCAACCCCAGACTCCTATTTTGGGGGCATAGAGCGGGAAAAGGACTGTGAGGTCAGAAGTCCTGCTCCAAAAGCCCCAGGGGAAAACATGAGCGGGTTGCAGGCCATAGAGGACCTTAAGAAGGACTTTAAAAATCAAATAAGAGAAGTGGAGGAAAAATTGGAAGAGAAATGAGAAGGATGCAGGAAAAGTATGAAATGAGGGTCAACAGCCTGACTGAGGAAAACAACACCTTAAAAAATAGACTAACTCAAATGGCAAAGGAGGCCCAAAAGGGCAATGAGGAGAAGAATGCCTTAAAAAGTCGAATTTGCCAGATGGAAAAAGAATCTCAAAAGTTCACTGAGGAGATTCATTCCTTCAGAGTTAGACTGGAGCAAATGGAAGCTAATGACTTTATGAGAAATCAAGATGCTATTAAGCAGATCCAAACAAATGAAAGATTAGAAGGCAATGTGAAATATCTCATGGGAAAAACCACTGACCTGGAAAATAGATCCAGGAGAGACAATTTAAAAAATTATTGGACTACCTGAAAGCCATGATCAAAGAAAGAACCTAGAAATCACCCTTCAAGAAATTCTCAAGGAAAATTGCCCTGATGTTTTAGATCCAGAGGGCAAAATAGAGGTTGAAAGAATCCACAGATCACCTCCTGAAAAAGATCCCAAAAAGAAAACTCCCAGGAATATTATAGCCAGGTTCCAGAATCCCCAGATCAAGGAGAAAATACTACAAGCAGCCAGGAAGAAACAATTTCAATATTGTGGAAACACAATCAGAATAGCCCAGGACCTGGCAGCTTCTACACTGAGGGATCGAAGGGCATGGAATATGATAATCCAGAGGGCAAAAGAACTGGGAATGAACCCAAGGGTCACCTACCCAGCAAAACTGAGTATTTTGTTTCAGGGGAAAATATGGTCATTCAGTGGAATAGAGGACTTTCAAGCATTCTTGAGGAAAAAACCAGAATTGAATAGAAAATTTGACATCCAGACACAAGAAGGAAGAGATGCCTGAGAAGGTAATCAGGGAAAAGAAATCAAAAGGAACTTATCAAAGTTGAACTATTTACATTCCTATATGGAAAAGCAATAACTGGGACTGATGATATCTTTCTCACTATGAAAATAATGGAAGAAGGGGGTGTGGTCATATGAATACATATGTGAATGTGTGTGTATATGGTTACAGTTATATATGGATAGAGGGCATAGGTTGAATATGTTGGGAAGGGAGAATACTCAAGGGATGTAATTATGAGGTGAGAGAGGAAAGTAGCAAGAGGAGATGGGGAGAGATAGGGTAGGGTAAACTATCCCATGTAGAAGAAGCAAGGGGAAGTGGTTGCAAAGGAGGGGGAGAATAAGGAAGGCTAAAAAGGCAAAACCACATTCACATTGAATTTGGTTCAGGGAAAAAATGACATACATACTAAATGGGATATCTCAACCTGCAGCAGGATAGGGGGAAGGGGGATGAGAGGAGGGATGATGGAAGGGAGAGCATCCTTGGGGGGAGGGGAGGTTGGAAGTACCCACTATAGAAGAGGGACAGGATCATGTAGGGAATGGACCAGGTGGGGGGTGGGATGAGTGGGAGGGAATTATAAGCAGCCTTGTACAATATATCTACTATGATAATATTTCGCATAGCTAGACATGTACAACATATACTGAATTACTTATCTCCCAAGAGGGAATGGGTGACAAGGGAGGAAGGAAATGGATCTGAAATTCGAGGTCGTAACATTAAATGTTCCAAATATATATAAATACTATTATTAATACTCTTTTGCTTGTAATAGGGAGATAAGATGTGCAGGCATTGGGACACAAAGATTCACCTTCCTCTAATGGAAAAGTCGAAGGGGGTATGGGAGAAGGTATGGGAGAGAGCAGATTGGAGGAAGCGATATCTTGTGGGACTACTATTCTGGGAGGTTGGGTAGGGGAATAATGGGGGGAAAATGATTGTAACTCAAAATCTGGCAGAAATGAATGATGTAAAACAGAAGTTAATAAAGCATTTGTTTAAAAAAAAAACTAAATAAAAAAAATAGACTAACTCAAATGGCAAAGAGGCTCAAAAAGCCAATGAGGAGAATGCCTTAAAAAGCCAAATTTGCCAGATGGAAAAAGAATCTCAAAAGCTCACTGAAGAGAATCATCCCTTCAGAATTAGACTGGAGCAAATGGAAGCTAGTGACTTTATGAGAAATCAAGATACTATTAAACAGATCCAAACAATGAAAAAGTAGAAGGTAATGTGAAATATCTCATTGAAAAAACCACAGACCTGGAAAATAGATCCAGGAGAGATAATTCAAAAATTATTGGACTACCAGAAAACCATGATCAAAGAAAGAACCTAGAAATCACCCTTCAAGAAATTCTCAAGGGAAACTGCCCTGATGTTTTAGAACCAGATGGCAAAATAGAGGTTGAAAGAATCCACCTATCACCTCCCGAAAAAGATCCCAAAAAGAAAACTTCTAGGAATATTATAGCCAAGTTCCAGAATTCCCAGATCAAGGAGAAAATATTGCAAGCAGCCAAGAAGAAACAATTTGAATATTGTGGAAACACATTCAGGATAAAACAGGATCTAGCAGCTTCTATACTGAGGGATTGAAGGGCTTGAAATATGATATTCCAGAGGTCAAAGGAGATGGGATTAAAACCAAGAATCACCCAGCAAAACTGAGTATCATATTTCAGGATAAAATATGGTCACTGCATGAAATAGAGGACTTTCAAGCATTCTTGATGAAAAAACCAGAGTTGAATAGAAAATTTGTCATTCAGATCCAAGAAGCAAGAGAAGCATGATAAGGTAAGCAGGGAAAAGAAATCATACGGAATTTATCAAAGTTGAACTATTTACATCCCTACATGGAAAAACAATAATTGTAACTGATGAAACTTTTCTCAGTATGAGAATAGTTGAAGGGAATACAAATGTGTGTATGTATGTATGTATGTATGTATGTATGTATACATACATATGTCTATATAGGAAGGTATATGGGCATATGAATACATATGTGAGTGTCTGTATATATGTGTACAAGTATACCTAGACAGAGGGCACAGGACCAACTGAATAGGAAGGGATGATACTTAAAAGGTGAAATTGAGAGGTGAGAGAGGAATATAATAAGAGGAGATGGGGAGAGACAGAATGGGATAAACTATCTCATACAGAAGAGGCAAGGGAAAACTGTTACAATGGAGGCAAGGGAAAACTGTTACAACTGTTACAATGGGGAAGAACAGGAAGGCAAAAGGGAATGCGTCAACCTTATTCTCACTGAATTTGGCTTAGGGAGGGAATGACATACACACTAAATAGAGTATCTCATACCACAGGAGAGTAGGAGGAAAGGGGATGAAAAGGGGGATGATGGAGGGGAGGGCAGGATAGGGTGGAGGGAAGTTAGAAGCACACACTTTTGGAAAGGGACAGGGTCAAAGTAGAGAATAGAGCAAGTGGTGGGGGATGGGATAGGATGGACGGAAATATAGTCAGTCTTTCACAATATATCCACTATGGAAATATTTTGCATAGCTACACATGTACAACCTATATTGAATTGCTTATCTTCCCAGTAGGGGTGGGTGATGAGAGAAGAAGGGAAAGAATTTGGGATTCAAAGTTTTAAAATCAAACGTTTAAAAAAATATATATATGTTTTTTAATGCAACTGGGAAATAAGATATACAGGCACCGGGGTATAGAGAGCCATCTTGCCCTACTGGAAAGTCAAAGGGGGTATGGGGGAGGATATGAAGAAGAGTAGATTGGGGGAGGGGATATACAGTGGAATTGCCATTTTGGATTGGTGGGTAGGGGAAAGACAGGGAGAAAATTTGTAACTCAAAATCTTGTGGAAATGAATGATGTAAACTAAAAATAAACATAAAATTTAATTTAAAAAAAGAAAGGGTTTAGAGGGGAAAACAGATGTGGGCTGAAAAAAAGGTCATCAGATTTTGCAATTAAGAGATCATTGGTAACTTTGTGGAAAGTAGTTTAAGTTGAATGAAGAGGTCAGAGGCCAGACTGAAAAAGGCATAAAAGAGAATAAAGGAGAAAAAGTGGTTGCAATGATTATAGATGGCTTTTTCAAGGAGTTCATCTGAGGAGGGGAAAGACATAGGATGACAGCTAGAGGGCATGATGGGATCCAGTGAGGATTTTGTTAAGGATAGGAGGGATTTGGCATGTTTGTAGGCAGCAAAGAATAAGTCAATAGATAGGGAGAGACTGAAGTTGAAAAAAAGAAAAGGATGATATTAGGAGAAAATTGCTAGAGAAGAAAAGAGAAGAAGAAACACAGGGCACATGTAGGTGTTAGTCTTGGCAAGCAGAAAAGCCACATCATCATCAGAGACTGGAGTAAAGGAAGTGATGGTAGGGGAGTTGTAAAAGGTATGTGAGATAAGAAGGGATTCGAAATTCACTAAACAAGCCTTTAATGAAGGGCTTCAATTTTTTTGGTGAAGTATAAGACAAGACCCTCAAATGAAAGGGTAAAAGTAGTATGTTCTATGAGACACTTGAAAAAAAGACAAAGGCCAACATCACCCACTGCATCCTGGGACATCACCAGTCACCTTGACTTCTGTCTTGCCATTGGACTAAAATAACTCTGGAGGAAAGATGGAGACTGACAACTTTGTACAGCTCTGCTTCATTCAAATCCAATTCACATACAAGTCAAGACAATGCACTCATGATGTCATTGTTCCTCTTAAAAAATGAAGGACAGGGGGGCGGCTAGGTGGTGCAGTGAGTAGAGCGTCGGCCCTGGAGTCAGAAGGACCTGAGTTCAGATCCGGCCTCACACACTTAACCCACACAAACAAAAACCTAGCCGTGTGACCTTGGGCAAGTTACTTAACCCCAATTGCCCTAAAAGGGGTGGCTAGGTGGCACAGTGAGTAAGAGCGCCGGCCTCGGAGTTGGGATGACCCGACATCGAATCCAGCCTCAGAAAATGAGCACCCACACACAAATAATGACTAGCCGTGTAACCTTGAGCAAGTTACTTAACCCCAATTGCTTAAAAAAAAAATGAAGGACAAACAATAACAACAACAACGAACAGAATTTAAGAAGTGATTAGGAAGGAGTAATAGGAATGTTTTTCTGTAGGAAAGGTCCAGTCGAGGTTAAATGACATAAATTTGTAATGAACCTAGTAAGCATGGTTTCCCTCTAGTTCTGTTCAGCAGCACATTATTCTCACAAATGGTGAGAATAATTCAGGGTGGAGGTTTGGAAACTTATAATTGGGATAGGACCAGGTCAGCATGGGGACACAGACATAAAGGTCACTGGCTATCAGGGACCAGGTCTGGCCAGCATGCTTTATACATCACACAAGTGCAGGGAAGAGGCTCTACTCTAGGCCAAGAAGTGTCAGACCTATTAGGAAGGCGCTGTGATGTCAGGCAGGGCACAGGAACAAGTGCCAACTGGCAGCTTTGGCACCTGCCTGCAGTCCTGGGTCAGACATCCAAAGCGGAATGAGGAAGGAACTTGAGTGCAGGTGTGGTAGACTGAGAGAGGACCATGCTCAGAAGCAGTCAGCATCAATTTGGCTCTGACCCCACAAGTAGAATGGAATCTTAGTTTTAGCTTGTAGTCCAGTCTGAAGTCTGAAAAGGGGAAGGCAGGGCAGAAATTCCAGACCAAAGGAAAATCTATGTTTCTCTCACTCTGAACCTGTAGAATTTCCCAACTGGCTGACAGTGGCTAAGTCCAATAGCAGTCTACTGTTGCCCAGGCCAAAATCTTGGTCAGGAGCTTGCAGAGCACAGAACATGGGGCCAAAAATCAGACTTTATCCTAGATCAGACTACTTTAAGAGCACTGAAAGTCTGCAAGTCACTGTCCTGAGCTACCCCCAAGATCCTGAAATAATATAATATTCAAAACCCCAAGAAAGAAACAACAGGACCAGCCCAGGCTATCCCTACAGAAGTACAAAGAGCTCAGTCCTAACATCAAGTCCAAAGTCAGGAAGAAGGATAGAAGAACAAGCACACATATACAAGCAAAAAACTCATCATAAGAAAAGTTATTGTGGTGAAAGGGACATTCAAGACACAGATGCAGAAGAGAATGGTTCCAAAACATCTACCAGTTTAACCTCAAAGTAAAACACAGCTTGGGTACAAGTTCAACTGGCATTCCTAGAAGAGATAAAACAAGAGTTTTAAGAAAGAGATTAAAAACTTGTTTGTTTGTTTTTTTAAATAAATAAAAATACATGAGGAAAAAATTGGAAACAAAATGAGAGAAAGAAAAAAAAAACTAGAGATGGAATTAACAACTTTACATAAGAGGTACTAAACCAGGGGTGAGGAACTTTCTGCCTCCAGGCCACACGTGGCCCTCTAGGTCCTCAAGTGCAGCCCTTTGAATCCAAACTTCACAAACCAAATCCCTTTAATCAAAGGATCTGTTCTGTGAAACTTGGACTCAGTCAAAAGGCCACACACAAGGACCTAGAAGGCCACAGGGAATTCCCAACCCTGGACTAAATCTTCCCTAAGTGACAAACTCCCTGAAAACTGAAATGGATTAAAGAGAAGGCAATGACTCCCTGGGACCACAAGAAAAATAAAGCAAAAAAAAAAAAACAGAAGATGAAGGTTTCTCACAGTAAAAAACAACTGAGTTGGAAAACAGAGAAATAATTTAGAAATAATTGTCCTGGCTGAAAGACATGTATGTGTATTGTGTGGGCATGGTACACACACACAATATATATATACACATATGTATATGTGTTATATATGTATATTCCTTTAGGACAGGGCCAATGAGGAAATTTATTTTGTTTGATTATACTTGTTTGTAACAGGGGTTTTGTTTTTCTTTCATTCTCAATTGGGGGTGTGGAATAGAGTGAGAGAGAAAGAACTTGGATTTTGCTAATTGAAAAAAAATTAAAATTTAACTGAAAATAAAAGAATAAGACAACAAAGGAAAATGCTGTGTAATGATAGTAACCAATGTTGACCTCAGAAAAGAGATGATTTAGTACAATCTTAGGGAGAAAACTATGGCAGTGAAATGTTGTATATTCTATTAGAGGCAGCATCACTGTCAATTGCTTTTGTTTAACTGCTTTTCTCTGTTACAAGGGAAGAATTGTGTGGGGCCACAAATGGAGCTGGGATGGGATATCTGGGGGGGTGGGGGAGGAGAGGAACCACTCCAAGGCTTCTAAAGTAATATCTATCACTTTGCAATCACATTTTTTAAAAGTCTTATCTGAAGAGTAACATCAGTTATATTAACTACTCCCCCACTGCTTAAAGCTGCTAGTTCCACCTCCACACAGCCTTGGCATGGACAAAAATACCCTTCCAAAGTCCTAAGCTCCTCTCCTGCCACTTTGATTGAGTTTCATCATCACCTGTACAGGACTAACAAAGTTAGTCAATGGGGGCTGCCTTTAGTCCATCCTCTTACCTTTAGGCAGAACTACTCACAGTCTTTCCAAGCACATGGATATGTGTGGTATTCTCACAAATCTATTTCAGTAACCCATTCTAGTGAATATTGCTCAAAAAATTCCTTCCCCTACCCTTCTGCAACACTTTTCTGCATCCTTTCCCTTGACAATTTCAATTCAATCATCAATTGGGCAAATGACAAATATATGCCAAGCACCATTGCTAGGGGTGGGAAAAGAGTGGGAGGTAATCTGGAAATTAAAAAATTTTAAAGGAATGTTAAAAATAGATTAAAAAAAATTTAAAGGCATTCATCAAAACTAAACAAAACTAAAAACAAACAAACAAACAAAAAAACACCGTACACTTCTTACAGCAGAATAGTACCACCATCAGGATCAACTTGAACCTGAAAGACTAAAGAAAGCCATGCCCTATCTGGGCAAGAGATATGGACCTTGCCAACCCTCCATAATTTCTGTGAGTGACCTGGAATGTGCAGGTCAGAGATGAGCGTGAAGTATCTGTTCAGCAGTCCCACAAACAGTCTTTATCTTCCAGGAAGAACATAACAAGTATGATTAGTTGTTGAATGATTTATGTTTTCTGTATTTGTTCATACATACTTTTTGCATTTTTGACAATTTCAGTGGTGGAATAAATAAAGGCTTTCTTATATTCAATACCTATATTATCCTTCAAGGTGAGGGCACCCTGTTACTTACTTTTGGGGGAAGCCCTAAAGACAAATCATACCTAAATTTTAGAGATTTCCCTGGAGTATTATTGGGGGAGAGGGATGAGCCAGAGGGAAAGAATGTGACCATTTGGGGGGTCAGGCCTCCCAGGATATACCTGGGTCCATATAATTACAGGGCTCTTTGGGGTCCCAGGCTGACAGAAGATAAACATATATATATGCAAAATACACAAAATAAGTATAGAGTAATTCTGGGGAAGAGGAACTGGTTGCCAAGAAAGGCCTCAATGTAGATGGCATTTAAGCTAATCTTTGAGGGAAACTAGAGATTTGAAGAGACAGAAGTGAAGAATTATTCATTCCAATGATACCACAAACCATGCAAAGGCCCTTATGGAGATTGAAGATGTGTGAGGAAAACTAACTTAGCCAGTTTGGCTAGACTCTAGAATGCATGAAGAGGAGAAATGTATAAACCTGCAAAAGCAGTCTGAGGTCAGATTATAGGCTTTAAAAAACAAGAGGAATTTGTGTGTCATAGCAGAGATGAGAGGCAGCCATTCATTTTATTGAGCAGAGGAATAATATAGTCAGACCTGTGCTTTAGGAATGTCACTCTAGCAACCATGTAAAAGACTAAAGAGGGAAGGGAGACCAAGTAGAGCCCTGTTGAAATAATCCAAGTGAGAGGTGAAGAAGGCATTACCAAGTTGTGTGTGTGAACAGAGGAAAGTAAACATATATGAGCTCTGTTTTTACAACAAGGACCTACACTACTATCTGGTTAAAATATCAACCACATCTTGGAGAAATAAAACTTCTGCCTGAGGAATTACAACAAAGATATGTTCTTGTAAGAAGCTGAAATTAAAGATAAGGAGTAAGACCTACTATGAAATTATTTGTAAACTTAACTGAAAAGTAATATTTATGCTTACGATTTTCCTTCTTTTTTAAGTTTAATGTTAAAAAATTAGAGTGGCATAACAGCTAGAAACCTGGCCTTGGAACCAGGAAGACCTAGAGGTAAGCCTCACTTCTGACACACTGGCTGTGTCACCCTGGACAAGTCACTTAACCTCTAAGGGCTCTAGGCAATTCTCTGAAACTGTTAAGTTACAGAGAAGGTGCTGACCTATATTGGTAAAATTTCCTCACCTGGGAGTTCCCTATTTCAGTGAAATCAGAGTTGCAGTACCTAACTCTAAGATTAATATTAATCGCTTTAGCCACTTTGATTCCAGGAAAGAAGAACCAAGCCATCTCTAAACCTTTAGCTCACGGCTTCAGCACCTCTATGAAGTTCTAATAGACTCTAGTGTTCTAAAAGACCCTAGTTCAATTCTAAAACTGAACAGTATTGTCTTGGGCAAGTTGCTTGAACTTTCTGTCTCTATTTCTACACCTGTGGTCAGAGCACAGTGATAAAAGAATGAACCCTAGATGAGGAGGCAAAAGGCCAGGATTTGATTCCTCTCAATCAACATTCACCAAGTGTCTAATATGTTCGAGGCATTCTGCAAAGAATTGCAAGTACAAAAAGAAGCCGTGCCCCCCCCCACCCCTCAAAAAAGAGGCCAAATATAGTCTCTACCCTCAAGGAGCTCACATGCTGATGCAGGAAGAGATCATGAAAATAACTAGGTACATACAAGAAAGAAAGCACGAGAAGCAAGAGGAAACAAATGACTTCCTGCAGAAAGGAAGATATGGGTGGAGCTGTGTGGGAGGAAAAGCAAATGGGTTATAGAGTGCATGGAGGAGAGCCAAGTGTAAGATAACTGGAAAGTTAGGAAAGAGCCAAACCATAAAGAGCTTTATCCAACAAAGGGCGTTACATTTGATCCTGGAGGTAGGAGAAAACTAACAAAGCTCATTGAGCAGGGAAGTGACATGGGCAAATAATCACCCTACAAAAATTATCTTGGTGCGGGATTGTAGCGGCAGCCACACTGGCATAGCCAGGATGGCTGCTAGCACAGAGTCTCAGATCTGCTTTACTAGGAAAGAGAGTTGCTCAGTGGGTCAACAACCTTCTTTAATTACATTTATTAGTTTAGGGGGAAAGTCAGCATCCTGAATTTCAGAGAAAACACAAACAGAAAATACAAGCAGAGAAATAAAGACCAACAGACAGGACTCTGACTGCCTGAATCAAAGCAACATTTACCGAGAGGGCCTTTACATCTGAGCAATCAGGGAGTTCTGATCATATGGTCACTCAGAATCTTGACCAAGGAATCACAAGATCCTTCTCGTAAGTGACCCACAAAGCTAAATACCAACTCAGAGTATATATACACTTCTCAGAACCAGAAGGCAACACAACTCTTGTGACTCGGTGACTAATTAGAAATTAGCAAAAGGTGTGAAAGCCTTCCTACAAACAAGCCTCTCCTCAGCAAGCTTCTCTTTAAGCAAGTTCCTCTCCCAATGGGCTCTATGTGATTCAGGATGTTTTCACAGGTGGGCACACAGGCCTATTAATGGGCAGGGAAGATCTTCTATCCCATTAACGTTACAAGGATGGACTGGAGTGTGGAGAGACCTGAGGCAGGGAGACCAGTGAGAAGACTATTACAATAATCTAGGAAAGACATGATCAGGACCTAAATTAAAATAGTGACTATGTGAGTGGAAAGGAGTAAATACATAGATGTCACAAAGAGAAAAATTACAGATTCGGCACCACATTGGATGTGTATGGGGAGTGGGACTGAGAAGTCAAGGATGACACATAGGTTATAAGCCTGGTTAACTGGGAGGACAGTGATGGCCTGGATCTGTTCTGTCAGATGTAGTAGCAACTTTGTGGAATATTTTTGCTTAATTGTTACAGAGGACAATCTGAGGAAGGTTTCATCAAAGAAAATAAAACGAGATTTTTTTTTTAATCTAGTGATACAGTATGTGGAGCAACAACCCTGTTTCCCTGTATATAATCTTCAAAGAAACTGCCAAGAAAACTGCAACATAAATCTGAATTGTAATTATAACTTAAAAGTTTCTAAACTACTCTAAAGAAGCCTTATCTTCAAAAGTTATTATGCATTAATACAGTATTTATATGTGTAAATGGGGAAAGAATGATGACTGCTAGATTTGAAATGTTTTTTTAAACATGCTGCTAGAATTTTATAATCAGATGTGATGGCTAAAAGTGTCTGGAGACAACAGAAATGAAGTAGAAAAGAGTTGAAAAATTAAATAGTCATCATAGTATCTGAAGTAAAAAAGACTGTCATGCTCTAACAGGAAAATGGCCCACATCAGAAAGGGACAAACAGGACAAAAGGACATGGCACTTGGCGGTTTAGCAGTTTCATATCTGATGGCCTTGTAACTAAATTGTATGAGAACAAAGTACAATGATGTGCAAAAATTGCTTTGTAAACCTTGAACTGCTATATCAGAGTCTAATAATAATATTTTTGTTTTGTTTTTCTAACCTTGCTTGAAGAACTATTTCTGTAATTGTTACTGTGTTGGAAGCCTTGGAAAGAATTATTAAATGCTTGGTCAGTATAGTAACTGCCAAACATTTGGTCATTTGGCAATATTCTTGTAAAGAAACAGTTAAGTCAACTATCCTTGCAGACAGCTTGATGTCTTGCAGCATGTTTAAAAAAACATTTCAAATCTAGCAGTTATCATAAACAGTGGAGTTCATTATTCGATGTGGAAATCACCGGGAATATACTTAAGATGCTGATCTTAAACACTATGTCTTCAAGAATTCTATACTGTTTCCCATACATTTTTTTTGTCAGTGAACCCTCAGTCTAACAGCTAAATCAAATACTTAATAAATAAATATTTATTATATGTCTACTTCGTGACAGGCACTATGATAAGCACTGCAGCTACAAAAGAGACAAAAGAAATCCCCTGCCTTCAAGGAGCTTACAACCTAATACAGAAGGCAGTAAGTAAACAAAAATGTATTGGGGAACAGGAAACAGAAAATATTTTTTTTTAAAAAGCACTAGATTTCTGAAGAGTTGGGAAAGGTCTCCCACAGAAGATGGGAATTTAGTTTGAACTTAAAGGAAGAGAGTAAGTGGAGCTAAAGAAAGAGAGCATTCCAGGTATGGGGACAGCCAGAGAAAATGCCTGGAGATGAGGTGGAGGGTCCTGATAAGGAGGTCAGCTTCAATCCAGGAGGAGGAAGAGTAGGAAGCAGGCAGCAAGGTATAAGGAGACTGAAAAAATGCATGTTGGGGCAGGGAAGTGAAGAGGAGAGGAGCTAAGTCAAGATGGGCTTTGAATCCTAAGCAGGAATTTTGTATTTGATCTATAGAGAGCAATGAATTTTACAGAGTAAGGTGGTTAGCTGTGCTTTAGGAAAACAATTTTGGTGGCTAAGTGGAGGATGGCCTGGAGTGGGGAGAGACTTGACACAGGCAGGCCCACCCAAGGGCTAACTGTAGTAATCTAGGCATGAGATGATGAGGGCCTACACCATGGACGCGGCAGTATCAAATGAGAAAATGGGGCATATTCCAGAGATGTTGCAAAGGTAAAGTCAACAGGCCTTGGCAACAGCTTGGATATGAGGGTGAGAGAAAAGAGTGAAGAATCCAGGATGACTCCCAAGGCATGGGGAGCCTATAGCTTTAAGACCACAACTGGTCTTCTGGGTCCTTGGGTATAGCCATCTGACTGAGTCCAAGTTTTACAGAACAAATCCTTTTATTTAGAAGATTTGTTCTGTAAAATTTGGGTTCTGTCAAAGGGCCACACTTGAGGACCTAGAGGGCCACATGAAGCCTGGAGGCCACAGGTTCCCAACCCTGCCCTAGGCCGTAAGCCTGAAGAACTAAGAGAAGAGTTGCCTTCCTCTAAAGGGAAGAGGGAGAGAAAAAGAACTTAGGGGAAAGGATAATGAATTCATTTTCGGACATGTTAAGTTTAAAATATCTATTAAGACATCCAGTTCAAGATATCTGTAAAGAAATTAGAGATATATGCCCAATGGTCAACAGATATGTTGGGGGTAAGAATAGGGAGATTTGAGAATCATCAGCACAGAGACCTGATCGTTAAATCCATGGAAGCTGGTCAAATCACCAAGTAAACTGGTATATACAGAGAAGAGGGTCCTGGCCAGAGCCTGTGTGATACCCATGGTTAGTGGGCTTGATGTGGATAAGGAGACTGAGAAAGAGTGGTAAGGTAGAGGTCAGTAGAGAATGGCGCCCCAAAACCTAGAGAGAAGATCAAGAAGTAGAGAGTCATCTACAGCATCAGAAGCTGCAGAGGTCAAGGAGAATGAGGACTGAAAAAAGGTCGCTAGCTTTGGCAAGTAATCACAGTTAACCTGAGAGAGAACAGTTTCGGTGAAATGATAAGGCCAGAAGACATCGTAAAGAGCTAAGAGAGTAAGAAGAAACAAAGTAGAATCATCTACTGTAGACAGCATTTTCTAGGAGTTTAGCCAGAAAGAGCAGCAGAGATACAGGAAGACAGTTATCAGTGACAGAAGAATCAAGCGAGGATTTTTTCAGCATCAGGGAGACATGGGGATGTCTGCAGGCAACAGGAAAGAAAGGAGCCAGAAGCCAAGGAGGAATGCTTGGGGAGGCTAGGGGGCACAGTGAATAGAGCACCATCCCTGGAGTCAGGAGGACCGGAGCTCAAATTTGGCCTCAGACACTTAATACTTACTAGCCATGTGACCTTGGGCAAGGTTTGGAAGAGCTGCTGCAGAGATAGTGAGTTGACAAAGAAGTTGTAGGAGGATTACCGAACAGGACCCCATTGATATGTCTAACATAAATTTGTGGTGAACACAGTCGGAATATTTCTGTGATTTTCTTATGTTTGTTTTAGCAGCACATGTGTAGCTAGGAAAGAGAAGGACTAAACCAAGACTGAGAGAACTGATGGGCTGAAGGACTAGGTGTCATGGTAAGAATGAAGAATAGGATTTGGTGAAGGAATGGGGGAGAACTAATATATCATGGCCACATAAGGGAATTTTGGGATTCTTGAACATGTATGTAGCTACTAGGTTCACTTGCTTTGGTATGCCCCATGCCTAATTTGTTTCACTGACTGACCTATTTCTTATTCAGTATCAAAACTGTTTTAATGATTATTCTTTGTAGTATACTTTGGGATTCAATACTGGTAAGCCCCTTTCCTGCCCAATGTTTTTCATCATTTCCTTTGAGAATCCTGACCTTTGGTTCCACATGAATTTTGGTATTATTTTTTCTGTTTCTATACTGTAATCTTTTGCTTGTTTGACATGGAATAAGCAAATTAATTTAGGTAGAATTGCCATTTTACTATATTATCTGGGCATTTCCCATAAAGCAATTAATATTTCTACAATTATTTGTTTCTCTTTATTTCCTTAAATAATGTTTTACAGTTATATTAATATAGTTCCTGTACATACCTTAATAGGAAGATTCCCAAACATTTTATACATTCTCTAGTTATTTTAAGTGGACTTTCTATCTTTTCCTCTATGTTTAATTGGTATGCTAATGGTATATATATATATTATTTTATATCAAGGAACTTTCCTGAAGTTGTTGTTTCAATTAATTTTTAGCTGACTCTACAGTTTCCTAAGTACCCCATCATATCATCTGCAAAAAGTGATAATTTTTGTTTTTTATTTATGTAATGCTTATCCCTCAATCTTTTTTCTTTTTTTGCTGATAGCATTCCTAGCAAACAGCAGTGGTGACTAAAGACATCCTAGCTTTACCGCTACTCTTACTAGAAATGATTCTACTGGGGCGGCCAGGTGGCATAGTGAGTAGAGCATTGCCCTGGAGTCAGAAGGACCTGAGTTCAGATCCCGCCTCAGACACTTAACGCACACACAAATAAAAAACCTAGCCTCGTGACCTTGGGCAAGTTACTTCACCCCAACTGCCCTCCAAGAAGGCAAGAAAGGAAAGAAAGAAAGAAAGAAAGAAAGAAAGAAAGAAAGAAAGAAAGAAAGAAAGAAAGAAAGAAAGAAAGAAAGAAAGAAAGAAAGAAAGGAAAGAAAGAAATGATTCTACTTTATCTCCATTATATGTAATGTTGGCTTTTGCTTTTACTTACATACTATTTGCCATGTTAAGGAAGAGTGCATTTGGTCCTCTGTTTTCCAGTTTTTTTGTGTGATTTTTTTTTTTTTTAAGCAATTGGGGTTAAGTAACTTGCTCAAGGTTACACGGCCAGTCATTATTTATGTGTGGGTGCTCATTTTCTGAGGCCGGGACTGATCTCAGGTCCTCATGATTCCAGGGCCAGCGCTCTTACGCACCACGACACCTAGCCTCCCCACTGTGTGATATTTTTTAGAGAAATGGATGTTATATTTTGACAAAAGCTTTTTTTTTTAATCATATGGTTTTTGTTATAGGTGGTCAAGCATGTTCATAGTTTTCTTAATATTAACTCCACATTCGTAGCATAAATATAAACTGCTCATAATGTATAATGTTTATGATAATTTCTATAGCAGCTTTATTAATATTTTATTTTAAAATTTTGCATCAGTGTCCATTAAAGGTACATCTATAGTTTTCTTTATCTGTTTTGACTTTATCTTGTTTAGATATCAAGACCACATTAGTACCATTGGAAGAATTTGATAAAATTGTTTCTTTTCCTATTTTTGCAAACAGTTTATATAATATTGGATACATCTGTTCTTTGAATGTTTCTATGGCACATTCAGTTCAACATATCTACTAGGCAGTTGGAAATGTAAGGCTGGGGACAGGAGAGCTTAGGCCTCAATAAATAAATAGATCTGAGAATCATCTGCATAGATGATCAATAAATTCACAGAAGTTGATGAGTTTATCAAGGGAAATAATATAGAAGAAATTCTGACCTAAGGTTTATTCCAATATTGAGCAGATTATTTTCTTCTAGGGTGGAAGATTCTAAGAAGGTCTTTGGTACTGGACTAGTAGTTAATGTGGAGGGAGCAGGGCAGAGCCTAGTCAGTCCCTGGTCCTATCTGGCAATCATTTAAGCTTTAGCTTCAGTATTTGCCCTTCCAGTGAATAGCCTGAATTAATTTCTTTAAGTACTGACTGATCTACACTATTGATTAGAGAAATGCAAATTAAAACAACTCTGAGGTACCAAATCACACTTATCAGGTTGACTAACATAACAAAACAGGAAAATGATAAATGCTGAAGAAGATTTGGGAAAATTGGAACACTAATGTATTGTTGCTTGTGAACTGATCCAACCATTCTGGAGAACAATTTAGAACTATGCCCAAAGGGCTATAAAACTATGCACACCCTTTGACCCAACAATACCATTTCTAGCTCTGTATCCCAAAGAAATCATAAAAATGGGAAAGGACCCACATGTACAAAAATATTTACAGCAGCTCTTTTTGTGGTGGACAAGAAGTGGAAATTGAGGAGATACCCATCAATCGGGGAATGGCTCAACAATTTGTGATATACAAATATAATGGAATTCTATTGTTCCATTAGAAATGATGAACAGGGGGGCAGAGTTAAGATGGCAGAGTCAAGATGGCGGAGTAGAAACAGCACTTCTGAGGAGCTCCGGCCCACACCACTTCAAAATCATGTCAAAGGGGAACTCTGAACAACCTCTAGAGCTCCAGAACCCACAAAATGACACAGAGAAGCTAACCTCCCACTGAGGACAGCCTGGCAGGCCCTGAGCTGAGCCCATATATAACGAGAGGAGATGGGGAGAGACAGAATGGGGTAAACTCTCTCATATAGAAGAGGCAAGGGAAAATGGAACAGGAAAGCAAAAAGGCAAAACCTTATTCTCATTGAATTGGGATCAGGGAGAGAATGACATACATATTAAATAGGGTATCTCACCCTACAGGAGAGTAGGGGGGAAGGGGATGAGAGGAGGGATAATGGAAGGGAGGGCAGGTTGGGTGGGGGGGAGTTGGAAGCATCCACTTTTGAAAAGGGACAGGATCAAAATGGAGGGGTGGACCAGGTGGGAGGTGGGATAGGAGGGAGGGAAATATAGTCAGTCTTTTACAATACATCTACTATAGTAATGTTTTGCATAGCTACACATGTACAGCATATACTGAGTTGCTTATCTTCCCAGCAGGAGTGGGTGGCAGGGGAGGTGAGGAATGGGTCTGGAATTCGAAGTTTCAAAATCAAAATTTTTTTTAAAAAAGATATAAATACTATTTTGCATATAATTGGGAGATAAGATTGCAGACATTGGGGCACAGGGATTCACCTTGCCCTACTGGAAAAGTAGAAGAGGGTATGGGAGAAGAGATGGGAGGGAGCAGATTGGATGAGGGGATATCTTGTGGGACTGCTATTCTGGCGTGGTGGGTAGGGGGAAAATGGTGGAAAAATTGTAACTCAAAATCTGACGGAGGTGAATGATGTAAACCAGAAGTTAATAAAGCATTTGGGAAAAAAAAAAGAAAGAAATGATGAGCAGGCCATCAAAAGACTCATGAAGGAAAATGCTATCCACATCCAAAGAAAGAACTATGGAGTCTGAATGCAGATGGAAGCATACTATTTTTCCTATTCTTTTCTTTTATCATGGATTTTCCCTTTGGTTCTGTGGGAAACAATGGGAGGAATTTTGTTTCCATAAGATTAAAAGTACTCCTCTCTTTGAGTCATAGCAGAATGAAAGTCAGAGATGATTGGTTCTAATCAGAGCTGTGACCTAGCAGAACCAGATTCCTGATCAGGTAGAGAGTAAGAGGCTTGTATGTATGCTCGACAAGCTGTTTGAGGGGAGCACGACGTGGGCAGTTCAGGAGGTTGCACCTAGTCAATGGAGAACAAGGTGGGAAATTCGGATAGAAACAGCATAAAAGTGTTTGTATTTGTCTGAGTCCCTGTATTCCATTAAGGGGGCTACACCTTTATTCAGAAAAAATAAATGTCATGAAAACCTTCCTGGCTTTCCAAAGAATACTGTTTATTCCTAGCCTAAGGATGTCTCTCACAATTCTAATTCTCCTTTATAATATAACTAATGTGGAAATATGTTTAATATGATTGTACATGTATAGCCTATATCAGATTGCACACTGTCTTGGGGAGGAGGGAAAGGAAAGGAGGGGGAGAAAATGTAAAACTCAAAACCTTATAAAAGAGAATGTTGAAAACCAAAAATAAATTTTTTTTAAAATAAAGTATTGACTGATTTGGAACTTTGCTTGCTGTCCAAAGGACTTTCAAAAGTCTTCTCCAGCACCACAGTTTGAAAGCTTCAATTCTGCAGTACACAGACATACACTGATAATGAAAAAACCACAGCTTTGACTATATAGACCTCTATTAGTAAGGTAATGTCTCTACTTTTTAGTATACTGTTCAGATTTACCATAGCCTTACTTCCAAGGAGAAAGTCTTTTAATTTCATGAGTACAGTGACCAGGTGCAGTGATCTTTGAGCCCAAGAATATAAAATGTGACATTAGTTCCATTTCCTCTCCCTCTGCTTGCCAGAGACTAATGGAACCAGTTACCAAGATCTTAGTTTTTTTGACATTAAGCTTCAAGCCTGCTTTTATACTCTCTCATCAAGGGGCTTCTCAATTCAATTCTTCACTTTCTGCCATCAGAATTGTATTGTCTGCATAGGTGAGATTATTGATTATTTCTCCCAGAAGCTTTAATGCCAGCTTTTGATTCAATGAGCCTGACATTTCACATGAATATAAGTTAAATAAATAAGCTGACAATATATAGCTCTGTCATACTGATTTTCTAATCTTAAACCAACCAACTGCTCCACGTTCAGCTGTTGCTTCTTGTCCAGCATACAGGTTCTGTAGAAAACAAGAAAGATGATCTGCTACTACTCTCTCTGAGGACTTGACACATGTTGCTGTGATCCACACAGTCAAAGGCTTTTAATATAGTCAATGAAGCAGAAGTAGATTTTTTCTAGAACTCCCTTACTTTTTCCATAATCCAGCAAATATTGACAATTTGATCTCTAATTCCTCTGCCTCTTCAAAAACAAGACTGCTCTTCTGGTAATTCTCGATTCACGTACCGCTGAAGCCTAGCTTGCAGAATCTTAAGCATAACCTTGCTGGCATGTAAATGAGTACAATTGTTCAGTATTTTGAACATTTCTTGACACGCAGTGTGAATATTCCTATTATGTCTACTTTACAGAAAAATGTGGCATTCTTACCTACAGGCAAAATGTAAGCATCTTGAAGGGTAAGACTGAGGCATTTTTTTCCCTTTGCATCTCCTGTACATGGCACAGTTTCTTGCATTTAGCAGATTTTAACATTTGCTGAATGTCTGGACTGCATCTACTCATTAAAATATTTTGCCTTTTCAATGGACCAAGAGATGCAAGTGCCACTTGATCTATTCACAGAAAACCACTCATAAAACATAGTCTAAGTACTCTAATTTAGTCATTCACATGGAATGGTTGGATTCATTAGTTGACTGGGAATCTGTAAAAAATTTAAACCTCGGTCCTTGTTGAACAAAATGTAGTAGATATTATTGCAGGAGTCAGAAGACTTGGGTTTGAATCCCTTGTCAGACATTTATTAGCTTAGTGTTTTGCATACAGTAATTAATAAGTGGTTGTTGAACTGAATTAACATATGAATGAGTCAACCTGTAAAGCACTATACAAAAATGATATTTTTATTGTTACTTAATTGAGCTTGAGTAAATCACAACTTGTCAGAGTCTTAGTTTCCTTATCTACAAAATGGGAATAATATCTGCACTACCTGCCCACAAAGCTGTTTTGAGCAAAGAACTTTGTAAACCTTAAGGCACTATCTAAACATGAATTACTATCAGATGACCTCTACTGTTCTGATATATTTATATTTTGCTAAGGTCACTCTATTTAATCATTTCTATTTTATCTCTTAATTTAGCTATTACTTTGGCTTTGTTACAATAGGTATAGAATTCATATCACAGTATTGTTTCTATAATACTTTTAGACCTATTAAGGGTCTGTGTTTTTGCCTTTCTTTGTATCCCCAGCACTTACCACTGGTACATAGTAAGTACCTCCTGGAATCACAAAGAACTGAGTGCAAATATGGTCCCAGACACTTATTAGTTTGCTAGCTATATGACTCTGGACAAGTGACTTATCCTCTGTCTGTGTCAGTTTTTTCATCTGTAAAATGAGGGTGAAAATAATAGCACCTAACTTCCCAGAGTTGTTGTGAGGATCAAAAGAGATATTTGTCACTCAGCACAATGCCTGACGTAAAGTTGAAGCTTAATAAATGCTTATTTTATTCCATTCCTAATAAATGCCTGATGATGATGATGATGGTAATGATATATACACCATGATAAAGGTGATGTTAATAGACTTTATGGCTGAGTTTGTCAATGAATTAGAGTGAATAGGCCACCAAACTTCTAATCTGTACTGGTTGCTATGAACTAAGCAAGGCACTACTTGGATATATTGATACTCTGTGGAGGTACCACTAAAGAATTTCACTAAATGTCCCAAATGCCTACCCATAATGCAAAGCTGCCTACAGTCTAATTGTGCTTTTGGCATGGTAAAAACACATCTTAAAGATCAACAAAAACTAACCGTCCCCATGACTGTAGTGTTACTCTGTACTCTTTTCTGCATAATTCTTCAGTGCTTCTCAGTACGTAGGGGCTGTCTATTACCCCTATTGTGACTTGTAATTTCTAATACCCACCACTGCTTCTGCTCTCTATTGTCTCCATTATTCTCTACTCCTTAACAGGGACCCCCACCTTTCCTCTCACTCATAACTCTGAAATCTGACCTCCAAATTTATCACTCAAGGGAAACTATTCTCTCCAGAGTGAACAGCATCTTAAATGCCAAATCGGATGACCTTTTCTCAGGCTTGATCCTTGACTAACCTATAGCCTCTGACATTGTTAATCACTCTCTTCTCAGTTTTGTCTTCCTTCTAGGCTTTCACAACATCGCTCTCTCCAGACTCTCCCACCTCTGACCATTCTTTCTGTCTCCTTGGCTGGATCTTCACTCAGCTCATACCCCTTGGGTCATAAGGGGTTCTATGAGGCTCAGTCCTGATCTTTTCTTGCTTTCACTTTCAGCAAGCTTTCACCTGATGAACTCATTAGCTCTCATCATTCTCATGATCATCTCTATGAAGATGACTCTCAGATCTATTTATCTGGCCCTAATCTCCCTTCTGATCTCAAATCACATATGTCCACATGCTATTGAACATGACAAAATGGATATGCCAAAGACATCTAAAACCCAACGTGCCCAAAACTAAACTCTTCATCTTTCCTCCCTCCAAACAACCCTACTCATTCCAACGTTCCTATTACCATTTAAGTGTATTACCATCTTCCCTGGTTACCCAGGCTCACATCCTCAACTCTTTGTTCTCTTTCACCCCTCATATCCAGTCTGCTGCCAGTTCTGCTGATTATTCCTTCCTAATATCCTCATATATACTTCTACTTCTCCCCTCTGACATCACTACCTTAATTCTAATCCTCATTCTAAGGGACCTCAACAAACATATTCATGTTCTCAAATACCCCAACCTCCCAATTTCTTAGTCTACTCAACTCCCAAGACCTATTCCTCTACTCCACCTCAGCATACATGGGGATTATTACATCCCTGGATCTTGCCATCACCCTGTACAATTATTCTGCTTCCATGTTCAAGAACTCTGAATTTCCTTTATCTAAGCCTTTATCTTTCTATCTCTTCCTATGTCTAACTCCTTTTGATGCTATTCTTTTTTTTTTAAACAAATACTTTATTAACTTCTGTTTTACATCATTCATTTCCACCAGATTTTGAGTTACAATCATTTTCCCCCCATTATTCCCCTACCCAACCTCCCAGAATAGTAATCCCACAAGATATCGCTTCCTCCAATCTGCTCCCTCCCATACCTTCTCCCATACCCCCATCGACTTTTCCATTAGAGGAAGATGAATCTTTGTATCCCAATGCCTGCACATCTTATCTCCCAATTATAGGCAAAAGAGTATTAATAATAGTATTTATATATATATTTGAAACATTTAATGTTACGACCTTGAATTTCAGATCCATTTCCTTCCTCCCTTGTCACCCATTCCTTCTTGGGATATAAGTAATTCAGTATATGTTGTACATGTCTAGCTATGCAAAACATTATCATAGTAGATATATTGTACAAGGCTGCTTATAATTCCCTCCCACTCATCCCACCCCCCACCTGGTCCATTCCCTACATGATCCTGTCCCTCTTCTATAGTGGGTACTTCCAACTTCCCCTCACCCCAAGGATGCCCTCCCATCCATCATCCCTCCTCTCATCCCCCTTCCCCCTATCCTGCTGCAGGTTGAGATATCCCATTTAGTATGTATGTCATTTTCTCCCTGAACCAAATTCAATGTGAATGTGGTTTTGCCTTTTTAGCCTTCCTTATTCTCCCCCTCCTTTGCAACCACTTCCCCTACATGAGATAGTTTACCCTACCATGTCTCTCCCCATCTCCTCTTGCCACTTTCCTCTCTCACCTCATAATTTCATCCCTTGAGTATTCTCCCTTCCCAACAAATTCAACCTATGCCCTCTATCCATATATAACTGTAACCATATACACACACATTCACATATGTATTCATATGACCACACACCTTTCTTCCATTATTTTCATAGTGAGAAAGATATCATCACTCACAGTTATTGTTTTTCCATATAGGAATGTAAATAGTTCAACTTTGATAAGTTCCTTTTGATTTCTTTTCCCTGATTACCTTCTCAGGCATCTCTTGCTTCTTGTGTCTGGATGTCAAATTTTCTATTCAATTCTGGTTTTTTCCTCAAGAATGCTTGAAAGTCCTCTATTCCACTGAATGACCATATTTTCCCCTGAAACAAAATACTCAGTTTTGCTGGGTAGGTGACCCTTGGGTTCATTCCCAGTTCTTTTGCCTTCTGGAATATCATATTCCATGCCCTTCAATCCCTCAGTGTAGAAGCTGCCAGGTCCTGGGCTATTCTGATTGTGTTTCCACAATATAGAAATTGTTTCTTCCTGGCTGCTTGTAGTATTTTCTCCTTGATCTGGGGATTCTGGAACCTGGCTATAATATTTCTGGGAGTTTTCTTTTGGGATCTTTTTCAGGAGGTGATTGGTGGATTCTTTCAACCTCTATTTTGCCCTCTGGATCTAAAACATCAGGGCAGTTTTCCTTGAGAATTTCTTGAAGGGTGATTTCTAGGTTCTTTC
Source organism: Gymnobelideus leadbeateri (assembly GCA_011680675.1). NCBI lineage: Eukaryota > Metazoa > Chordata > Mammalia > Diprotodontia > Petauridae > Gymnobelideus > Gymnobelideus leadbeateri. The sequence continues at coordinate 119,793 of WOXC01012105.1, read as the reverse complement.
CTTGATCATGGCTTTCAGGTAGTCCAATAATTTTTAAATTGTCTCTCCTGGATCTATTCTCCAGGTCAGTGGTTTTTCCCATGAGATATTTCACATTGCCTTCTAATCTTTCATTTGTTTGGATCTGCTTAACAGCATCTTGATTTCTCATAAAGTCATTGGCTTCCATTTGCTCCAGTCTAACTCTGAAGGAATGGATCTCCTCAGTGAACTTTTGATATTCTTTTTCCATCTGGCAAATTCGACTTTTTAAGGCATTCTTCTCCTCGTTGCCCTTTTGGGCCTCCTTAGCCATTTGAGTTAGTCTATTTTTTAAGGTGTTGTTTTCCTCAGTCAGGCTGTTGACCCTCATTTCATACTTTTCCTGCATCTTCTCATTTCTCTTTCTAATTTTTCCTCCACTTCTCTTATTTGATTTTTAAAGTCCTTCTTCAGGTCCTCTATGGCCTGCAACCCACTCATGTTTTCCCCTGGGGCTTTTGGAGCAGGACTTCTGACCTCACAGTCCTTTTCCAGCTCTATGCCCCCAAAATAGGAGTCTAGGGTTGCATTTTTCTGTTTCCTTTGCCTTGGCATGTTGCCACTTAATTACTTGACTTTTGGGCTTGTTACCACACCATGGCTTTAAGGCCAGATAGAGGAATTTTCGTCCCGAACGTGTGGGGGCAACTTCCATTTCTGGCAAGCTGTAAACCCACCCACAACTTCCACCCTAGATCACAATCCAGATCCAGGGAGGTTAAAGCAAGAGCGATTACCCCCCAAGACTGATCGCTGGATCTCCCCAAGATTTGTAGGCTGGGAGCCGGAAATGCCTCTGAAAACTACACAGTGGTGTGTCTCCTCAGCAGCTTCTAGCCCCCAGGGGAGGGAGCTGACGCATTCCCCAAATACAGGTCCCAAAGTCCATAGGACACTAACCTCTTACTTTGTCCTAGGCAAGTCTATGTTGATAATTCTGGCGTCTCCACAGTTCCTGGTGTTCTGGGGTTCCTCCAGCCGGCTGTTGGCCCTGCCGCCCTGGGGCTAAAACCTCGGCTCACGTGGACCTGGGCTCGGCTCGGTTCCTGCGCTCTGCGCGCTGCCGGCTCCCAGACCACTGCGCTAGTCCTTCCTGCAGGGTGCTGGGCTGTCCTCAGCGGGAGGTTAGCTTCTCTGTGTCGTTCTGTGGGTGCTGGGGCTCCAGAAGATTTTCAGAGTCCTTTTTTTCATAGTTTGTGGAGAATCTGGGGGCAGAGAGGCTTGGACGAGCTGTTTCTACTCCGCCATCTTTGCTCCGCCCCCCGATGCTATTCTTTATCTTCACTGCGACCTCCAATCCTTCCATTTTTCAATTCTATCACAGGTGATCATTCCTGCTCTGACAACATGAGTCTTCTCCTCAATCCAAATACCTCAGTGAACCAGTTCATCTCCATCCTTTTTCTGCTCTCAAATCCCTCAAATAGCCAACTGCCCTATCCAGATCACACCTTGCCCACCCCCAACCCAAGTTTACCCCTACGATTCATCTCCCCTGTTCTTACTCTTACTTACTCCTCTGATGAATTAAACTGGGGAAAATAATGAAACTGTATTGACTAGGTCTACTAAAAATGTATGCTAGTTTAGCTAATCTCAACTGGGCCTTCTCTACAGTAAGGCAATTCTACTACTAATTCCTTATGCCACTCACCAAAGTCACTATTCCAAAGTCTCTCACAACATTCACTTCTTGCCTCATACTTCACCAAAAAAATAATTGAAGGCATTCAAGGAGAGCTCCCTCTTCTCTCTTCCTTCTCAACTCATATAACTCTCACATCTTCCCCTATTTCCTTCTTCAATCAAATCTCTGATGATAAGGTGGTCCTTCTATTTGTCAAGGCCAACTCTTCTATTTGCACCTTTAATTCCCTCCCCCTCTTGTCTTGTCTGGCAGATTGCCCCCATCATCATCTTCACTCTCTCTCTAATCTTTAATCTCTCTCTAGCTTGTTTCTTCTTTGCTGCCTACCAACATAGATACATATGCATCCTTAAAAAAAAAAACTCTCACGAAATCCTACCATGCCCAGTAGCTATCATCCTAAATCCCTCCTCTTTTCGATAAACTCCTTAAAAACAAATATATAATCAACACCTCCACTTCTTTTCTACGTTTTCTTAACCTATACAATCTGGCTTCTGATCTCATCAAAGAGACAACTGTGGTGCCACAGCAGACCTGGAATCCAGAAGACCTGAGCTGGTATCTGCCCTCAGACAGTTAGCCATGTGACTCTAGACAAGCCACTTAACCTTTATTTGCCTAAGTTTTCTCAACTGTAAAATGGGATGATAACAGTACCTGCCTCCCAAAGTTGTAGTAAGGACCAAATAAGACATTTGTTTAAAGGGGTGAGGTGGGGTGGTATGCGCCAGCCTGCCTTAGCACAGCACCTGGCACATACTAGGTACTATATAAATGCTTATTCCTTTTTTCATTCCTGTAATGGAAATGCAAATTTAAATATCTTCCCTGCCCCTAGCTTAAGTGCACCTGGAGCCTGTGGTGGGATGATTGTTTTTCAGGAAAGCCCACACCTTGATACTTTGTGATTGGGCAGTGGGTCAAGGAGGTTGTTACATTCTCTGAGTCAGGAGAAGGCTATATAAACCCTGAGGAGAGGCTTTGCTATGGGGGTTCACTTTGAGAAGTGCTGTGTGGTTTGACCAGATGAGACTCTGGGCAGCCATTGCTGAGAGCCCCCCGGCTTTGAAAACCCAGATGTTGATGCTTCCCTCTCTGGTAACTGTGATTTGGTATTGATATAATGATAGGACCGTTTGGAAGCCTGTCTGTTTGATCTGTATGTTCTGTAACTCTGAAGTTTGGGGTGCTGACCCTTTCCCCCTGAACTAGGTAATATATGTTTGTTTGATTAAAGTAAGCTTATTAACCCGTTTTGAGTTGCTTTCCTTTTGAAAAGCAGATCTAAGAACCTGTGTTGGCAGTCACCCTGGGGATATTGGGGTGCTTGCTGATACAATTCCCTTTCCTTTATTTCCCATTATTCAATTGAAATTGCTCTCTTCAAAGTTACCATTGAAGCCTTAATTGCCACAGCAAATGAGCTTTTCTCAGTCCTCATCCCTCCTGACCTCTGTGACACTTTCCTCTTGAGTCTCCACGGATTGTGTTCGCCCTTATTTTTCTCTCTACCTGTCAACATGCTCCTCCATCTCTTTTTGCTGGATCTTCACCCATGTCACAATACTCAATATGGGTGCTTCCCTCAGCTCCGCCCTGAGCATTCTTCTCTTATTTCTCTATGTTCTTTCACTTGATGATCTCATCAGCTCCTGTTGGTTTAATCATCGCCTTTATGCAGATAATTCTGAGATCTATATATTCAGTTTTACTTTCTTTTTTTCTTTTTTTGAAGGGGAAAGGCAGGGTAATGGGGTTAAGTGACTTGCCCAAGGTCATATACCTAGTAATTGTTAAGTGTCTGAGGCTGGATTTGAACTCAGGTCCTCCTGACTCCAGGGCCAGTGCTCTATTCACTGTGCCACCTAGCCACCCCTCAGCTTTACTTTCTTATGAGTTCTAATACTCGGTCACCAACTGCCTTTTGGACAGTTCCCCACCTCACTCCCTCTTCAATGAGCTCCAGTGAGTTCCTATCACATCTAGGATTAAATATAAAGTCCTTTGTTAGTTTTCAAAACTCTTCATATTCTGGTCCCATCCTACCTTTCAAAATGTTGCATTCTATTCCATACACTGAATGATGCAGTCATATTGGCCTCCTTAGGGGCAGCTAGGCAACACAGTGAATAGAGTATTGGGCCTAGAGTCAGGAAGATGAGTTCAAATCCAGCCTCAGACACTCACTAGTTATGTGACCACGAGCAAGTAAATTAACCTGTTTGCCTCAGTTGCTTCATCTGTAAAATGAGGATGAGGGGCGGCTAGGTGGCGCAGTGAGTAGAGCGTTGGCCCTGGAGTCAGAAGGACCTGAGTTCGGTTCCGGCCTCAGACACTTAACGCACACACAAACAAAAACCTAGCCGTGTGACCTTGGGCAAGTTACTTAACCCCAATTGCCTGCTGGAAAAAAAAAAAATGAGGATGAAAATAACAGCACCTAGCTTGCAGGGTTGTTGAGAATCAAATGAGATTATATTTACAAAAGTGCTTAGCAAAGAGCCTGGCACATAGTAAGCACTCTACAAATTTTAGCTATTATTTAGTAAACCTTGCACCTGAGAGTATATCTCAAATCTCTGAGCCTTTGTACTGGCTGTTTTCCATGCCTAGAATGTTCTCCCTCCCAACTTCTTACTCTTAGAATCCCTGTGGCTTTATTTAAGATAGTTTAAGTACTACCTCCTCTAAGAAGCCTTCCTTGGTTCTATTCATATACTAGTGCCATCCTCTCTGAGGGTCCTATCTATCTCATCTCCCCTGTATTTATCTTTTTATGTTCTGATTTATATGTGTTCTGTTCCTCATCAGAATATAAGCTCCTCAGTACTAAGCACAGTTACTAGGACATAGCAAGTTCCTAATAAATGTTTCTTAATTGATTTATTTAAAATAGTACACACCTGCTTTCATAAAAAGCCTCTTACTGAGCTCATTCACAAGATGACAAAATAGGAAAATTGTCTCTGAGTCAGTGAACATGAACTGGTACCACTTAGAAACTACTAGTCATAAGAAAACATAACTGTTCTGATACTAATGAAAGGGTTAAAAAAAAAACAGCAGTATGGTGTAGAGAGCACTAGATTCAGAAGCAACCAAGTGAAATGGAAAGAACATTGCTCCTGGAGTCAGTGGCTCAAATGCTCTCTGTCTCTGATACTTGCTATCTGACCTTAAGCTAATCACTTAATCTCATCATCTATAAAATGAGGCAGTTGGACTAGATGACTTCTAAATTCCCTCCTACCTCAAGATATGATCCCATAATAAGTAAGAGGACCTGAGTTCAAATCCTTACTAGCTGTGTGACCAGTCTTTTTTTCCTCTAAGCCTTGTTTCATTTGTAAAATGAGTGTGTTGACTAATGTGACTAATATGGAAATGTTTTGCATGACTGTCCATGTATAACCTATATCAAACTGCTTATCATATTAGGAAGAGGGGAGGGAGAGAATCTAAATCAAAAAAAAAAAAATTTTTTTTTTTGGACTGTGGAAGGCAAGGCAATTGGGATTAAGTGACTTGCCCAAGGTCACACAGCTAGTTTCATGTCAAGTGTCTGAGGCCAGATTTGAACTCAGGTCCTCCTGACTCCAAGGCCAGTGCTCTATTCATGTAGCTGTTCCACAAAAAAAAAAAAATGTTTTAAATGAATGTTAAAAGTGTTTTTACATGCAATTGAGGAAAATATTTGATAGAATTACACATTAAAAAATAAAATAAAATGAATGTGTGGACAACTCTCCAAATCTCTTCCAACTCCAAAGCCTACGATCCTATGAATATCTCCTACTATTCTACCAACAAAAAAGCAAAAAACTTGAGCTGTAACAAACCAATTAAAAGCAGACATCAACAATTTTAAAGACCACAGAAATCAGTTGCAATATTTCTTTTCTGGTGATGTTTCTTAAAGGTAAAATTCACCAAATAATTTTCTTCATGAATTTTAACAGTCTTCCCTCAGTCAAGCAATCAGTCATGAAGGCTCAAACAACAACAAAAACCCCACTTATCCATCTGTTCCCAATCAAATTTGTCTATGCTAACCAGAAGTGGAGGCGGTAGGCAGATGTCAAGGCCGGTGGGTGGTGGGGAAATGAGAGGAGACCAGGAGTGGCATTGGGAGGCGCACAAAATAAAGATATATCATAGCTGCTCTATTAAATTTTTGTTTTTTAATTAGAAAATGATCAGAAGCGTAAGATGCTAGCCACCCCTTGACTACACAGGTGTGTAATCCTGTTTGGATGCCCAAAACAGCATGTTCAAACAGACTAATTTTCTTTTCACTCTCTAACAATCTTTATCTTTTTCTCCTCATGACCCAAATAGAAAAATTCATTCAGATAAGGAAGGTGATCAGAAGTTAGGAGCTATATCCTATGAATAACTAAAATAAATGGAGGAAAAGTCTTGAAAAGAATCTAGAATAAAGTGATTCATTATAAAAGAACTATCACAAGGAAGATGGAATAGAGTATTGTTTCCAAGGGAAGTAACTAGGACCAATCTGTGGACAGTAGAGAAAGACAAATTTTGGTTCAATACATGGAAAAGCTTTCTTAACAAATGAAACTGTCCAACAATAGAGATGCGTTTTCTCAGATGCTCACTTGTTATGTGAGCCTGAACAAGTCATTTAGCCTCTGCATGTCTCAGTTTCCACATACATAGAATGGAGGTAAGAACACCTACTTCCCAGGTTGTGGTAAGGATGAAATGAGATAATGTTTGTAAAGTGCTATGCAAGTCTCAAAGCATGATATAAACTCTAACTATTCTTGTTATTGTTATTATCATCATGATTATTATTCTGAAGTGGTAAGTATCCAACGACCAAAAGTATTTAGTCAAGAGGCTGGAGGACTCTCTTTTTCTCTGATGTTGTAGAAGGAATTCCTACATTGAATGGGAAGATGGACTAGATGAATTTATAACTTCCATTTTTTTTTTAGCTTTTGGATTTATTTATTTTTAGTTTTCAACATTCATTTCCACAAGATTTTAAGTTCCAAATTTTCTCCCCATCTCTCTCCTACCCCTAACCCAAGATGGAAAGCACAATGAATATTCCTTCCCCCAATCTGCCATCTCCTATATCTCCCCCATTCCCCCCTTACCATTGTGTAGGGCAAGATGGATTTCTATGCCCCAGTGCCTGCATATCTTATTTCCAGCTGCACATAAAAATAATTTTTTTAACATTTGTTTTTAAAACGTTGAGTTCCAGATTCTCTCCTTTCTTCCTTTCTCACCCACCCCTACTGGGAAGACAAGCAATTCAATATAGGTTATACATGCATAGTTATGCAAAACATGTCCATAGTAGTTATAATGTGAAAGACTATGTTTCTTTCCATCCTATCCCATTCCCCATTTATTCTATTTTCTCCTTTAGCCCTGTCCCTTTTCAAAAGTGTTTGCTTCTAACTACCCTCTCCCCCAATCTCCCCTTCCTTCTATCATACCCCCTCTTTCCCCCTTCCTCCCTACTTTCCTGTATTCCAATTCCAAGACTCCATGAGTCCACTGAGCACTTATGTATAAGGTACTGTTCTGGCCATTATAAAGGTCAAAAGAGCAATTTACAACCCTCCTGTGTCCCTCTAGAAATCTTTAGTCTAGTATGGGAGACTTCATATGTATACAAAAGTCAATACAAGGCATTATGTAAGTACCATATAAATGCCTAAGGAGCTTAATAAAGGTTTGCTGAATTGAACTGAATAGAAAAGTGCCTTGCCTCCTGTTTTGACTGTTTCTACCATTTCAGATAGATACAATCAGAATAATCTCTCAATATTAGTCTTCCAAAGGAGAGTAGCACTATCCCCAGAATCCAGAGAGGTAAAGAAAATACACAGAGAAGTGAAAACCAGGATTCCAAAAATACCATGATCTCTTCCAACTATCTAGCAGGTACCAGCTCACGTACTGCTCAACCAAGATCTGTCCTCTCATTCCACAGGATAATTCCTCACTATCAGTCAGCATGCCAAAGCTCCTGAATCCCCATGAATTGAAGACTGTTAAATTCCCTCCAACTTTTTTTTTTTTTGCTTTTTGGAGGGGGGAAGGTAGGGCAATTGGGGTTAAGTGACTTGCCCAAGGTCACAAAGCTAGTTTTTGTCTGTGTCTTAAGTGTCTGAGGACAGAGTTGAACTCAGGTCCTCCTGACTCCAGGGCCAGTGCTCTATTCACTGTGCCACCTAGCTGCCCCTCCCTCCAACTTTAATAAGCAATCTCTGCCCACATATGGCAGAAATGTTCATAGGTTTATTCCCAGCTACCAACGTCTGGCACAATAGGAAATAGTGTGACAAAATATCAAGGGTGGGAACTTCTATGTTAGCAACAGCTTTAACCAGTCTGAATATGTAAGTAATTAATAGTGCTGACATTTCATCATTTGATCTTCAGACTAGACCAGTAATTGTGCCACTGTTGTAGGCAGAGTAAGGGATTATGATAAATTAAGAGAAGAGTCAAGGGAGACTACAAAGTGGCAGGGATCATGCTGGCTGGGAATTCTAGGATGTTTCTTCCTTTTGTGTCTACTCCCTGATAGTAGTATCTCCCCTAGGGAAAACTCTGGAGTCACAGGATATAAATTTAGAGCTGGAAAGGACCTTCAAGATTATCAAATCCAATCCCTTTATTTCACAAGTAGGGAAGCTGAGACCCATGGAGATTAAGTGATTTGCCTAAGGTCACACAGGTGATCTTACAGCAGAGCTGTGATTTGAACTCAGACCCTCCAACTTCAAATTAAGAACACATTCCACCATGCCATGCTGCCTCATCCATTCTCACCACTCCCAACATTATTATAAGACTATTAAGTCTTATATGTCTTCAACCTACCAGTCAAACAGATCTAAGACAAGCCCAAAAGCAATCAGGTCACCACATCCTTGACATACATTGACTGACCATGGCTATCCCTCCTAGAAAGTATACAGGGGCGGGGGGGGGGGGGGGACGTGGAGGGAACAGGGAGTTGAGATCTTTTCTGATGTTACATGTGCTCTCTCTGAAACTGGGTACCTTCTATTCTCTTGAGTTACTTGATTAAAGATGTGTTCACCTGATCTTCTTGTTGGTGGTACCCGAATGTAGAGAACAAAAAAAAAGGGGTTAGCTGGAGACTCAAGTTCCTCAAGATGTAGAAATTCTGGGAATGTGTTGAGCTAGCAGGAGAAAGCTTCCAGGGACTTGGATAAGGAATTTATCTTGATCTTGCTCCTGCCTTAACTTAAGACAACTGTAAAATCAACAGACATTTAAGTGCCTTCTAGGTGCAAAGCACCTCATACCAGGGGAGATAAAATGAAGCAACCTTCCAGCCCACCTATATTAGCACATATGGCACAACTTTCAATCCAGGAAGTATCTAAAGTCCAAGTCACACACTCTTTACCCATTCTAGAACACCTGCACTAGAACTGTAAAAGAAAGGAGCATACAGAAACAAGGAGCTAAGTTTATGGAAAAGTATGGGAGCCAAACCCCACAGATACATCACAGAAAGTTCTTCTTGTACAGACTACCAACACACAATTATTTTACAGGATAAAACAAAGTAAATGGTATTGTGTTCTTTTATTCCTGCTGTCCTTTTTAGTGAATAGCTAGCATGTGTTCCCAGGGAGAATACAGTCATCATAAAGGAAAGAAAAACAGCCAGCACATGCTGATAGCTGAGGGTACAATTACCAACACAAAATATAGCTGAAGGAAGAGAATTAAGGATTGTGACTTCATTTAATTCCTTTTTAGCCTTACACTTTAAAATGCAGCTTCAAACCAAAAAGCAAGTTGTCCATATCAGACAGGTTGAAAATAAAATATTTTAAAACGCCTTTAGTTTTTTTTTTAATCAAATAGTCAAATTTACTTTAAAAGCCTTAAAATCATATTCTCATCTAAGACAAATTTCAGAGTAGAGGATACATGAAAAATGATTTGACATAAGTCCTTTTAAAGGAAAATGTGAGAAGAATTCATAATGACGGTAAATTGTGGGAGATATGTAGGGGAGGGAATTTAGATACATAGAAATACCATAAAAAGTTGGGGGATAAAAGACCGGTTAGAAACTACAACAATTTGAACATTTATGTAGGCAGAAATTTTATTATCAAGAAACTAAACTCTTATCCTTTGGCTTCACACACAGTAGTTTCTTAAAGTTTGTTGAGTTCTATATGGTTTCCATTATTTTCTTTAAAAAAAAAAAAACACCTCCTCACGATCAACTTTAAAAGGTTTAATAACTCTAATCAACATCAATGACCAGCCATGGATTGGATGATGAAACATGCTACCCACCTCCAGATAGAACTGATGGACTCAGAGTACAGACTGAAGCATATTTCTTCTACTTCTTTTTTTTTCCTTTTGTGTGGGAAAGGGGAGAAGGTAAGGTACAGAAAGTGAATATGGCTAACCTGGAAATTTATTTTGCATAACTATACATGTTTTAATGGATTTTATTCTTCTTGCCTTCTTAATGGGTAAGGGATGGGGATGGGGGAGAAAAAGAATTTGGACCTAAAAATAAAAATTTTTTAAATATGATGTGGTTTTAATGCTTTTAAATATTGACTAAGCTGTGGCTTCAATCTTACTAATTGAAGATTTGTTTTATTTCATAATCTATTTTATTTGTTAGCTTCTATTTTAAATGAAATTGTAATAATTTTGTTGTACTTACATCCTGCAGTCAACTGAAAATATAACTGCTCCAAATTCTTCAGAAATAAAAGCTAAATTTTTTAATTTTTAAAAATCTCATCAGATAAGTGACCAGAAGATTGAAGTTTTCAAAAGTAGAACATATTATTAACAACTACATAACATGCTCTAAATTATTAATAAGAAATGAAAATAAAATACCTCTAGTCCACATGGTATGATATAAAGTACCAATGTTATATAATTCAAACTAGTCAAGATGACAAAAGATGGAAAAAGCTAATGTTGAAATGAGGGAACATAGACAGGCATGCTGATTTACTATTGGTGGAGTTATAAGTCCAACTGGTCTGAATTTCAATTTATAATAATGCAAGAAAACTGACTAAACTGCCTGTACTTTTTGACCTAAATATTCCACTATTTGGCATATAACCTAAGGAAATTAAAAGAGAGAAACCAAGGTCCAAAATATTCATAGTACCTGTCTTAGTTCCAACAAAGAACTGGAAACAAAGTATCATTGACAGGGCAATAGCTAAAAAAAAACTACAATGGCATATAATCTAATGGAACAGTACTGTTCAGTAAGAAATAATGAATATGAGAAATAAAGAGGTGCAACAACTGACGCAGATTGCAATAAGCAAAACCAAAAGAATGACATACCCAACGACTACAAAAATGTTAATGAAAAGATTCCTAAAAGGAAGCTAAACCTTAAATTACGGAAAAAATGATGAAAATCCCAGAAAAGAGTTAATAAAATATGCATCCTCTCTCATGTTAGAGAGGGTAGTAGGACATTTTATACACTGTCACACAAACTCTTTCTTAGACATTTTTGCATAACTGCTTTTCTGTGTCACAAAGGAGGGATTCAATTTGGAGACAAGATGGGAAATGAGATATGAAGGAAAAAGGCATCAAAACATTTGAACATAAGTATAACATCCAAATTTACTGTTTGTCTCAAAAGGACTAAAGGTTACTCTATCAATCAATAAGTATTTACTGTGCCGTGTAAGAAAGGAAGAAGATATAATAGAGAAATCATGTTAGAATCTGTAGCTAAGAGAACTGGATTCAAATCCTAGTGTTTATCCTCAATGTCCACATTTGGAAAATGGGGGTAATAATTTTGGTGATATTACAGAGGTGTTATGAGGAAAGTTCTTGGAGAATATTAAAGTGTGAGCTATTACTAAAGGAAAGAGCATTGGGTTTGAATTCTAGTTCCAACACTAAATGTGTAGTCCTGAGTAAGCCATTTAACCTCAATGAGTTTCAGTTTCTTCATGTACTTGCACTACTTGTCCCAAAGACTTGTTCTAAAAGAATGGTGTAGGACTTTGACCAAGATGGTTACTCAGACAGAATGAGACTACCTCACTCCGACACATCTACTTTGGCAAACCTGAAATTCATAATAGATTGACTAATGGTAAAGAAAGTCAATGAGATACTACACTGACTTATTGCTCCCCAGAACTACACAAAAAATCAAAAAGAATTCCACAGACAATTGAAAAAGGGGACACCAGCAAAGCTTCCACCAGAGTCGGCAAACAAAACGGAAGAACATCAACCATAGATGGTCCAGAGACATGTAGCCTTTAAGACTGTATCTAGAGGCAACAAGAGCAGATGACTCCCCTAATAAATCACTGGGTGGTATGCCCTGATATGATCATAAATCCTCAGAGTTGTCAGAAACTCACAAGGAACCTTGAAGCCAGCAGAAAGTAGCAGTGACCAGTGAGGCAGAAAGGAACTCACTCAGACCAGAAAAGTCAAGGCATCTAAGGACTCCAAGATAACTGAGACACCAGAGAAAGCCCTGAAGACAGAACTGAACCTCAAAGATACAGAAAAAGTACTAACTCCAGAAGATAGAGATTAGTGGAGGAATACAAGTGACCCAAGGCAAAAAAGTATGGCCAATCACATTACTCAAAAGCAAAACAAGAAACAGATCCTGGTCCTATAACAAATTCCTAATTCAGGAACTACATCTGAAGATATGGGTCAACAGAAGAAATAGCCCAGTATAAATAATTATTACAAATCTAGAGATGCCCAAAAATTCAGACAAGGAAAAGAAAGCAACTATAGCAACTACAAAGCAAAATAATAATAATAATAATTTTCCAAAAGAAAGAAAAGAAGCAAGACATTTTTAAAAATAAGTCAGTCAATAAACATTTGTTGTCGTTGTTGTTGTTGTACAGTCATTTTTCAGTCACATCTGACTCTCTGTGATCCCATTTAGAGTTTTCTTGCAAAGATAATAGATTTTGGTTTGCCATTTCCTTTTCCAGCTCATTTTATAGATAAGGAAACTGAGGCAAAGTGACTTGCCCAGGATCACACAGTTAGTACGTGTCTGAGGACACATTTGAACTCAGGAAAATGAGTCTTCCTGACTTCACCCCTGGTACCCTATTCACTGAGTCACTTAGCAGCCCATTCAATAAACATATATTAAGTGCTAACTGTGTCAGGGAAGAAAAGATAGCTCTCAGAGAATCAGGAAGAGACAGTGGGTGTGGTGAATGGTCTTGATTCGTTCTGTAAAATATGAAGCAAGGTCTCCGCTGAAAGAATGAAAACAAGATGAGCCATAAGAGGTTGGAGGAGAGATAAAAAGGTGTGAAATGACTGCTGTGGGGAATGGAAAAATGTGGTCATAAGAGAGGTATAATAGGGGCGGCTAGGTGGCGCAGTGAGTAAGAGTGCCGGTCTTGGAGTTGGGATGACCCGGGATCGAATCCGGCCTCAGAAAACGAGCACCCACACATAAATAATGACTGGCCCTGTAACCCTGAGCAAGTTACTTAACCCCAATTGCTTATTAAAAAAAAAAAGAGAGAGAGAGGTATAATAGAACATGGGTGATAGAAAGTTTAAGGGCATAACTATCTTTGTGTGTGGCAGAAGTGGGGTGTAGGTCAAGGGAATTAAGTAGGCTAATGTCCTGAACGGTTAGGGTATTTGAGGGAGTCAATTGTTGAATTCCCTTAGTATGAGGGCAAGAGCTGGAAAGGATAGATAAATTGTGAACCACATATTGAACTTATTAAGAAAGGAAGGGGATGGGGGCGGCTAGGTGGCGCAGTGAGCAGAGCATCAGCCCTGGAGTCAGAAGGGCCTGAGTTTGGATCCGGCCTCAGACACTTAACACACACACACAAACAAAAAAAACCTAGCGGTGTGACCTTGGGCAAGTTACTTAACCCCAATTGCCCTCTGAAAAGCAAAAAAAAAAAAAGAAAGAAAGAAAGAAAGGAAGGAAGGGGAATAATCTGGATGTCAGGAGACAAAAGCCAACAGGATTTTGATTGGGTGGTAGATATAAATAGTATGAACTTCAAAGGAGGTGAGGTGGCACAGTGAGTAAGAGTGCTGGCCCCGGAGTTGGGACGACCCAGGATGGGCCTCAGAAAAGGAGCACCTACATATAAATAATGACTGGCCGTGTAACCTTGAGCAAGTTAGTTCACCCCAATTGCTTAAAAAAAAAAAATAGTACATGCTGTTTTCTTATAACTAGGAGAGTTAAGAAGGGCTGTGAACAAAACAATTTTTTTGGTCCTGAAGGGGAACTAAAAGGGGGGTAAAAAGAAATGAACTCAAATCTAAAAAGCTGCCCATCAACTGGGGATGACTGACAAATTAACATAATATAATGGTAATATAATGGAATATTACTGTGCTATAAGAAATGAGGAAAGAGTCAATTTCAGAGACTCTAGGTTAGTATGAACTGATATCCAATGAAGTGAACAAAGCCAAGTGAACAGTTTATACAAGCATAGCAACACTGTAAAGAAAAACAGCTTTTAAAGACTAAAACACTCTGGTCAAACTAATGATCAGCCATACCTGAAAAGGACCTGTAATAAAGTATGTTATCTACCTCCTGAGAAATAAGGCCTCAAGATGCAGAAAGAGATATGTTTTTGGACATAGTCACTATGTGGATTTATACTTCATCATACTGATTTTGTTACAAAGATTTTTTTTTCTCTTGGTTTCTAATTGGAAAGGAAGGAGTTATATAGAAGGGAAGTTAGCGATAGATGGGGGGAAAAAGAAAACCACAGAAACATTTTTTAAATACATAGAAAAGAATAGAATAGAATGCACAACTTAACAGGACAGTTTTGAAAATAACATATGGGAAAGAATTCCTTATCTGATATGAATTAAGCAGTCTGGCAGAAATTAGGCTTGAACCAACATCTTTCATTATGTTCTACAATAAATCCAGTAGACAGAGATCTATTTTATTTGTTGTTCTTCACTACCACAAGTGCCACTACAAATACACTGGTATTTATGAAGTCTTTCTTTTTGTTGTCAACTTTGTTAAAATATATGATTAGAAGGAGAATTTCTGGGTCACAGTGTATGAATATTTTCTTTATTTTATTTACATGATTTAAAATTAGGAGTTTATATTCTAATAAAGATAATATATATTACATATTATATATCATACCACATCATTATATATTAGGGCCTGAGGCATTATAGTTAGGGAAATCACAGGGACAGTAGAGTCATTCAGCAACTGAGTCACATGTGCCTTTCCAGGCATGTAGTTTTGATTTGATTACTATTTCCAGAGTAAAAGGTAACAAACCAGGGTGAAGGAAGGAACAGAACATAAAACAGCATAGTATAAAGTTAGACAAAGGAGCAGCAAACACATATTTGGGTCTAGAAAGGCTGAATTAAAGTGAATGCTAACCAATCAGAAGCCAAAAGGGACTCAAGGCAGAACTAGAGCACAAACTTGGAGATAGAAACAAGAGTATGGAACCACTGCATAAAGATAGCAAAGCAATAGTCACTGGAATCACAAATCTGGTAAAATATATGTATGTGTATGTGAGTATGTATATATGTTCCCAATGCATAGCACAGTATTTAACACATAGCAGAAACTTGTTCAAATGAATTTTGAACTGAATTCAACTGAACTGACTGCATAAATCCCTGAAGAAGGCTAGATTCACTAGGGGGAAGCTTTTCCTTTTCTCTATAGCAGCTTGATTTCTTTCTCCATATGGAAAAGGTGGGAGGGGGGCAGAGAGAGAAGAACATCCACCCAGAGCCAGGAGAACTGTACAGGTCCCTTAGGAATCAGAGTAGAAAATCACTAGAGAGGAAAGATACATTATTCTGATAAAGTATGGACTTAAGCATAAGGTCCTTTGTGAGTTTTAGCCACTTAAGTAAAACTATATTCCATGTCTCATGAACCTGAATGCTTGCAAGTTAGGAGCCAAATTTTGGTGTTCTCAGAGAGTAGAGAGATAAGCCATATCAAGCAATCATTGAAACTGAGCCCCCAAGATTGAACCCATACATACAAAATATTCACATCATCACTTTTTATTATAGCAAAGAACTGGAAACTACAAATTATGTAATGTAATACTGTTTTGTAAGATATTATGAAAGAGATGGATTTAGAGGAAAAAACCTAGAAGTATTTGTATGAAATTGTGAAGAATGACATGAGCAGAACCAGGAGAACAATTTGTAAGATGATCACAACATTGCAAAGAAAAACAAAAGACTTAAAACTCCCTTCATTGCAATAACTTAAAGAAAACTCTAGAGAACCAAAAGAGAAACCTGTTCTCAAATCATCTACCCAATCATTGATCATGCTTGTCTTTGTGAAACCAGACTTTTTCTAATAATACGTTATGATTTAACATGTGTGCCATCAGGAAAGTCACTTTCAAATCAATTCAAAAAGCATTTATTCATATTTTAGGGTCCTAATTCTCTCACCTATAAAAATACAATCATTTATCATTTCATAAAGTAGATTCTTCACCCTTCTCTAAATATATCCTATGCATTGTACTGAACCTTTACTGTGGCTGTTCTCTCTGTACATCCTAGAAAGATCAAATAAATGGGAGGTGGTGACATTTTTCTTTTTAAGGTGGTGACATTTGCCTTAGGAGGGCATCGATATGTACTAGCATTGCCTATGTAAAATCTAAAAAAAAATTTTCTCCCTTATCTCCCCTAATAATCTGGATCAAATTATAACCACCTTCAGGGCCAGTTTAACTGTGATCATAAGTTTATCTACTTTTCTTTTTTACAAAAAATACTAGAGCTCTGCTAAGAGATATAGACAGAGAAAAAAAAAAGGGATGTACAGTTGAGATCTCACTAGGTGTGGTAGTAATGCCTCAAAGAAGATGGAGGGGGATTTCTACAGCTTAAATACAAGTTAACAAAATGAGGATTGAGGGAAGGGGAAAGAACCAAGTTTATAGCACATTTGTGGATACATGTAAAACCAAGTCCTGTGAATGATAATATAAATCATCAAAGTTCTAGGGATAATTAACTTCAGATGAGTCACCCACAATAAAGTAAGTGGCATGTGTGTCTAGCAGTCAGATGTCCTCTTCCTCAAAATGTTAGCTCTAAATGTACAAGATCATTCAGGCACTCCATTTTATGACAATATAACACCAGTGCAAATGTCTTTCCTATTGAGACTACAGATATTGTGGAGGTTTGGGGATTTTGAAAAGTGATTGCTTAACAACCATAACCAAAGGAATCAGTAAGAAAAGTTTATGTTTTAACTATGAACTATAAGGACTCTGTGATGAGAGTTTTATAATCTATAAAGAGCTTGAGTTTTAACTGTTATCTCCAAACTCTACTTCCTACATTATGACCTTTCTCCTCCTATCACCAGAACTCTTCTCCCTTTTCCAACTCTCATTTCCCTATATGTTTTGTCTTCCTCCATTAGAGTGTAAAGTCATTGATGGTAGGGACTATCTTATTTGTTGCATTTGTAATCCCAGGATTTAGAACAAAGCCTGCCACACAGTAAACACTTAATAGGTGGTTTTTCATTCATTCATTAATCCATGAGGAGAATGTCATTCTGAAAGTACCTTGTCATAGCTTCTGAAACTGTGAAAAGTCAGAAAAAGTAAATTTCCTGAAAGGAATGATTTTAACCCATATATTTCAAATGAATAACAAGAGGATTCCGAAAGACTTTAGCTTGAATCTCGTGAGCAAAATTGTGGGACTCTGTTGTAAAAGGGGGAAGTCAAGAATAATGGTGATGGTTCCAGGTGACTCTATGATCTTTCAGCTTAAACCCTGTACATAATTATTTGTCTTTGTTTATTACTGGTTACGTTGTTTTCTCAAGTTTAACAAATCCATTTTAATAAATTGGGGTGTGGGCTCAGAGCCAATTGATTACATGAGATGTTGCAATTTAATAACTAATATATAAAAATATAAATTTTATAAATATGTGTTTATATATTTATATTTATTATAAATCCTATAAATAATATATAAAATATAAATATTATATAATATAAAAATAAATATAATACAAAATGTACTCCTGAATTAAAGTTCAAAATGATGAGAATAAATGTGTTAACAAGTCAAGTAGCAAGCTGGTGGCTGATCACCATGTCTAAGTTATACAAGTATGTTAGGACCCAGAAATCCTGCTACATACAGATTATACTATACCAGCTAGTACCATGCAGAACAAGAGGATGTTGGTGAGATCTTGGGACAAAGTTTCCACATGGTTACCAACCTAAGACAACATTTAACTAGGCTTGTCAGTCACTGAAATGAAACACATGAAACAGCTTTTATCATGACAGGATGACTTATGTCCTCTTCTAACCACATTAAAATGAATGATGGAGGGGCAGCTAGGTGACACAGTGCATAGAGCACCAGACCTGAAGTCAGGAGGACATGAGTTCAAATTTGGCCTCAGACATTTGACACAATTACTAACCGTGTGACTTTGGGCAAGTCACTTAACCCTAATTGCCCTCCAAAAAAGAAAAAAAATGGGGGGGAATGATGGGGTATAGGCTCTAGAACTCTCCTTGAATCTTCTCATTTGATCTGGTGTTCACCTGAGGCTATAATCCCTTCAACTGGCCTTTCATTATCTCTACACCCAATTCTCTGTTACCCTTAACCTAGCCTGGGCCTCCATTGTCTATTACCAGACTGGGTCTGGCTACTTCCCACCATTGATCCTATCTAAACCCCATTCTCTTGGTTCCTAGTCTCTGACCTCTAGTCACCCCAGTCTACCTGGCCCTCCCACCAAGAACCTCTCTAGATCCCTCCTCCAATCCCCTCAGACTACTTGGCCAACCCTAGATCCCTCCCATAGTCTTCCTCTATATAAGATCCATCTCAGCCTCCATTAAGGTGTTCAGAGTCAATCTAGTCTGCTTAGATTAAAATACTGTTTTTTAAATTGTATTTTTATTTTGTTAAATATTTCCCAATTATATTTTAATCTGGTTCATGTTTATGTGGCAGATGGAAGGCATGTTTTTATACCTCTACTATAAAACACCCTTACTAAATGCCCCAACTTCCGAGAATCTACCAGGAAAGTGGTAAATGTTCAGGTTCCCTAAGAGTCTGGCCAATATGGCATATCTTTAATAAACCTTGTTTTTTTTTCCTGAAAGGTTTGGGTCGAATTCATTTGGTCAGGACCCATGTGTCACTATTTTGGGGTCCCAGAAGCCCTAACCCTCAACAGAAAGATTCCTAAAGTTGCCTATTGCTCCAAAAACTATAAGGGTTTTGGTGACCAAGAAATTTTTCTGGCAGGACTTTTAAAGTTATCTGCTGATGAAAGTACTTCCTGCATTGGGTTAAGAAATTGTCAAAGATCTGTTACTTACTTATTCACAAGTGGGAGATTAGGAGATGTGGGGAAGAAGTATAAAAGCAGAATACTATGACTTTTTTTAAAAAAAGATCTTTAACCCTCTGCGACAGAACCTCAGAAGAAACTGAAATGATCTCAAAATCACCAATGATGTAACTATTATCAGATAATGAGGGAATCTTTTCAAGTAACCTTGACGGAAATTTGCTATGCTTATTTTCCTGATGCAAGAAAATAGGGCCTAAGTCCCCTGCATCTATCACCATCAAACAAAATGTGCAAGGCCCTGTGCTAGGGAGGTACTAGGAAGATAAAGATGAAAAGAAACAATTCCTACTTCATGAAGTATATGCTCATAACATATACACAGCACAGTAAATGTAAGACAACTTAAAGGGGAAAGGAGTACTTACTTACACCTAGGAGAATTAGAAAAGACTTCCCTTAGAAGGTGAAGGGGCAGCTAGGTGGCATAGTGGATAGAGTGCCAAGTCAAAGGTCAGGAAGACTCATCTTCTGGAGTTCAAATATGGCCTTAGACACTTAGTTGGGCAAGTCACTTAACCCTATTTGCCTCAGTTCCTCATTTATAAAATGAGCTGGAGAAGGAAATGGCAAACCACTCCTCTAGTATCTTTGCCATGAAAACTCCAAATGGGGTCACAAAGAGTGAGACATAACTCTTAACAAATGAATAACAGAATAGAAGGCGAAACCTGAGTTATACCTCGAAGGAAACTAAGGATTCTAAGAGGGGAAAATGAAAAGGAAGTGTTGCCAATTAATATCATGATTCAGGATAAATTTAGTAAAGCACCAGGATAAAGAGCTTTCCTGGTAGATTCTTGGAAAGTTGGGGCATTTAGTAAGGATGTTTTAAAGCAGAGGTATAAAAACATGCCTTCCATGGGCCACATAAACATGAACCAGATTAAAATAGAATTGGGAAATATTTAACAAAATAAAAATACAATTTGAAAAATAGTATGATAATTTAATTTTATTGTGTATTTTCCATCCCAAATTCTCTCCTTCCTCACTTCCCCTCTTCTGACCCATAGAGAATGCAAGAAAAATAAAAACCATTATGAATATGTATAGATATGCAAAACAAACTTCCATATTAGCCACGTTCCAAGAAAAAAAACTGAATAAAATATGCTTCAATCTTACTCTGAGTCTATTAATTCTTTTTCTGGAAGTGGACAAGATATTTCATCATGAGTTCTTTGGAACTATAGTTGGTTACTGTGTTTTTGCTAAACAGAGAGTTCTAAAATTATCAGGTTACTGTGCACATTTGCTTCTATATACTGTGTACCTAATGTATTCCATTGATCAACCAATTTCTTTTTTTCTTTTCTTTTTTTGGTAGCGGCGATTGGGGTTAAGTGATGTACCCAAGGTCACAAGGTTAGGCTTTTTTTGTTTGTTTATTTTTTTGGTGTTATGTGGCTGAGGCTGAATTTGAACTCAGGTCCTCCTGACTCCAGGGCTGGTGCTTTATTCACTGCACCACCTAGCTGCCCTGATCAACCTATTTCTTACCCAGTACTAAATTGTTTTGCTGATTATAGCTTTGCAGTATAATTTAGTTTTAAATTTTCTCTCCATCCCTCCCCAAGATAGCATGCAATCCGATATGGACTCTACACATACATTCCTATTGAACACATTTTCACATTAATCATGTTGCATAAAATTATAATAAATGGGAGAAACCATTAGAAAGAAAAAAGAAAACAAAAAAGAAAATAGTTTGCTTTGCCCTGCATTCTGACTGCATAGTTCTTTCTCTGGACATGGATGGCATTTTCCATCATGAGTTCTTTGGAATTGATTTAGCTCCTTGCATTGCTAAGAAGGGCTAAGTCTATCAAAATCAGTCATCACACACTGTGGCTGTTTCTGTGTAAAATGTTCACCTGGTGCTGCTCACTTCACTCAGCATCAGTTCATGTAAGTCTTTCCAGGTTTTTCTTCCTGTTCATCATTTCTTTTTTTTTTTTTTAATTTATTTATTTATCTATTTTTTGTATATAACATTCAGTTCCACAAACTTTTGACTGGTACAGCAAAAAATAAGTAAATAAATTTAGGGTGTAAATTTTTATCATACTTGTCATTTTTATCATAACTTGGTCTACTCATAAGCAATTAATATTTCTCCAATTAGATATGTTAAGAGTATTTGTGTGAAGAATGTTTTGTAACTGTATTCATATAGTTCTTGTGTCTCAACAGATAAACTGTATTTTATAACTGTCTGCAATTATTTTAAATGGAATTTCTCTATCTTTTACTACTGAGGTTTTTTTGTTGGTACTACGCAAAAATGCTGATAATTTGTGTGGGTTTATTTTATATACTGCAACTTTGCTAAAGCTGTTAACTGTTTTGATTAGTTTGTTTTTTGTTTTGTTTGGCTGACCATATTGCTTCCTTACTGCCCATGCTTTTTCCTCCAATATCTTTTTCCGGTATTGCTATATAGCTAGTATTTCTAGTGAATAGGCATGATGATAATGAACATCCTTGCTTCACCCCTATGTTTCCTAGAAAGACTTCTAGCTTTTCCCGATCATATATAATGCTTGCTCTTGGTTTAAGATTGATATCATTTAACATTTTAAGGAAAGCTTCGCTTATTTCTGTGTTTTCCAGTGTTTTTAACAAAAATTGTGGTTGTATTTTGTCAAAAGCTTTTTCTGTATCTGTATAATTGTGTGATTTGGGGGATTCTTTTGTTATTAATATGGTCAATTATAATTTTCCTAATGTTTAACAAACCCTGCATACCTGGTATAAATCCTGCCTAATCAGAATATATGATCTTTGTGATATATTACTACAATCTCCTTATTAGCATTTTATTTAAATTTTTGTATCAGTATTTATTAGGAAAAATATAGATATCAATGTGGTTTTCTAAGTCAATATGCAGCCCAAAGGGATTCTTATGTATGGTTTAGCAGTCCCATTTCTATATGAGTTTGACACGACTGTTTTAAAGTATTTCTAGTACATCTATAGGAGTCTGATCTGTAAAAAGGACCATAAAAAGAGAAAGACTCTCTGAGAAATAGAACAGACAAATCACAAGAGTTTCTAACACACTGCATATCATAAGCTAAAGAAGAAAAAGAAATTAATCAATTAAAGAAATTATACAATCAGTGGCTTATTAACAATAATAATAATAATAGAGGGTAGCAGAAGTATGTGTGTGGCTTAGGAGAAGAAAGTAAAGAATCATGCTGGAATGGAATCACAAAGGAAAAAAATTATGTGGGGAGAAGTCTTTATTTAGGCTAATACTTATATTCCTCATATGCTAGGAATAGCAAATCAATTTAAATAGGGAGAAAAGTCAAAAATCAGTTATTAGAGAAGAAAAAGTCTAAGGTCATTTTGTTCCAGTCTTCAAGAGAAATAATATTGGTGCCCAGTAATATAGCAAGGTACCAACATTATCTCTTAGTTTTGTTATTGGGTCTTTTAGTGGCTAGTATTAGTGAAAATAGTGTCAAGGATGATGATATTACCTTCCTGACTTCTCTAGATAGCAACAAAAATCTGTATCCTGAAGACTGGAGGAACTGGAGCCGGAAAACAATTATATTTTGAGCTTTCTCCAATTTGCTTCTCTTGGTCCAGGAACTAGTGGCATGCCACTTTGTCATGACAAAGGTATAAAAAAGGAGAAAAGACTTTCATACCCATATTAACTGAATTTTTGTGCTAAGACATTAAAATTATACCAGCAAATTTTCAAACTTCTAATAAAATTTACCAAAAAATGTGAAATCTCATGTTCCTCCTTCCTGAATATACATACCTAAAAAAAGCTAAGGTGGGAGGCTATGCTGAACAGATTCATGGGTTAAAACTCTAAGACTGCAAGCTTATTCTTGGTTTTGTTCCAACATACTGATGCATCACTGGAAGAGACTTAAGTTCCCTGGGCCTATATTCTAACATATAAAAGATGAGTCATACTAACCTTCTTCATAGGACCTTGAAATACTGGAAAGAATGCTGGATTTGGAGTCAAAGGACCTGGGCTCAGATCCTGTCTCTACCATTTACTATTATGTGTGATGCCATTTAAGTTTTCTAGGCTTTAGTTTTCTCAAAATGAAGATTTTGTACTGCATGGCCTCTGAGACCCCTTTCACATAGAGATATTACCCTTTGATTAGTTGGCCTCAGATGTACCTAAGGCCCCTTCTAATTCTATGTTTAATAGGCTTTCAATTCAGCAAATATTTCTTATGCATCAACCATTTGCAAAGCAATGTTTCTGTATTAAGTTTATAATGGTGGTAGTATGGGTGTGTTTTAATGTGGAAAGGGAGACGAGGTGATACATGTTCTCAAATGATTATAATACAAGGTAAAAACTATTAAACACACAAGAAATAGCCATCAGTAGCTTGGAAAGTTCCAGAAAAACAGAATCACTTCCACCTGAGAGTGATTAGGAGAAGATTTTTATACAAAATGTGTCTTCTGAGTTGAGACTTTTAAAAGGAGGGGAAGGATGTTAATAAATAGAAATGAGGGGAAAGTTAAGAGAAATAGCATGCACAAAAGCATAGAGGTGGAAGAGAAGATAATAGGGTGATCAAAGGAAAATGTGTAGGCCAGTTTGACTATCATATAGAGAAATTAATAAAGTGAAAAAAAGTGGAGAAGGAATTGTAGATTTTGAAGGTCAAGCTAAAGAGACTATTTTGTATAGCAGACAATGAGGAGCCATTAAAAGTTTTTGAGCTCAGTAGTGATACAGTCAAACTGTACTCATTAGGAAAAAGATTACTTTGTCAACAGTTTGAACATTAGATTGAAGAGAAGCAACAAGAAGACCATCTAGAAGTCTTTGCAAATCGTCCAGGTAAGAGGTAATAATTACCTGATGTGGACCTTTGTATTTAGTAATAAAGAGATCATTAGTAAACTTGAAGAAAGGACATTCAATCCAGTGGTGGGGATGGAAGACAACTGCAAAAAGTTGAAATATGAATAGAAAACAAAAAGATGGTGGCAAGATAGCTGTTCTAGGAGTTTGATGCTGAAAGGGAAGAAAGAAAAAGGAGGATAACTTAAAGTATAGGAGGTTCAAGTAAAGTTGAGCGTTTTTTTTTTAAAGAATAAGGATAATTTGAGGATGTTTGTAGGCAGCAGAAAAGGAAGATAGAGATGAAAAATTAGAGAAAGATTCATTTTGATTCTTTACTGCAAAGGATGACTCCTTGAATAAGGGACCATTCAGAAATGAAGATTATACAAAAACAAAATATATTAATAGAATATTTGTTTTAAATTTAAGAAAATTTGAGATATATAGAAGGAATGATTGAAGGGACAAGCTCTCAAAAAGAGTAGATAAGGGATAAGAACACCTTTTCCTCCTGAACAATGTTCTCTCTTGGTTCTCCTACCTCTCTGATTGCTCTTCAGTCTTCTTTGCTGCATCTGCATCAGCATCACTCCCACCAACTAGGTGTCCCCCCTGGGCTATGTCCCATGTCCCCTTTTCTCTCTATGTTCTCCCCTCTGATAACCTGTGGATTGAATTATAATCTCTTAAAGCCTAATAAGAAAGAAAACTTGCAACAACTATTATACAAAAAAAAAAATAGATATACACAGGGTAAATTAGAGGCTATCTCAGAGAGAAGGTACTAGCATTAAGGGGGACAGAGAAAGGATTCTTGCAGAAAATGGGATTTTAGGGTTAGAAAGAGAAAGGAAAGACTTGAAAAAAGCCAGAAAAGAGAAGATAGGAAGGATAGAATTCCAGGCATGGGAGACATCTAATGAAAATATACAAATAGGTCACATGACCAAAAGGATGCAGGACTAGACAATCTTCAGATCCTTACAGCTTCTCAAACCCATCCAAAATAGGAATAATACACCAGAGATAAAGCAATTTTAGCTGTCTCTATGGTCTTGGACACCAGGAACCCAAACAAAAGTTTAAAACTCAGTGAACTGACAGCAGAAAAGGTCAATTATCATAACCCCTAATGTTTGTTCACCCAGTACTCTTTCTCCATAGCCTAACAAAATCCCAGGCACCAAGACTACACAAACTGATCCACTCTCCATCTATTACTGTATACAACCTCCTGCCCTGGCTCCAATACCCCTACAGATCAAAATTCCAAACAGTAAGAACTGCATAGACTGAGATAGGAGCATAAAAGAGCTCTGTGCCATTGGGCCAGAGAATTGAGGAACAGAGGAAATGAGGCATGTGTTCATAGTATTGTGTGGCAATTCACTAAAGCCTTAGAGAAAGAGTCCAATATCAAGATGGTGCCAATTCTGACCTTCCAGAAGTTACCTGGGACAAAGAGTGAAGTTAGTGGGCCAAGAACTGTCTAGTTTAAGAGCAGGTTGAGATGTACAAACTGTCATTAAAGGGAAGGTATCAGAAAGTGAGCAACAAGGAAAAATAAGGAAAAAAAGAATGCAATTGCCAAAGGTCTCAAGAGAAATAAAACTGAAAGACCTTAAGCATAAACAGATAAACCAAATGGGAAATTATTAACAGCAGAAGAAATATTGGCTTCCAAATCAAGCTAAAGAGTTTAAGCACTATTAATATTATATATAAGTATCATAAGACAAAATATTCATGTGAGTATTATAATAGGCCAGAAAATGAATCAACACCTGATGAGGCAAAGGATGATCAGGTGGGTTCTAAAGAGAAGGTAGAACCACAACAAAATGTTCCTGAATGGCTGAAAAATGAAATAAGAATTGTGATCGTAGAATTTATAACTTGCACAGCAGAAATAATTGTCAGAACAGAAAAACTTGAATATCTATGGTAGCAAGTCTCAACAAAGTGAGGATAACTAATTGGGAATGCAAATACACAGAAGTGAAGAACAACATGGAAGAGAAGTAAAAAGCAATAATATTAAGCAAAACAAAAAAAAATAGATATATAAAAGGATATGTGGACCTCACAATGGGTAAAATCTGCAAGGATATGATGCTTAAGAGAAACCACTCATCCTTCCTCAAAAGGCAAATCAGAGTTCCTGGAGACAAATGCCAACCAAAAAAAAGTGGTAGGGTATAGACTCAGGAAGATTTCAAGGCACATGGGGAAAAAAAATTTACCAAGAGGAGGGAAAAGGTCAATAATAAATTGTACAATCAGGGACATAGGAAGGTCCTTTCCATAAGCAATATACTCTCCATCACCAGCAGCAATCAGTATTCTAAAAGAAAGAGAAACAATAGAACATAAGCATTTCTTAGCCCCACATGAACTCTAACAAAAACAGAATGTGTATTAGGGTATAAAGTTATAAACAAATATAAAATGACAGAGTGAGTAAACACATTCTTTACAAATAGTAACACAATAAAAAAGAATAATCAATTCAGGGACCACAAATAAAAGAAAAAAAACCCAAACAGGGACTTAATATGAAATCCTAAATAATGAGTGGGTCAAAGAACAAATCACAGAAGCAAAAATCATGTGAAAGAAAATGAGAATGGTTTAACCTATTAAAATTTCTGGAATACAACTAAAGCAACTTCAGTGGAAAAACCATATTCCTACAAATACATATTAACAAAACATAAGAGATAATTAATGAAATGAATATGCATTTTAAAAATTAGAAAGTCAACTAATAAACAAACCTAAAATACATACAAAAGAGGAGAGACTGCAAATTAGAGGAGATATATATATATATATGTGTGTGTGTATATATATATATATATAAATTGAAAAAAATTCATATAAAGGATAAATTAAACTAAAAGCTAGTTCTGTGAAAAGATTAATAAGATTGATAAACCTTTAATCAATCTGATTTTTAAAAGTCGAGTGCAGAAAATCAGTCCAAATCAACAAAACAGCATATGACCAAGGTGAAATCACAAAAAAAAAAATAATAAATCAGAAAAAATAAAAATAATCAGAACCTAACATGTATAACTATGTACTGACAAACTGAGAATATAAAAGAAATGGAATACCTTCAAAAATGTAAAATACCCAGATTGATAGAAGATTAAATAGAGATCTCAAATAACCTAATCTCAGAAAAGAAATACAATATCTATAAAGGAATTACCAAAGTAAAAAAACTACTTGTCCTGATGAATTTACAGGAGAATTCTATGAAACTTCCAAAGAAAAATTAATACCCAGACTACACAAATTATTCTAAAAAATTCAGACAGAAAGCATCAAACCATAATCATTTTATGAGATATCCTAATACCTAAGCCAGGAAAAGATAAAACACAGAAGAATTATAGCCCAATATCATTAATTTTATATAAGATTTTATATTTTATATGAAATCTTATATAAAATCATGTCAGACTACAATGATCTGTCCAAGAAATTATTTATTATGACTGAGTGGGATTTATACCACATGTACAAGGATGGTTCATTCAGCATTAAGAAAACAATCAGCAGAACTGATCATATAAAAACAAAAATATCCAAAACTACATGATTACCTCAATAAATGAAGAAAAGTCTATTAATAAAGTACAACTCTCATTTATGCAAAAAAAAAAACCCAAAAACTCCACAAAACACAGGCACAAAGGGATCTTTTTTTTAATACATATTTTTTTATTTAAAGTTTTGAGTTCCAAATTCTATCCCTTACTGCCCTCCCCTTGCCTTGAGAAGATAAGCAGTTATAGGTTATACATGAGCAATTATGTATAACATTTCCATACTAGTCATTTTATACAAGAAGACTCAAACAAAAATTTAAAAAAGAAAGTGAAAAATAGCACACTTCAGTGTGTATCCAGTGCTTTGTGGCTTTCTTGGATCACTGTACTGCTGAGAATAGCTAAATCATTCACAGTTCTTCACTGAAGAGAACAATATTGCTGTTACTGTACATTCTCCTGATCCTGTTTACTTCACTATGCATCAATTCATGTAATTCTTTCCAAGTTTTTCTGAAATCATCCTGCTTGTCATTTCTTATAGCATAGTTAACAGTCCATTACAATTATATACGACAGCTTGTTTAGCCATGCCCCAACTACTGAACATCCCTTTAGTTTCCAATTCTTAGCCCCACAAAAAGAACTGCTATAAAATTTTTTGAAAAAATAGGTCCTCTTCCCTTTTTTTGGATGTCTTTGGATTATAGATCTATCAGTGGTATTGATGGATCAAAGAGTATGCACAGTTTTATAGCCCTTTATGTGAGACCACTATTAATATCACAAAAACTATTTATCCACAACCAAAAGTATCTCTCTAAAACCACCATATGAAAGGGGGATAAATTACAACTGTTCCCAATAAAGATGGGAGTAAAGCAACATTGCCCACTCTCCGAACTATTACATAGCTCTGGAAATGCAAACCATAGCAATAAGACAAAATAAAGACATTAAAGGTATAAAGGTAGGTAAAAAGGAAATAAAACCAAACGTATTTGCTGATAATATGAAGGAGTACTTAGAAAATCCTTAAGCAATCAGCAAACATTGAGATAATTAGTAGCTTCAGCAAAGTTGCAAGTTACCAAACTCTCAAAGAGCAACTGCATTTCCATATAATGACAAAATCCAAGGGGCAATAATATTCCATTCCAAATAATTACAAAATTTATAAAACATCTGGAGATCAATCTACCAAAGCACACAAAAGACCTGTGTAATTCAGTTACATCGTGTTCTTAATGAAATAAAGAACAACTTAAAAAGCTGGAGAATTCGGTACTCATAGATAGATGTGTTGTGCCAGTGCAATAAAAATGACAATATAACTAAAGTTAACATACACCTTTAATGTGATGCCAATAAAATTAATTATCAAAGGAATATTTTTATGGAACTTAATATCAAGGGAAATGATGAAAAGAAGTAACTATGAAGCAAAACACTTCAAAAGACCTCAAACTATATGAAAAAGAAACAGTTGTCAAAACTATCTGGCATTGCTTAAAAAAATCAGAGGGAGATCAAGGAAGAATCAGAAATAATAAAACTCAATAAACCAGTTGAGTTTTGATAAAGTAGATAAAGTGTTCGATAAAGTAGAAAATATAAATTAAGAATTTCTTATCTGATTAAAAACTGTTGGGAAAACTGAAAAATAATCTGTCAGAAAGTGAAAATGATGGCGTACAGGCCCTGGAAACCCTCCCCCCTTGAATTTTCCCAAAACTCTCCCACATGGCCCTGGCTCATTTCAGCACTGTGGCCCTCCTGGTCTGCACCTGGCCCCACCCAAGACAGCCATTCCTGGATTCCATCGAGACTCTCTCCTGGATCCATCTTGCCCCACCACTACATTGCTCAGATTCAATCTGGCCCACATCACAAATGCTCAGATTTTTAAAATCACACCCATCCCAACCAATATTCTAATAAACCTTTGTCTCTGACTGAAAAAAGGCTTGGGTTGAGCATCATTTGTCCTTGAATTTGGGGGTTTCCAAGACCCCTAGACTTAAACAGGCTGAGATTACACTTTAAATTACATTCCATAATACATTGTAAATAGATATATAGATAGATAGATAGATAGATATCCTTAATATTAAAGATCATACTATAAAAAAAATTAAAAGAAAAAATTAGAAGACAATCAGATCATAAACATCTCACAGCTATGACTAGGTGATGTATTTTTAAGCAAAGATAGAAACAACTGCAAAAGATAAACTAATGTTTTTTTTAATTACATAAAACTGAAAAGTTTCTGCACAGACAAAATTAATTGACCTATGATAAGAAAGGAAATAGTCAAATGGGAAAAAAAGAAAACAGTATATCAAATTTTGATGATAAGGATCAGGTATCCAAGATGTATGAATAATTAGGGAAGAGAGAGACACAGAGAGAAGGTTCAATAACCATTCACAAACAGATAAGTTATCAAAGGATATGACCACATTCTCAAAAGAACTGAAAATATTAAACAACATATAAAAAATATTCCATGGACAGCTAGGTGGAGCAGTGAATAGAGCACCGGGCCTGGAGTCAGGAGAACCTGAGTTCAAATCCAGCCTCAGACACTTCACAAACTTACTAGCCATGTGACTTTGGGTGAGTCACTTAACCCCAACTTAAAAAGCAAAGCAAAAAAAAGAGGAAAGTTCCAAATAACTAATAATAAGAGAAATACAAATCAAAATAACCCTAAGTTTTTACTTCTGTTGACCTGGAAGTTTGGTTGAGAGAGGCAAACAGGGTAGATGATATATAAATTCATAATGTTTATTCCCTTAAACTAGCAGACATGTACATGGAGCCAGAACTTTAATTCTGACTATCTGATAAAAAGAATGAGAAGTCTTAAATATATTTTAGAATAATCCCCAACTTAGGATGTCTGTGTCACTCAAATCTATTATCTCCATATATACTTAACCATAGCATGAGAAAGAAATTTTCTTAAGGGAATAGGTTGTAAATACAATAAGATAATTGAGTTGACAAAGTGTCCATTGAAATTATAACTCAGAATATCTGTGTTTCCTGTACCATTAACATGACATAACATAGTATATATCCATAAAATACTAAGAAAAGGTCCATTATTCAAGGTCTGGTCAAAGCATCTTATTCTCAGTAGTCCTTAAGAGAAGAATACTCTGGTTAGCTTCATCTGGCCTTGTAGTGCTGACACAGGAAGGGGCATTTTGAGTTCACTCAGAGACCAAAGCATGTCTATTATGCCAGAGCACTGTAAAGCATTATGGTAGATTAAGCTTAGAATGGGCCACAATGCCTCTCCTGAATGACCAATTCACATTTTAGGCCTTTCTCAGATCTTGGGGGTTCAAAATAGCTTGGGGAAGAGTCTATAGTTCAGACCCTGAAAATCGGCAAAGATGACAAATGATGGCATAGTCACTATTGGAGGGGTTATGGGAAGATAGGCATACTGGTACATTGTTGGTGGAGCTGAATACTAGTGCTGTTGAGTTCCAGGATGGAGCGAGACAAAAGATCCCCGAGAGTAAAATTTGGAAGTAGGCTTTATTGCCAAGGTCACATACCCAAATGAGACAGTGAGTTGGTTATGAAAGCAGAAACTGCAATCAGTGATTGGTCAGTGTATATTTGAATTTCACATGCACTCAAAGTTTACCCTAGGCTGAGGGACAGGGAATCTAGAATGGGCAGAGATGGGGAAATCAGGTAGGGACAGGGGATATCCTCAGGGTGGGGCAAGGGGAAGAATGGAGAAATATCCGGCAGGGATTTTACCCTAGGCTGAAATTGCTGCTCAAGGATCAGTTGGGGGAGGGAAGGGTGGAGTTGTGCTCAACAGACTATTTTCAAAAGCTGATGAATCAATAACAGAGCCAAGATAGCAAAACAGTTGAGTTCCCTTCCACAAAACTCCTCCAAAGAAACCTAGAAAATGCACCAGACTAAATCCTGATGGGGAAATCCAAAAAAAGTTATAGTAAGTTAGTTGAACGACCCAGGTCTGTGGATGTAAGGGACAGGGTTGGGCCAGAAGGATCCATGCAGCATTATGGGGCCCAGGGCTAGACTGTACATAAGGCAAGAGGGGATTACAGACTCATACCAGGGCACCATGACAGGGACCAACTGACAACTTTGTCACCCAAAACCCACTGCCAATTCACAGATACAGAGCAGACTAGAAAAGGGATCTAGGGGTGGTGTTCCAGGGTATGAAGGCATGGGCTCTATGGCAAGAAAGGAAGAGGTTCAGAAGCAAGCAGTAGCAGTATGGTAAGACCCTACCCCCACCTCAGCAGCAGAAGTCTCATTTCCAGTATCAGAGCCCAGCCTGATAGGGAGTAACGAGGGTAAGAATCCCAGAGAAAAAAAATAAAAAGGAAGCCTACAATTCTGTCGCCCTGAACCAGTAGAGCTCTCCAGTTGGCTGACAAGGACTGAATCCAGCAATATACTATTCTTGCATAGACCCATATCCAGATCAGGAACTTACAAAGCTCTGACTAGAGGAAAGCAATCAGACTTTGCCCTAGATAAGACAATTTTGGGAACACCAAAAGTTTGAAAGCCTATCATTACAATTATAATTACAAGAATATTACAAGCAGCCAGGAAGAAACAATTTCAATATTGTGGAAACACAATTAGGATAGCACAGGATCTGGCAGCTTCTACGCTTGAGGGATAGACAGGCATGGAATATGATATTCTGCAGGGCAAAGGACCTGGGATTAAAACCAAGAATCACCTACCCAGCAAAACCGAGTATCATGTTTCAGGAGAAAATATGGTCATTCAGTGGAATAGAGGACTTTCAAGCATTCTTGATGAAAAAACCAGAGTTGAATAGAAATTTTGATATTCAGATACAAGAAGCAAGAGATGCTTGAGAAGGTAAACAGGGAAAGAAATCATTATGAACTTATCAAAGTTGAACTATTTCTATTCCTACAGGGAAAAATGGTAACTGTAACTGATGAAATTTTTCTCAGTATGAAAATAGTTGAAGAAGGGTATATGGGCATATGAATATGTATGTGAATGTGTGTATATATGTTTTCAGGTATACATAGATAGAGGGCACAGGTCGAATTTAATAGGAAGGGATGATACTTAAAAGGTGAAATTAAGAGGTAAGAGAGGAATATAATGAGAAGAGATGGGGAGAGAGAATGACATACATATTAAATAGGATTTCTCACCCTACAGGAGAGTAGGGGAGGAAGGGGATGAGAGGAGGGATAATGGAAGGGAGGGCAGGCTAGGGGGGGTGGGAAGTTGGAAGCATCCACTTTTGAAAAGGGATAGGATCAAAGTGGGGGGGTGGACCAGGTGGGAGGTGGGATAGGAGGGAGCAAAATATACTCAGTCTTTTACAATAATCTACTATGGTAATGTTTTGCATAGCTACACATGTACAGCATATACTGAGTTGCTTATCTTCCCAGTGGAAATGGGTGGCAGGGGAGGAGGGGAATGGGTCTGGAATTCGAAGTTATAAAATCAAATTTAAAAAAAAGATATAAATACTATGACTAATACTATTTTGCATATAATTGGGAGATAAGATGTGCAGGCATTGGGGCACAAAGATTCACCTTGTCCTACTGGAAAAGTCGAAGGGGGTATGGGAGAAGAGATGGGAGAGAGCAGATTGGATGGGGACTGCTATTCTGGGGTGGTGGGTAGGGGAAAAATGGGGAAAAATTGTAACTCAAAATCTGACGGAAATGAATGATGTAAACCAGAAATTAATAAAGCATTTGAAAAAAAAAAAGAACCTAGATATCCCACTTCAGGAAATTTTAAAAGAAAACTGATCAAATATCTTGGAACCAGAGGGCAAAGTAGAAATGTAAAGAATCCATTGGTCACCTTCTGGAAAAAAAAATGAAAACTCTCAGGAATATCGGAGTCAAAATATAGAGCTTCCGGGTCAAAGAAAAAAAAACTGCAAGCAGACCAAAAAGAAAAAATTCAAATACCAAGGAGCCACAGTCAGGATCATACACAATTTGACAGCCACCACTATAAATTGATGGAGAATTTGGAATATAACATTCCAAAAATCAAGAAAACTTACTCAGCAAAGCTGAGTATAATACTACAGGGGGAAAATGGATTTTAATAAAATTTTCAAGCATTCCTGGTAAAAAGGCCAGAGCTCTGGAGAAACTCTGAAGTTCAAATGCAAGAGTACAGTAAACATAAATTAACAACGATAAAGGATAAACTGCTTACTTTCAAATATGAGAATGATATATGTGTTCCTCTGAACCCTATCATCATAAGCGTTCCTAGATAAGGTAAATAAGGCCTGGAAGTGCTTCTATTACATCTTAATGATCTTAAGAGCAGAATAATAATCTGGGAGAAAAGAAAGAAAAGTTCAGGGAAAATTATTTCACATAATCACACTGCACAGATATCAGTACAAATAAGGAGACAGTGGGGCATGTGGCTGAACTTCACTCTTCTGAACTAGTCAAAAGAAGTCATAATACACACACATACAAACACACACACATGTAGATACAAAAATCCATTTCACTCAACAGGATGATAGCAGAGAAAAGAGAGAATGGAGGGGGGAAAGGGAATTAGAAGTAGGTTAGATTAAGGGAAGGATTAGTACTAAACAGAACTAACTCCAAGGATGTACAAAAAATATAGCTCTTTTTGAGGTGGCAAAGAACATGAATCTGGAGAAGAGCCCATAAGCTTGGAGATGAACAAGCTAAATATAAATGTGATAGAATATTATTGTACTGAATTCTTTTTTTTTTCTTTTTGGAGGGCAATTTGAGGTTAAGTGACTTGCCCAAGGTCCCCATGGCTAGTTTTTGTGTTAAGTGTCTGAGGCCAGATTTGAACTCAGATCTTCCTGACTCCAAGGCTGGTGCTCTATTCACTGCATCACCTAGCCGCCCCTATTGTACTGAATTCTTACTGGCAAATGACCAATCAGATTCTACCTTCCTCCTTCAGAGTGAAGGACTCAATGCAGAATGAGACAAATTTTTTTCAATGGGAATTTGCTTTGATTGGTGATACATGTTTATAACTCATATGCTGTGTGCCCTTGCTGGATGACAGTGATACACTGTAGATTTATGGAAGGCAACTAGGAGTCACTTTGTCCTACTAACACTGAGGAAGTTACATGCAGTTAAACAAATGTCACATATGCATAAAGAAGCTATCTAATAGGAAAAAAGATGTTTTTATGTGGGGAAAGAGAGAAGTCAAGAAGGCCACATAAGCAGTTACTGTAATAGTCAACGTTACTTAGTGTTTGTCCCTCACTCTGGAAAAGGACCATGACATCAAGCATGACAGACAAGTGAATTGGATTTATGTGAGGGAGGGTTATGCAAAGTCACCAGTCTCACTTTCTCATCTGGAACCATCTGGGTCCAGTGGTCAGGTATGGATCAGGACAACTGGAGATGGCCCAGAAGGCAGTTGGGGACCTTTTCAAGCTGAGGTCTTTAACAGATCTCTATTTGATTGTAGCAGAACCCATTCAGTGATTAAGGCTTAATAAAAATGAGGCAAAGAATGGCCTCCTTAAAAAAAAATAGATCTGGAAGAAAAAGATCCTCAGGATTTCTGGCCAAATCAGAAGTCATTGTTATTTACATTCATTCTGAACCAACAGGGCCCCAATAGAGGCTAGTGACTTTGAACAGCCATCCCTTACTTAAATCCAATTCACTTATTTGTCATGGCATCACCTCCATGATGTCATGGTTCTCTTCCAGAAAGAAGGACAAATAGCAATCTCGGTGAGTCGAGAATGAGATGCCCCCTTGGAACCAAACTAACTTTCTTTCTTTCTTTTTCTCTCTTTCTTTCTTTCCTTTTCTTTCTTCTCTCTCCACACGTTTAGCTGCCAGGTGCTCTGCCCAAAGGGAATATAGTCAAGGTGATTAGTAACAAAGGCCTATAAGAGGGTAGCAGCAGTCAGAATTGAGAGGAGGGAATGTTTATGAGATACTGCAGAGGGAGAAAGACAAATCTAATAACTGATTAGAAATATAATCTGAGGCAACAGAAAAAGTCAAAGACAGCATTAAGGTAAGGTTTTTTAATATAATGGGCAAATGGTGATACCTATGACAAAAATCATGGTATTACAAGCAAAGGCTTTTTCTTTTAAGAAAAGATACTAAATTTAGTGTGGGTTATTGAAAATCCAAATACAAATAGCTCTCCAGAGCTATGAATAGTTTTTAATAGCTATTTAATAGCTTTTAGGTTCTGATCACATATTATCATGAACTCTTATTTATTTAGCAATAAACTAAAGCAAAACATTCACAGAAACCAAAGTTCAACATTCACAATGATATAACATAACTTACTACTAAAGTGGCCACATATTCTTAAACAAAAGATATCATTTAGTAAGTCACAATTTGAATCAATCAATACAAAGTACTCATCTAAAATCTTCTTTCATCGTGACTGGAGACTGGTTTCCAATCATCCTTAAGGAGCATAAAATATAAAATACAAAGGCATCCCACCACTAGGTCACAGTAAATCATGATCTTGTCAGTCAGCACTAAGTGCCCAAGTTTCATCTTGACTCAAGGTTGACTCCCAAACTCCATGGTTCCTTCTTCCATGCTCCCAGCTCTTGTCCAAATTCACCCAACCATCACTTGGATTCACAGGTAGGCAGCTCCCATCTCCTGGTCCAGTTACACACATCAAGCTTAGCAGAGCCACAACAACATTCATACACATAGTTGGCACCATCATCAATTCACTTTCTGCCTGTGAAATCAACATAGACCCACAAACCAGACCTCTGCCTGAGAAATCAACACAAATCATCAGTAAAGTCCCCGGACCTCTGAAAACAACAGTAAAACCCTCCTTCAGGACTTCTGTAAACAGACAGCAAGAAAGCCCTCTTTCAGGGCTTCTGAACCAGCAGTAAGACCCCAGGGCTTCTGTAACAACAATGTCCTCTATCAGCAGACAGATCTGAGAAAATAACATCAATACAGACAAAGTGCTGGCACCACAGCCATCCTTCTTCCCAGTTCTGCTTGGTTCCAGCTCATACTTGGGCTTTTATATTCTCTTCTGGCAAGTTCTTCCCACTGTGGGCTTCACAGGCTCTGTTTCTAACAAAGGCTTGATATAATCACAGGCAAGGTTCAAAGACACTTGAAGAGTTAAGTACAATTTTGGAGCGAAGTAGTTTTGCTTGCAATTATAGTTATGTTGGGGCAGCTAAGGCGGCACAGTGGATAGAATACTGGGTCTGAACTCAGAAAGACCTGAGTTCAAATACAGCCTCAGACACTTAATAGCTGTGTGACCCCTGGGCAAGTCACTTAACCCTGGTTGCCTTTCCTTATCTGTAAAATGAGCTGGAGAAGAAAAATGATAAACTGTAGTTGTTGTAGAAAGCTGGAGATGTGGGACTGAAATTCATGAGAAATGTCAAGATTGGAGATATAGATTTAGGAATCATATAGATAAAAGTGATGGTTTTAAAGTCATGGAAGTCAATGAAAATGCTAAAGGAAAGAGCACTGACTGAAAAAAGGGCTAAACACAGAACCATAGGGAACACCCACTTTATGAGGTCAGGAAGAGGACAAGGGAAAGACAGACCAAGGCAAGATGCCAATATACATTGGAGAACTGTGCCTGTGGTTGTCTGGGTGACCATGGGTATTTTCTCCTTGTGTGTACTGTGTGTGTTCCAATGGTATGCTGACCTTCTGGGAAGGCAGCCAGAAAAGCAAACTGCTACATGTGTGTTTCCCACTCCCTATGGTGCCATGTTAACTGTAGCTGTACTTTTTAGATGGCAGTGAAGTCAAAATCAAACAAACTAAAGGAATGAATCTCTGATGAATAGATAATTCATGGTCCAGAGTCTGGCTGTGAATCTGATTAAGCACTCTGAGTTTCCTTCTCTTTCCTAAGGGCATGCCTTGGAGGGCCACAAATATGAAAATTAAGTGTTCTGTTACATTGTACTGTCTTACTTTTAATAGTCCTATAAAAAAGGCATCAGTATCCAACCATTCTGGAGAGCAATTTGGAACTATGCCCTAAGGGCAATCAAACTGTGCATACCCTTTGATTCAGCAATACCACTAGTAGGTCTATGATCATAAAGAGATCATAAAAAGGGAAAAGGACCTACATGTACAAAAGTATTTATAGCAGCTCTTTTGTCATGACAAACAATTAAAAACTGAGGGAAAGCCCATCAAATGTACAAGTTACAGTATATGAATGCAATGGAATACTATTGTGCTACAAGAAATGATGAGCAGGCAGACTTCAGAAAAACATGGAAAGACTTACATGAACTGATGCTGAGTGAAGTAAGCAGAACCACAAGAACATTGTAAACAGTAACAGCAACACTGTGTGATGATCAACTACGACTGACTTAGCTCTTCTCAGAAATACAATGATCCTAGACAATTCTAAAAGACTTATGATGGAAAATGCTATCCACATCCAGAGAAAGAACTATGGTATCTGAAATAGATCTAAATATACTACTTTCACTTTTGAGTAGGGTTTGTGGCCTTTCCCCTTTATTTTGTTTCTTCTTTTACAACATGACGAATGCAGAAGTATGTTTACATTATTGCACATGTATAACCTATATCAGATTGCTTGCTGTCTTGGGGAGGGAGAAAGAGAAAAAAAATGTGAAACTCAAATCTTATAAAAAATGAATGCTGAAAACTATCTTTACACATAATTGGAAAAAACAGAATACT
This sequence comes from Gymnobelideus leadbeateri, assembly GCA_011680675.1. Taxonomy (NCBI): domain Eukaryota; kingdom Metazoa; phylum Chordata; class Mammalia; order Diprotodontia; family Petauridae; genus Gymnobelideus; species Gymnobelideus leadbeateri. The sequence goes on along the minus strand of WOXC01012105.1, from coordinate 81,434 downwards.
ATTTCCAAAAAAAAAAAAAAAGGAAAAGAGTGAAAATTACTATTGATAAAACAGACATTTTAATTATTTTAAAATTACTTTAAAATTAAAAATTTGGAAAAAAGGCATCAGTGTTTGTAATGGGAATGGGAATTTGAAGATCTTCCCTGCCCCTTAACAGACCTGGGGGAAGTTTGAAGACCTCCCCTGCTTTGAAAGTAAATTCTGCCCCCAATAGGCTATGTAATCACATAGAGCCTGTGATGGAAGGAATTTGCTGAAGGGTAGCAGAGTCCACAGGAAGCTTCCCCTGCTGTGAAGATATACTCTGCCCCCTAATAGGCTAAATATCATATGGAGCCTGTGGTAGGAGAAGTTTGCTGAAGGGAAGAAGAACCCACAGGAAGCTGGTAGTCAGAGCTAGACAGACTGTGGAGGAGAGAAAGGACAATCAGGCAAGGAGTCAAATAGGCTCATGAGTAGATATTGATCTTGTATTGGTTTGTGGGTAGGCTGAAGGATGCTGTGGCTCTCAGTGTTATTATAGCTTCTGAATATCTTTGGTACTATGATGGAATCGGCTTACTGGTTTTGGGATTCGGTTTTCTGGTGTGTAAATAAATGCTTCAGTTCTATCCTCTATCTGGAGAGTTTGATATATTTTGCAACTGAATGTCATACGATACTTATAGTCACAGTCTTTACCATGACCATGGGTGCTGTAAATATTGCATTGGTGCTACAGTGTACTACAGAAATTAATTATATTAAGGCCCCTATTTATACACATAACATACAAAAATGCAAATTTTTATCATTTGCATCAATATATTAGATCATAAATTTGACCTAAAATCAACATGCTACTCATGGTAATTCAGAACAGAATGCCTCTCTGGTTTTCTAGGTCTATTCTATTTTATAATAGGCAGTTTCCTACTTTAGACATACCTTCCCCTGCTCCCACTTCTCCTACTTGGCATAATCTCCCTTTCCTAGAAACATCTATGCCAGGTACATTCCATACTAAAAACTGCCAGTTTTCTACCTACCAGGTGAGATCTCAGAAGCTCTCACCCTCCTCCCTCAGTTGCCCTAATTCATGTGGTGGTGATGATAATGGAACCAGAAGTCCTTTCCTCAGAGTGAAAGTAGGAACAAGAGTTTGGCACCTAGCGTGCCAGAAACAAGAAGAAATCCTTTCTGGGACTATCCCAGCTTCTCCCTGAAAACCAGGACAGGTAAGCAACATGCCTGCCTTTTCTCATCCTGCTTTGGAGCTACTAGCTACTGCTTTGGTGTAAGTGGTGGGAGCTACCTTTGCTTTGCCATCTCTCACTCACAGCTCCCAACATTGTAACCCTGCGAAAACCTCTCTTTTATGGGGTAAAACACCAAATAGAGACATATTGCTCTCATCAATAAACATGAAACTTCCTAAACTACCCCATCAACTTTTTTTTTAACTTTTCAAAAAATTAAGCATTTAATCAAAGTACTAGTAAATCCCAACTCCAACGCCTCATCTTGGTATTGAAGTAACTCTGAGTTCTTGAAGAATATTGTAATTAAATTTAAAAGCTAGGAGATCCTACGAAGTTGGAAAGACTTTAATGCTGAACCATATATGTCACCTTAAGAGTAGCCTATACAAGTTAAGGGAGCTATTATCAGTAGAGGTTTGGTCATTAAATTATACATTTTTCAGTCACAACAACTATCTATTGAACCATAAGGGAGTACTCACACCAGCAAAATCACAAATCTGAAATACTGAAATATAATAACATGGGAGGTGAGCAGCTAGTTAAAAAGATGAATTTGGAGAATGGGATTGAGACTTCTGGATCAAGACTCAAGGCATAGGAATGAAGGATTCTTAGATAGGGATGGAGTACACTCAGGAGAGAAGAGAAGAATATATTTAAATAGAGATTTGAGATCTCATCAAAAGGGCCTTAAACTGAAACTGGAAAAGGAGGCAGAAAACCCCCTACATACAATCACTGAGTTATAGGAAAAAAACAGTAAAGCGTATACACTCCTATTCTCTTATATATATTTGAAGTCAATGAAAACATTATTATGATCCTATTTTTTAAATTTCACATAATTTCTTTGTATTTTTCTTTGTATTCTACATATCTGTCCTTTTTTATGACATTAGAGCTGAGCAACCACCCATGGAAGCTTTTACTCATCTGCTTTCCCTCCTCTATGTTCAACTCTTCATGACCCCATTTGAGGTTTTCTTGCAAAGATACTGGAGTGTTTGCCATTTCCTTCTCCAGCTCATTTGACAGGTGAAGAAACTAAGACAAACAAGAGTTAAGTGACTTGCCCAGAGTCACACAGCTAATGCATGTCTGAGGTCACATGTGAACTCACAAAGATGAGTCTTCCTGACTCTAGGCCTACTGTAAATGTGGTGATTAAAGGAAAGAAAAGACATTTCCCAAAACATCATGGACCAAAAAGCACATGGAAGAAACAGCCAGCGCTATCTGGAGGAGAGTAAAGATGGCTAGGAAGAGGAAGGTAAATTCTGTGGCTTCAGCTAGGGAAAGGCATCCAAGAAAAGTGACAAGCAAACATAGGGGCAGCAAACTATGTGGAAACTGCAATGATCAGGCTGGAAGGATACATAAGTAAAGCTAACAGACACTGATTCAGTGAGAAAATAAGAAGAAGAATGAAGAAAGAATCAAGGATAAGAGAGGACGCTGATATGGTCTTCAAAGAAGTTTCAAATGTATTTATATTTTAAAGACATCTCTTTTTTGATGATGGGAGTTTGTTTCTTACTATTGAGTTTAGATCTGAGCCTCATATGTTATTTTTTAGTTGTAGTTTTATTTTTATTTTAAAATAAAGTATTTATTTTATTTAAGTATTTCAAATAAACAATTGTTAATGTATATTCAAAATGAAACTTCTATCCAAGATAGTGGTTTACACAGAGGCAGGCAAGCCAGCTCCCATATACCTACTCCAACAAAAATCTAAATATAGTAGAGACTGAATAATGGTCAAGAAATCCAATGAAACACTCCATAAAGTAACTTTATCTACCCAAGAACTGCAGAAAAAGTCAGTCAGAAGTTCACAGGCAATAGGAAAGAGGCTCGACAGAAAATTCAGAACCAGCACAAATAAATAAAAGGGAAGACTCCTAGTATGACTAGAAATTGTCTAGAGAAAACAGCAAGGCTCTGCATCCAAAGGCAGCAAAAGCAGATAGCTCTCATGAGAAAGCCTCAGGACGGCCATAACCCCACAGCATGGCCCTTGAAAGTGACTAGAAGTATCAAGTGATCAAACTGAGCATGACAACACTCAGAACAGGACAGCACAATCCCAGGGACTCAGGTCTGAAGTATTCTGAGATTCCATAAAGGACCCTGAATACCCACCACTTTGAACCTCAAAGATCCAATGGGGCCTAAAATCTACCTGTGCTTTTGGCACAGACACACACTGGGATGTGGACATCAGTGCAAGAATCCAGGTGACCCACCATGATCCCACCCAGAAATGAAGCAGGAATACAAACCCTAATTCAGGAACTAGGCCAACAGGAGACAAACACCAGTAAAAAAAAAAAAATTACCATAGAATCAGAGATATCCATAAATCCAACCTAGAAAAAGAGAATAATTCCACAACAACAGAAACTCAAAGGGTTGCCCACAATGACAACATGAATACCTGGAAGAAATGAAGCAAGAGTTGAAAAATAAAAATTCTAAAGAAAATAAATGGAATAAGAATAGCTTAGAACAGAAAGTGGCAAACCCTACTCAAATAGAAGCCTTCCCAAAAATTAGAAGAGATCAAACAGAAATCAATGACTCTATCAGACATAGAACAAAACTGAAAGATTTTTTAAAAAAGAAAATGTAAAATATCTGCTATCAAAAACAACTAACCTAGAAAACAAGTTAAAGAAAAGACCTTAAGAATTATTGGATCCCCTAAATACTGTGATCAGATTAAAAAAAAAAACCAAACCTAGATACTATATTCTAAGAAACCATAAATAAAAATGGAACAGAACTACTGGAAATAGGTGTAATGTTAATGGTATATAAGATCTTCCCCACCATTAATAGGCCTCATGTGGAGTCTAATTAGTGACTGAGTCATGAGGGTTGTAATGCCCTCTGGCCATACACACACACACACACACACACACACACACACACACACACACACACACACACTCTCTCTCTCTCTCTCTCTCTCTCTCTCTCTCTCTCTCTCTCTCTCAGGCTAGCATTTTGCTTTGGGGCTTACTCACTGAAAAAGCCTTCTTGTGATTTGACCAGATGAGACTCTGGATAGCCCAGAAGTGCCCCCCCCTTCCCCCCAGCTTTGAAAAACCCAGATGCTGGTGCTTCCATCTCTGGTAACTATGAATGTATCACCTTGGTCAGACAGTTGGATCTGTCTATTGATCTCTGCTAATTTCTCAGACAGAAGCCCTTTTCATTGGTCTTCATTTCTCTGCTTGTATTTTCTGTTTGTATTTTCTCTGAAGTTTAGGATGCTGACTTTTCCTCTGAACCAGTGAATGTAATTAAACAAGACTGTTGACCCCTTAAACAGCTGTCTTTCCTAGTAAAGCAGATCTAAGAACCTGTGCTAGCAGCCATCCTGGGTATGCCAGTGTGGTTGCCGCTACAACAGGTCAATGTGAAACATAGGAAAAAAAAATCACCATTCACTTCCAGAAAGAATTCCCAAAAGGAAAAGTTCTAGGAATGTCAGAGCCAAAATTCAAAGCCCCTAAGTCCAAGGAAATGCTGCAAGCTGCAAAAAGAAAGGATTCAAGTACCAAAAAAACAGAATCAGGATCACATAAGACCTGGCAGTAGCTTTGTAAGAGGAAATCTTGGAATACAATAATCAAAAAAGCAAATGGTATAGACTTAGAAACAAGTATTATTTACCTTTGCAAAGATTAGTATAATCTTACAGGGAAAATGGAAAAATGAATTTTTAATGGAACAGAGTATTTTCAAGCTTTTCTGATGAGAAGATCTGAGCTAAGGAGAAACTGAAATGCAAATACAAGAGTTAGTAGAACCTAGAAAGGTAAATTTATTTGAGCAATTGGATGGGGCTATAGGATGACAATGATGAGCTTCCTAAAAGATAGAGAAAAAACATGTACCCCTTCAGAAACTTAATGTTTTCAAAGGCTAATAAGTCATAAGATCTGGAGAGAGATTAATACTATTCTGAAGATTTTAAGAAGAGAAGAGAAGGTAAAAAGAATACACTACTGTAGAGAGGAGGGATGGTGTGAAGTATAAAACTATTTTTTTTTATAATTGGGGTGTGAGAAAAGAAGAGTTTACGATACAAACATGAAGGAAGGGGTAAGGGAAATAAGATCAGTTTAACCTCACTCTTATCTGAACCAGACAAAGGAGAGTTGAACAAACCTACTTGCACAGGCCCATACCATACACAGTTTGGTATAGAAATACATCCAATTCAACAAGGAAATAAGCGATTGGATGGGGGAGGAGGAAGGGAGGGTTAAGTGGAAAGATAAAAAGGAGAAATGAAAAGTCATAAACAAAACAAACTTCAGTATTGGTGGAAGGATCTCAAAGGAGGAATTAAAAGGAAAAAAAGCAAATAACAGGAAACTAAAGGGGTGCCCATCAACAGGGGAAGAGCTGAACAAATTATGGCATATGAATGTGATGGCATTTTACTGGGCTGTAAAAGATGACTAAAAATCTCAGAGAATCCTAAAAAGGTTTGTATGAAGAGATAGAGAATGAAGTGAACAAAACTAGGGGGAAAATGTTAAAATAACAAAACATTGCAAAGAAAAACAAGTTGGAAAAATATTAAAACTAGGCAAAAAAATGAAAAAACCCATCTCCCCAGAAGACCCATTATGAAGCACATTACCCACCTTATTGACAGAGAAATAATGACTTCAAAGTACAGAAAGAGATGCATCTTTTGGCCTGTCGCCACTGGGTGGATTTGTTTTGGCTATCTCTTCTTATTGGTTGCTAAGGGATTTTCCCCTCTTCTAGTTGGATGCAGGAAGCAATTGAGAGAGAGAAAGGACTAACAATAGTAATGACAAGAAAAGAAAAAACTTTTTTGAAGTATTTTACATTCACAGAAGAGAACAGAAAAAAGCAGCATTGAAAGTAATATGTTGAATGTATTATATACTTTTAAAAACAAAGTTTTCAGATCCAATGTTCTTTTCTGTTTTACTCTGTATATGAAAGTAGATCGTATTTGTTTTGGTGTTTGCTAAATTTAAAAGAAATTTCTTTATTTTTAAATGCTGGTAGCTGCCAGCAGGTGAACTGACTCAAATAACCTAAAAGCAAACCAAAACAAGCCAATTATGATTTTCCCAAAAAGGTACCTGGATAGTGGTACATGCCACGATGCTGTTATTGATAAATCAATAAAACTAAAACTGAGTCAGTATAAAGAGTTAGAACCATAGATATATGGTTCTGGTTACAATATCATTCTATAACACTGAAAAGAGTTTTTAAGTTCAGTCATTCATATTTCTGTCATTAGATGCTGGGTTTACTTTGCCATTATAAGCAATGGAACTGTGTCTTTTCTTATATATACATATTATAATGTTCTTCAGATTATATTTCCAAATAGTGGGCCCTGTTAAATCAAATGACAACACTATTTTCAAAACTACCAGATGGCTTTCAAAAAAATTGTCCATTATTTTGCAGTGCTACTCAGGGTCATTCTTGACTCTTCCCTCTCCCTCTCTCCTAACATCCAAATATTTCCCAGTTCATGTCAATTCTAACTTCAAAACATCTCTTCCATCTATCTTCTTTCCATTTCCTCTGCAATCACCCTACATTAGGTGAGTTGCATGGAAGAATCCAAAAATCACTATTTAAAGCCAAAGTGTCCAGATTCAAATCTTAGCTCAGATATTTACTAGCTGTGAGATCCTGGGTAAATTACAAAACTTCTCTGGGCCTCTGTTCCTGCACTTGATACATGCACTAGAAGATCTTTAAGGTCCTTTCCAGTCAAAAATCCTATTGATGGAACTAATGAAGCAATGGGACCCTAAAAAAGGGTCGCTAAACTTTCCCACAAATTTCAGCAGCTAGGATCCCTGGCATTTGCCTGAGGCATCTGGTCCATCCTGATACAATCCTTTTAACTGCCCTTTCATTGTAGCCCTTCTAGTCTGCACCTGGTCCCCTGGCCCACCCCAGGCTACTTGAGAGTACTTAATCCCATCCAGATCTTCCCAGACTTTTTCTGTATAAAAATATCAGTCCCATCAGCATCAAATGTGAAGACGCCTTAAAAATCTGGCCAGCTTGTACTGGCCTCACAAATACTGCAGATTCACTAGGAATCTCACCCACCCAACCAGTGTCTTAATAAACTCACTTAGACTGAAAGAAGGCTTGAGTGGTCAGATTCTTTTGAGGCAGACTCTTGCCCCTGTAGCCTTGCATTTTGTGGTTCTTAGCACCCCTAGACAGCAACATCATGATCACACGTAACAATTATAAAAGCTCTCTAGATAGCTTCTTTGTTTCCAATCTCTTGGCTCTCCAATTTGTACTTCACTGCACTGCCAAGATAATCTTCCATTCTGATCACATCACATCTCCACCCAAAAATTTTCAATGCCTCCTGCTTAACACTAAATCAAATACAGTCTCCTTAGCTTTTAATTCAAGCCTTGTAACAAACTGTCTATAACCTGCCTTTTGGTTTTATTCCACTCTACTTGCCTCTTTATATTTCAATTACTTTGTTCCATTCCCTGTTCCCCAATGTCATAATGCCCTTTTTCTGCTTCCACACCCATGACTCTCCATGCCTGGCATGGGTTTCACCCCACCCTCCACTCATATTCTCCCATCTTCATCCTTTTCTTAAGGTCCAGCTTAAAGTGCCACCTCTTTCATGAAGTATTTCCTGATGCGTTTTAAATAATCTTTCATTCTTTGAACTTGACAACATTTTGAATTCTCCTTCCTGAACACATAAACATCTCATAACTTGAATTATATTACTCTTTGTATATACCTCATTCCCCTTCCTTTGTTAGTTTCTATACTGTTGTAAGGTTAATTTTAGTGTAAGGTGAATTTTAGTGTGTGTAAAGTGGATTTTTGTTATCATTTCTTAGAGTTCAGTTTCCCAGGATCTATAGCCATAACAATCTCTTGTTCCCAGGTATTAGATATGAGTTCTCACAATTATGGTTCAAAACATCTCTACCACACTTGCATGGCACTGCATAATGATAAATAACATAAACATTTGTGCTTAAATTGTAAACAAACACTGCAACTGCACAGTGAGATGTAAGGATTAGGTGATATAAACTTGTGAGGCTATTGCTGGCAATGTGCCTTCTTTGTCTGCTGCCCTATAAAGCAGGTAGGCACTGGTCAGTGAGAAGGTAACCCTTAGGGTTGAATGCACAAGCTGGAATGCTGTGTATGCCTTGACTGGCCCCCATCAAGGCCTGAGAGGGAATCTGTGTTTGCCTCAACTGGCACCCATTGAGGCTTGAGGGGATTTAGGGGAACACACAAGCTGTGCCTGTCTCTACTGATCCCATCAAGATGCAGGAGGATAGTTGCCTCCCTTCTCGATGGCCCCCCTGCAAGAAGGATGATTAAGGAATGCTGTAGGAGTTAGTACTCCCATTATCAGCAACCTCTTTGAGAAGACTAGACTAGAATAAAGTGAGATTATTAACCCCTTTGAAGCTGTTTTATCTGACCAGATCAAGAGTAAACCTGTGCTAGCAACCCTCCTGTGTGTTGTGTTTATCTGTCTCACAACTATAAATTCCCTAAAGGAAAAGACTCTTTTTTCACTTTTGTATCCCCAGCAGGTAGTATGCTGCCTTGCACAGAAGAGACTCAAATATTTAATGACCTGAATATTATGTCATGTAAAGGAACAGAAGCAAATAAGGACAATTTAATAGTAAATAATTTAGTTGGACTGAAGCACATAGAATAAGTAAAGTGAAATAAACTCCAAAAGGCAGGTGGAAGGTTTGTATTCCAGACTGAACAATCTGTATTTTTTTTTCAATAAACAATGGGAAGTCACCAAAAGCTCCTGCATAGAAGAATGATATGAAACAAATAGCACATTAGAAAGAATTCAAAGTCAGTACTAAAAACAAGACCATGTTTATTTTGCAAATATATCTAAAAATAAGAAAACAAGTAATGGGCCTAAAGAGGCCTGGCACATTCTTCTAGAGGGGAGTCACCCCACTACTCTGGACTCATCCACATAGCCCAGACTGGGTTCAGTCCCAGGAAGTTTGCTTCTAATCAAGAGAAAGGCAAAGCTTCCTTTTCTCACACTCTTCAGCTCATAAAAATTTATGACACACAGCAAAAGCAGCACTTAGAGGCAAATTTCTGTTTTTTCTAAACACTGGTATTAAATAAGACAGAAAAGGAAAAATGAACTCAACAAGCTCAGTCTGCATGTAAAGAAATTAGAAAGGGAACAAAGTAATACATTTAAGTAAGGGGAAAAAAGTAAACCAAAGTAAAGCAGAAAATATCTATAAAATCAGCCATGTAGAATAACACTTACTAAATGCTTGTTGCTCACTGGTGTTGATAGTGACTGTGCTGACTATAACCTGCAGCCTCAGACTCGGCAGAACCACCTTCAAGGAGCAATACAGGGAGAATAGAAAGAATCTGTTTATAGAAGAATGGGGAGGGAGTCGCAACAACAAACTTGTACAGTAAGAAATTTACATTTAAATTTTTTATGTTTCTCTTGTATATCTAGATTGTAAAGTCCTCAAGAAAAAGAATAACAACTTTTTATTAGAGAAATGCAAATCAAAACAACTCTGAGTTACCACATCTCTCCAGTCAGATTGGCTAAGATGACAAAACAGGAAAATGACAAATGCTGGAGAGGATGTGGGCAAATAGGAACACTAATGCATTGCTGGTGGAGTTGTGATCCAACCATTCTGGGAAGCAATCTGGAATTATGCCCAAAGGGCTATAAATAATTTCATACCCTTTGACCCAGCAATACCACTTCTAGGGTTATATCCCAAAGAGATCATAGAAGTGGGAGGAAGACCCATATGTACAAAATATTTATAGCAGCTCTTTTCGTGGTTGCAAAGAATTGGAAATTAAAGGGGTGCCCATCAATTGGGGAATGGCTAAACAAGTTGTGGTATATGAATGTAATGGAATATTATTGTGCTATAAGAAACAAGGAGGAGACGGTTTTCATATTTACCTGGAGAGGCTTATACAAACTGATGCTGAGTGAGAAGAGTAGAACCAGGAGAAATTTGTATACAATCACAGACACAACATATGTGTGATGACCAACTATGACAGACTGGACTCTTCTCAGCAATGTAGTGATATAAGTCAATCCCGAAAGACTCATGAAGGAGAGAGATGTCTACATCCAGAGAAAGAACTAGAAAGAACTGAGCTTGAAACCTGATGGAAGAAAACTAATTGATCTTTTTATTTTCATTGTTTGGTTTTATTTCTTCTTTACCATTTTTCATCCCATCTAGTACAATTCGCCTTTGTAACTTGACTAATGTCTAATGTGAAAATATATGCAGATCCTATACTGGACTATATGCCATCGTGGGGGGTGGGGGGTGAGAGGGAAGGGAAATCTGAAACTCAAGGAACTATGGAATTGAATCTTGTAAACTAAAAATAAACAAATAAAAAAAAAGAATAATAGGGGCGGCTAGGTGGGGCAGTGAATAGAACACCGGCCCTGGAGTCAGGAGGACCTGGGTTCAGATCCAGCCTCAGAGACTTAACACAAAAGGCTAGCCATGTGACCTTGGGCAAGTCACTTAACCCCAACTGCCCTCCAAAAAAAAAAAAACACAAAAAGAATAATATCTGATTTATCTATATATTATTCCCAGACCCCATACCAAGTATTTCACAAAATAGACATTTAACTAATGTTTGTTGCATGATCAAATGTAGGGATACTTCTTCATTGGGCCAATCACCTGTCTCTCCTGAAAAAAAATTCAGGACAAGATATTTTAAGGCTATTTATGTATATAGTTGCACTTTAAGGCTAGAGGTAATCTAATTCCTTCCCTTGCCACCAAGAGGGTTTTATAACATATTACCCATGAAGAATCACAATAGAACAACACAGTAAGAGATGTTATCCAAAAATAAGAGCCAGTCATGTAGGAAAAACAAACAGCCCACATACTTCACTGGTATTGAAGACAATGTCAAGAGACCTACAGAAAAGTTCCTAGAACCTGAGGTAGCCCATCTTTGGAAGATATAGGGAAGGCAAGGGTAAGAGAGCAAGGCTTTCAGAGGACACTCAGGCACGGGTTTGTTGTGATCTTGCATTTCTTGAGGGAGTACCCACAGTGATGGGAACACAGATCCACTAAAACAATTATCAGAGCACTTCTTTTAAAAAAAGTAGTAATTTTTTTCAAAGTATAGAGATCCTTGATAGAAGAAAGTGCTCAGCACAGTGCCTGGAACATAGTAAGTGCTATATAAATGTTAGCCATTACTACTGTCATCATCATTAATATTGTTATTAAAAGAAAGAAGTGACCTTGGAGCCTTGAAAGCCATGCTACCAGACCACAAGCTCTACCAAGTGAAAAGATTTTCAATTATGGACCCAGGAAATTGGTTTTGCTTGACTGCATATTTGTTACAAGAATCTTGTTGTTCTTTCTTAGAATAGGAAAGAAAGGAGAGAGGTAGGTAACACGGAGAAAAAAAAATACATGAGAGCTAAAAGAAATAAAATTTTATTTTAAAATAGTTATGTAGCCAGGGGCAATGTTATATCCAGAAGGGTACTCACTCTGATTAATTTCTTGTCCAGAGTAACCCATGAACCAGATAAAAATACAAAGAGTAACTTAAGCCCTAAATGGTCCCTTTCCACATCAACAATTCAATTCCACATGCATTTCTTAAATATCTACTTATGTGTGAAGCAAAGAGCTAAATATACCAAAAGAAAACAAAAACCAATCCTTATTTTGAAGTGATGGTTGTTGGAGTAGCAAAAAGTGCTAAGAATCACACAGTTTTTTTTTTTACCATCTACAAGTTAATTTAATTATAACTACTCAAATATGTGAACTTAACACACTACTGGAGAAATGGAACATATCTATATTGAAGTTCTAGATGTAAATGAAATTAAAAAACATAAAAAGCTGCAGACCAATAGAATGACAGCTTCACAGGTTTTCCTCATCAAGGTGAATAAAACAACTATTTTTCATGAACTCAAAGGTAAAAAGAAATACCACATCATGATACACTGGCTCATTGTGTTTGGCAAAGCTAACAAAGTTATACAAGAACACCAGGAAGAGAATTTCAGTTTATACACCAACAGTACTTGTAGAGGATGAAAAAGCAGAGAAATTCTATACAGAACTTGACAAAATTCTATAGAAAACTTCACAAAAGCCTCCAGACTATGTCAATGTCCAGTCCAATTCAATATGAATTTATTAAGTATCTACAGTGTACCAAGAGCAGCTGTGCTAGGTGCTAAGGACAGAAAAAACAACATTAATAATTGTCTCTCCTTAGAGTCCACATTCTATAATCTATAAATAGATCAGTATGTACATGAAAACTGGAGAAGGGAAAGGGCACCAACCCCTAGGAGTTTCTGATACTCAGTGACCACTGAGGGGTAATACCTCTCCGACCACCACAACTGCTCCAGCCAAGCCCTCACAGATGCCCCCTGGCAATTGTGTCTATGGTGCCTCACCACAGCTACTGAAGACCCAAATAAGAAAGTTCTCGCCATCAAAGTCCTTGGCACTGACAAATGTTCAGCATCAGAAGCAAAAGCAACATTAAATATGACACATTCTGATTTGCTAGTATACTCTAAGGACCATGGGACCTTTCCACTTGACTCAACAGCAGAATCTTCTATATATACCATCTCTCCCATTTAAATGTGAGCTCCTTCAGAGCGCAGAAACTGTCTTACTTTTCTACTTGTATCCACAGAACTGAGCATAGTGCTTTGTATCCAATAAGAGTTTAATAAATGTTTTTTTCATTCATTCATTCATTCAATATGTAGAACAAAGACATGCACAGGGGACAGGAGAGGTTACACTGGAAAATACAGTTCAGGATCATGAAGTGGAAGAAGCCAAAGGTTTGTAGGATACTCAGAACAGTAGAATACTCAGTAGAACACTCTTACCTGTATATGTTAAATATTTCCTTTAAAAGAGGTATAAGGTGCTAAATTTTGTGGGCATGGAAAAAATAGCAGAAAAAAGCAAAGTGAACTATTACACAATGAAAAAGACACTACTGACTATTGACAGCAGTTATTTTATGTTCTATATATTTTATGCTCTATATATATTCTATCACAGGGCAGCTAGGTGAAACAATTGATAAGACTGCCAGGCCTGGAGTTAGGAATGAGTTCAAATCTGGTCTCAGGGGCACTTGCTGCCTATATGACCCTGGACAAGTCATTTAACCCTGTTTGCCTGAGTTTCTTCATCTGAAGAAGGAAATGGCAAACCACTCCAGTATCTTTTCCAGGAAAACACCAGATGGGTGGACACAAAGAGTTGAACACAACTGAAAATGACTGAACAATAAATGTCCTATCAGACCCTGGGAACAGAGAAAAATTAATAATACTAATAATAACAAATGAAATTTGTAGACCTTAAGGTCCACAAAGTGCTTTATATTATCTCAGGAAAGCATCATAGCATCCTAAAGATATAATGCAGATATAAAGATATAATTATATCTTTAATATCTAAAGATATGATATATAGATATAAACTGGTAATAATTTAATATTGTCAAAAAAAACTTTTAAAGAATGATTATAAAGTCAAAATCTTTACTTCTGACCATTTTCCATTTTTTAGTTTAAAATTTAAGCAGGTCATTTCGGAAGTCAGTTTTCTATAATTGTGGACAGAGTCTTTTTATTTTTATTCTTCTGACCTTAGAAGGAGCGTGGGGTAATGGAAAGAGCTCTGGACTTGGAATCTGAAAAGACTAGAGTTTGAGCCTTACCTCTGACACACACAACTAACTTTGTGACCATAGGTAAGTCACTTATCTCCTTGAACTATATTTTCCTCACATGTAAAATAGAGATAATAATATTTACATATAAATATAAACTGAAGCTAGGTGGTGCAGTAAATAGAGCACCGGCCCGGCCCTGGAGTCAGGAGGATCTGAATTCAAATTCAACCTCAGACACTTGACACCCTTACTAGCTGTGTGACCTTGGGCAAGTCACTTAACCCCGATTGCCCGGCCTTCTACCCTCAAATATATATATATATATATATATATATATATATATATAAAAGGAACAAGAAATAGAAAAATAACCCTATCTTGGAAAATAAACTAAACATACTATAAATGAACTTCCTAAGGAAAAAAGAAAAACAAGGCTAGATGGATTTACAAGCAAATTATGCCAAATATTTAAAAAACAATTCCAACTTTGTTGGAAAAAATAGGTAAACAAATAATCATTGCCCTAAAGGAGTTTACAGTCAATTGGGGAAGACAACATATACACAGTTAAAAAGATATAAAATATGTGCAAAGTAAACACTAAAGGGAAAAAAGAAAAAGCAAGAAGAGTACTTAAACAGGAGCTAAATAGCTCGATTCTCACACCTGTGCTCCATTAAAGGTAAAATAAAAGAGTGTCAAACATCAATAAGTAAGAAATAAGAAGTCTACGTCAAGAAAAGGAGACACCCAGAAGCCTGCAGGAGCTAAGGAAGAAGCCAAGGCAGAAAAGCTACCAGGAGGCAAACACGACACACTGGCATTTCAACTGCAACAGACCCAGAGTATTCTAGACAGGAAGCCCTGGGAGCGGAGAGAAAACAGCAAAGCTCCTTCTGGGGGCATAGCCTAGAGGATCTGAGCGTTTGCAAGGAGCTAACAGAAGCTGCCCTTTGTACCCAGAAAATGCAAGTGAGTCTTGAACCTACTGAAACTCTATGCACAGCAGACAACAGTGGAAGAGAAGTGTTAATGATGTGGATACAAATAGTGCCCTAAGGGTTCAGAAGCACTTTGTGAAGCCCCCCAGTTTATTCTGTAACCCGAAGGTGCCCTAAAGTCCTTTCCTCATTCAACTTGAATTTGTACCAAAAGAATTGCTTTTGTGTTCCTTGCCTTTCCCCTCTTAAAGTGTGAAGATGTTCTACAACCTGCAGCATCAAATATTCGGCCAAGATTTTAATTCTTTATGTAAAAATAAACAAACACATCCATCTCATTGGCATGGAAATTTGCTTTTGTCTTAATAAACGGTAAAATTATATGTATTCCAAAGGAATGTTTTAAAATAAATTTCTTTATGATTTATTATCAGTAAGTATTTGATTTGTAAACCTATTTTATATACCTATATACCCAGAGTCACATAAAAATTTCTCTGGTGAAAAGGGGTTGCAAGTGGAAAAAGTCTGAGAAGTCCTTATTTAAAACATCTAAAAACCACAAACTCACAAAATCATTTAAAAACCACCAAAAAAAAAAGTCATAAAAGAAAACTAGAGACCTCTTTGAACTACTTGGCAAAATGAAAACAGAAAGTCAACTCAACACCCATTTATTAAATACCTACTATGTGCCAGACACTGTGATAAATGCTAGGAATATAAAGAAAGGCAAAAGACTGTACCTGCTTTCAAGTTCATAGTTTAATGAGGAAAGGGAAGGGAATAACACACAAACCCTATGGACAAACAAGAAATAGACAAGATAAATTGGGAGTAGATGGACAGACAACGGGAAGGAACCAGCAATTAAGTGGAATCAGGAAAGTCTTCTCATAGACAGTTGGAATTTGGAGGAAGCCAGGGAAACCAGGAGACAGAGATGAGAAAGAAGAGAATTTCAGCATAAGAGACAGTCAGTAAAAATGAACTTTCAGTAGTCATCTCCTGAAAAAAAAAAAATTCAAAACTAAAACTCCTAGGAAGGTGATAGGCAAAATGTAGAGCTTTCAGATTAAAGAAAAATAAAACTACTATGAGAATCTAGAAAAAATTCAAGTATCAAGGAACCATTGTCAGGATCACACAAGAGTTGTCAACCGGCGGGCGGAGCCAAGATGGCGGAGTAGAAACAGCATTTCCAATGTGCTCTGCCCCACACAAATTTCAAACAATGTGAAAGGGAGCTCCGAACAACTTCTAGAGCCACAGCACCCACAGAACAGCACAGAGAAGCTAACCTCCTGCTGAGGACAGCCCAGCAGCCCTGCAGGGAGCGGCCAGCACAGCGCTCTGAGAGCAGGCAGTACAGCGTGCTGGGAACCAACAGCGCAGCCCACAGAGCCGAGCCCAGGTCCCCGGTTTTAGCCCCAGGGTGGCCGGGCCTTCAGCCGGCTGGTGGAACCCCAGAACACCAGCAATTGTGGCGATTCCAGAATTATCAGCACAGATATGCCTAGGACAAAGTGAGAGGTTAGTGCCCTATGGACTTTGGGACCAGTATTTGGGGAACACGTGGCTTCCTCCCCTGGGGGCAAAAAGCTGCTGAAGAAACAGCTGCACAGAAGCCATTTTGCAGCGTCGGTAGTGGCTCTAGCTCCCAGTCTGCGAACTGTAGGAAGATCCAACAATCAGTCTGGGGGTTAATCGCTTTTGCTTTTGCTTTAAACTGCCTGGATCTGGATTGTGGTC
This sequence comes from Gymnobelideus leadbeateri, assembly GCA_011680675.1. Classification (NCBI taxonomy): domain Eukaryota; kingdom Metazoa; phylum Chordata; class Mammalia; order Diprotodontia; family Petauridae; genus Gymnobelideus; species Gymnobelideus leadbeateri. The sequence goes on along the minus strand of WOXC01012105.1, from coordinate 64,684 downwards.
TGGGGGGGAAGTTTGGGGTGGGTATCCAACTTGCCAGAGTGGGTGGAGGCTTTACAGAGGCCACCCAACTGGCGGAAGTTGTGAAGACCCCACATTTGGGCGGAAGCTCCCCTGTCTGGTGGCAGAGTCCTACTGTGGCAACAAGCCCAAAAATCAAGTAATTAAGTGGCAATATGCCTAGGCAAACGAAACAAAATAAACAGAAAAGTTCAACATTGGACTCCTATTTTAGGGGCAAAGAGGCTCAAAGCATGGAGGAGGACTGTGAGGTCAGAACTCCTGCACCAAAAGCCCCAAATGAAAATACAAGCTGGCTACAGGCCATAGAGGACCTTAAGAAGCAGATAAGAGAACTGGGGGAAAATTTGGGAAGAGAAATGAAAAAGATGCAAGAAAAGTATGAAATGACAGTCAACAGCCTGACTGAGGAGAATAACACCTTAAAAAATAGACTAACTCAAATGGCAAAAGAGGCTCAGAAAGGCAATGAGGAGAAGAATGCCTTAAAAAGTCGAATTTGCCAGATGGAAAAAGAATCTCAAAAGCTCACTGAGGAGGTTCATTCCTACAGAGTTAGACTGGAGCAAATGGAAGCTAGTGACTTTATGAGAAATCAAGATACTGTTAAACAGATCCAAACAAATGAAAGAATAGAAGGCAATGTGAAATATCTCATGGGAAAAACCACTGACCTGGAAAATAGATCCAGGAGAGACAATTTAAAAATTATTGGACTACCTGAAAGCCATGATCAAAGAAAGAACCTAGAAATCATCCATCAAGAAATTCTCAAGGAAAACTGCCCTGATGTTTTAGACCCAGCGGGCAAAATAGAGGTTGAAAGAATCCACAGATCACCTCCTGAAAAAGATCCCCAAAAGAAAACTCCCAGGAATATTATAGCCAGGTTCCAGAATCCCCAGATCAAGGAGAAAATACTACAAGCATCCAGGAAGAAACAATTTCAATATTGTGGAAACACAATCAGAATGGCACAGGACCTGGCAGCTTCTACATTGAAGGATAGAAGGGCATGGAATATGATATTCCAGAGGGCAAAAGAGCTGGGAATGAACCCAAGGGTCACCTACCCAGCAAAACTGAGTATCTTGTTTCAGGGGAAAATATGGTCATTCAGTGGAATAGAGGACTTTCAAGCATTCTTGATGAAAAACCAGAGTTGAATAGAAAATTTGACATTCAGACACAAGAAGCAAGAGGTGCTTGAGAAGGTAATCAAGGAAAAGAAATCAAAAGGAACTTATCAAAGTTGGACTATTTACAGTCCTACATGGAAAAACAATAACTGTGTTTGATGAAACCTTTCTCATTATGAAAATAATTGAAGAAGGGTACATGGCATATGTTCACAGATATACATGGATAGAGGGCACAGGTTGAATTTGATGGGAAGGGATGATTATTTTATTTTTTTGGAGGGCAATTGGGGTTGGGTGACTTGCCCAGTTCACGTGGCTGGGTTTTTGTTTGTGTGTTGGGTGTCTGGGGCCAGATCCAAGCCCGGGTCCTTCTGGCTCCAGGGCTGGCTCTCTGCTCGCTGCGCCACCTAGCCGCCTCAACGAAGGGATGATTCTTAAGGGGTGAAGTCAAGAGGTGAGAGAGGAAAGTAGCAAGAGGAGATGGAGAGAGACAGGGTAGGGCAAACTATCTCATGTAGAAGAGGCAAGGGGAAGTAGTTGCAGGGGAGGGGAAGAACAGGAAGGCAAAAAGGCAAAAGCATATTCTCATTGAAGTTGGCTCAAGGAGAGAATCACATACATACTAAATGGAATATCTTACCCTCACTCACTCTCCTGAGTAAGGGAAAGGGGAAGAGAGGGGGGATGATGGAAGGGAGGGCATTCTGGGGAGAGGGGAGGTTAGAAGTACCCACTATCAAAGAGGGAAAGGATCAAAATAGGGAATGGACCAGGTGGGAGGTGAGACAGGTGGGAGGGAAATATAAGCAGTCTTTTACAATATATCTACTATGGTAATGTTTTGCATAGATATACATGTACAACACATACTGAACTGCTTATCTTCTCAGAGGGTGTGGGTGACAGGGGAGAAAGGGAATGGATCTGAAAATCAAAGTTTTAAAATTAAATGTCTCATAAGATGTCCAGGCAGTGGGGCTCAGAGATTCACCTTGCCCTAATGGCAAAGTCGAAGGGGGTATGGGAGAGAGCAGATTGGATGAGGGGATATCTGGTGGGACTGCTATTCTGGGGTAGTGGGTAGGGAAAAAATGGGGGAAAAATGTAACTCATAATCTGGTGGAAATGAATGATGTAAACCAGAAGTTAATAAAGCATTTGTTTAACTAAAAAAAAAAAGAGTTGTCAACCACCACCACAAAAAGGAGAGAGCTTGGGATACAACATTACAAAAGAGAAGGAAAGGATAGGAGGGAGAGGAAAATATTTATATATTACCTATTATATACCAGGAACTACTAAGGGCTTTTTTACAAGTATTATCTCATTTGATCCTCACAACCCTGTGAAGAAGGTACTCTTATTATCCCCATTTTATACTTGAGGAAACTGAGGAAAATAAAGGTTAAGCAGCTTCTTCAAGGCCATACAGCTAGTAAATATCTGAGGCTGGACTGTAACTCAGGTCTTTCCTGACTCCAGGATCAGCATTCTATTCACAAAACACAAAAGACAAAGACTTACAAACATGATTAATTTAGCTAGAAAGACAGAATAATACTATAAGAAAAAAGGATCATTAATGAAATGAAGGATTTTTAGTAATTCTAATAAAAAACCCTAAATTAAATGTAATCTTCAAAATGCTAACACAGGAGTCAAGAGAAACCTAGAAAAATAAATATCTTGGAGCAACTGGAAGGAGCTAAAAGATGAAGTGTCTATAACCAAATGGAGGGGGGAAAAGTCAATAGGAAATGACACAGGTGGGGTGGGGGAGACCTGCAACTTTGAGGCCAAATATGGCCCTTTAGGTCCTCAAGTGCAGCCCTTTGACTGAATCCAAACTTCACACAATTCACAAATTCACAAATCAGATTTGTTCTGAGCCACATGTGGCTTCAAGGCCACAGGTTCTCCACCCCTGACCTAGGCAGCTCAAGCTTGAGCACAGGTGGGAAGAGAAAGAGTTAAGCATGTGTATGTGCCTTTACTGTCTCCACTACTCTCTCCTGTTGCTTCTCCCTAGCCCTCCTCAACCCACCCCCACCCCTATTCCCTTGGTGCAGACTATCCTGGTGCCTCTTTTGTGACCTGGAAGCTAAAGAAATCCTAGACTCACCACCGTCACCTAGAAGTCTAAGGAAAGAGTCAAAACAAAAAACAAAGACCGGGGCGGCTAGATGGCGCAGTGAGTAAGAGCGCCAGCCTCGGAGTTGGGATGACCCGAGTTCGAAACCGGCCTCAGAAAATGAGCACCCACACATAAATAAAGACTAGCTGTGTAACCTTGAGCAAGTTACTTTACTCCAATTGCTTAAAAAAAAAAAAAAAGAAAGAAAAAACAAAGACCACATTAATTTGAAAGTGGAAGGGCAAAATGGTTGAAGATTTTAAAAGGCAAACAACACTTAGTAAACCAATGAAAGCCTATTATAAACTTTGTTGGCCCTGCAGATAAGACTTCAATTTGTTGGTCAACCAATGATACAGACACTCTTGCACTGTTTGAAATAGAAAATGAAGATACAATTGATGTTTCCAGCAGCTGACAGGAGGTAGTCACTAAAAAGGAAAACCTGCAACTTTACGGCAGAACTGTGTTCCCAAGGAAAACAATACATTTATAATTTTTAAAACTTAAATTAAGTTTATTCCCAACCTAACTAATGAAGTATACTTTTCTATCATCTTTGATTCCCTTTTCCCACCCCTTTACTCGATATATACTAACTGATATTGAGATATATATATATATATAATATATATATGAATGGGCATAATGTTATTTTTAACCAAATACCAAATAAAATATTAGCAGGAAGGCTACCACAATATATTAAAAATTATATACTATTGAATTTAAACCAGAAATGCAGAGTTAATTCAATACAAGGTCTAATAGATCTAATGGGAATTTGAATTCCCTGCCCCTTAATAAGCCTAAGGCAATATGAAGACGTTCCCCCCACTTTGAAGATATACCCTGCCCCGTAATAGGCTAATATGTAATCACACAGAACCTGTGGTAGTGACGGGGTGCTTGGGATATATATATATATATATGTTTGTAACATCAGTCTATGTTTATAACATCAGTTTATAAAAGGGGTGCTTGGGATCTAGTAAAACCAATTTGTAAAACCAGTCTGTAAAATTACACTCCCCCCTCCCCAGTCTCAAAGCATTAACTCTGCCCCTTCCCCCTGCCAGCACTCTGCCCAGCAACAACTAATGAACTGTTCTATCTCTGCTTGGAACAATAACAAGCTACCTATGAATCCTTCACTAAACCATCTATAAACATTTTAGCTTAGGCAAATGTTATCTCCCCTAGTAGAGTGGCCAGCTGCACCATGAATCCTTCAGTGCCCTATCTATAGGTTAACTCCTTAGCCAATTATACCCATACCATCTCCATTAGCCTTGGTTCCCAACATCCATCTTGTCAAACATGACACTGATAGGTAGCAGACTGGGCATTTCTCAGTTAGCCCTGACCACTGGCTGACTTAGTGACTTTCAGGCCTAAAACCACACCTTAAAAGAAGAGGTAATGAAAACTGTCATCATGGCTGGAGATACAGATGCATATCATGATATCCCCTTATCAGTTTCTCATAGAAATATCATAATGAAGACAGTTCCTCCTGCTTATAAGCACCTACTTCTGACTCTATTAACTGGTGAAATAGGGCACCCTATGTCAGAGGTGCTGGATAAGATTTCACGGCTAAGTGACTTAGGAGAATGGGGAAAAGATAAATTTCCTCAAGAGAAAAGAATAAATGGCCAGCGGATTCAAAGTTGGAATAGATTGACAATAAAACAACTTTTTAATGCTCTATTGAGAGCAGGGGTTGATTTTGGAAGAATTGATAGTATTCCAACTAATGAATTATATACAAAATGTACCAAGAAAGAGGATTGATATTAGACAGAATAGGCAAGTGAAAACTGTTCCTAAAGATGCTCCTGAACCATTGAATCCAAGTTTGTCACACCTTCAGAGAGAACAGGAAATTGGCCAAGCCCCAGCTCAGATTAAAGAAATACACAGATGAGATTACAAACCCCATATCAATCTGACTATATACTGGAAAAATGGATCAAATACTGTAACCAGGGCACTGATAGATACTGGGGCAGAGGCCTCCCTTATGGAACTCCTATTACCATCACAGGACTGGGAAAGGCTGAAATATCAGCCAGACAAGTCAAACTAAGGATGAAAATTGTACAATTACCTAAGAAAGAATATACTGTAGTTATACATCATTGGAATTGACATACTGAGAGATATTTATTTGAAGGAAGATACCAATTTGCAGTAAGGACGATAGGAATTAATACAGTTTTAGTGGAAAAAATAAAAATGGATCCAATCACTTTACCTGAACCTTCTGAAGTAAATATTTTAAAGCAGTATTGTGTGACACGTGGGCAAGATGAATTTACCAATACTATAAAGGAATATGTTGAAGCAGGAGTGTTAGTCCCTGTAAAAACACAATGAAATAATCCTGACAAAGAATGACAACGGATTACAGACAATTGAATAAAGTGACTCCTCCCTTGTATGTTGCTGTTCCAGATACCATCAAATTAACGAAAGGATTCAGAAATATGATGGAATTTGGTACAGTTATTGATTTAGCCAATGCTTTATTTACCATCCCAAGAGACTCTAAACGGTGGGACCAGTTTGCTTTCACTTGGCAGGGCAGACAATGTACTTTGACCCACTTGCCACAAAGATTTCTACATAGCCCCACTATTTGTCATAGGATTGTGGCTGAACATTTGGATCAATTAAAGCTACCTGGTGTACAGCTTACCCCATACACTGATGATATTATGATACAGGGAAAAAAGGTAAAACAAGTGGAGAATATGGGGCGGCTAGGTGGTGCAGTGAGTAGAGCGTCGGCCCTGGAGTCAGAAGGACCTGAGTTAGGATCCGGCCTCAGACACTTAATGCACACACAAACAAAAACCTAGCCATGTGACCTTGGGCAGGTTACTTAACCCCAATTGCCCTCCAAAAAAGCAAAAAAAAAAAAACAACAACAACAAACAAGTGGAGAATAGTTTGATGCTTTTAATTGAGCATATGAAAAGCAAAGGGTGGGAAATTAACCCTGCAAAGATTCAAACACTAACTCAAAATGTAAAATTTGGGGGTATACAATGGAATAAGGGGCTGCAAGAGATTGTGCCACAAGTCCAACAAAAGATTCAGGATTTTCCTATCCTTACCAATAAGAAAGAGGCCCAAAAGTTTATAGGATCGGGGCAGCTAGGTGGCACAGTGAATAGAGCATTGGCCCTGGAGTCAGGAGGACCTGAGTTCAAATCTGGCCTCAGACACTTAACACTTACTAGCCGTGTGACCTTGTACAAGTCACTTAACCCCAATTGCCCTCAAAAAAAAAAGGCCATTAAAAAAAGTACAAGTTTATAGAATTATTTGGATATTGGTGACATCACATACCGCATCAAGGTCTGATTTTGAAACCCTTATAATAAAACTACTTGGAAGAAATATGAATTTGACTTGGGGACTTGAGCAGAGTAAAACTTCTGAAAAAGCCAAGCCTGCTATACAATTAGCCCTAGATTTATGGCCTATGCAAAATGGCCTGATGGAATTACAAGTGCCTGTACAGGATGATGATGCAAACTGGAGTTTATGGCAAAAACAACAAAGCCAAAATGTACCCTTAGGATTTTGGTCTAGGAAACTTCCTTCATCTGGAGTTCAATATACACCTTTTGAAAAGCAGTTACTAGTTGCAGCACTGGGCTTTGGTAGAGACTGAACAACTGACTTTGGGCCATGAAGTAATATTATAATCCCATTATGACCTGGGTAATGAGTACCCCAGCTTCTCACAGAATTAGACATGAACAAAAGGCCAGCATAATTAAATGAAAATGGTATATTCAAAATAGAGCTAAAACAGGTAAAAGTGGAGCATCTTCTCTATATGAATCTATAGCAAACAAAGATACTGAGGGAACCAAAGCAACAGTTGATTCAGTCCTTGGTAAAATGGAATGACAGATATGATGGATTAAGTGGAGAAGAAACATGCATGGTTTACTGATAGGACAGCAAAATATTTGGGCCATAAAAGACATCAGAAAGCAGTAGCCTATAGCCCCTGTACCAGGCAAACTTTGGAAAGTACTGGGACAGGTGGAAGTAGTCAATATGCTGAAATTATGGCAGTACATCAAGCCATCAAAACAGAACAAGAACAGTGTCATATATTCACTGATTCATGGGCAGTACCTAATGGGACCACCTAATGGGGTGGCTACATGGATGCCCATGTGGAAAAATCAAAACTGGGAAATTCATGGTAAACAAATCTGGGGCAAAGAATTATGGAAAGATATATGGGACTTATCTTTGGTTACTAATTTATCAGTTTTTCACGTGGATGCTCATGTGGCCCTCACCACACCAGAATGTGAGTACAATCCACACGCTGATCGACTAGCAAAGATTGCTACTCAACATATTGTCCCTACTCTGACAACAACTGATGATCCAGTACTATCAAAATGGGTCTATCAAAAGGCTGGCCATTTAGGGGTCCAGGTCACACACCAGTGGGCATAAGATCAAGGTATTAGTATCTCTCATTCACTGTTAAAACAGATAGCAGAGGAATGTCATATATGTCAATTAGGGGGAAAAAAATGTTCCTTGGGTAGTAACTGAGGAGACAGCAAAGGGAAAAGTCCCAGCCCAGATATGACAAATAGAATTTATTGGTCCTCTACTACAAAATAAAGGATACAAATTTATATGTAGTTGTGTTGACACCTATTCAGGTATACTAGTGACTTGTCCTTATAAGAATGCAACCCAGGAAAACACCTGTAAAACTCTAGATCTCATGAGTCTACATTATGGAACCCCAATGCAGATTCAAAGTGACAATGGGTCACATTTCAAAGGTAATGAAATGAAGAGATATTGTTCATTAAATAATATAAAATGGATATATCATCTTCCATATTATCCACAAGCATCTGGGTTAACTGAAAGAATGAATGGATTATTGAAAGAATAGTTAAGGAAGTTCTAATACTTCATATCAACAATGGAAAGACAATTTGTTAACTGCTTTACATAATTTGAATAAGAGAAAAATGGGAGGAAGTATACCTCTAGCCAAAATGATGACCCTAAATCTGCAAATTAGAAAACAGCAAGACACATAAGATCCCAAATATTGAGTATTGGACTGTGAGGCAAGATGTCCCAGCACTGTAACCAGGAACATTTAATTCAGCAGGATATGACTTACATTGTTTAGAGGACTTTTGGTTGGATAGAAAAAAAAATAAGAAAATTCTCTACTGGAATGTGTATGAGAATGCCTAAAAATCATTTTGGATGGATATTACCTAAATCAGGTTTAGCAGCTTGAGGAATACATGTATTAGCTAGAGTAAATGATTCTAATAAACAAGGAGAAATTATTGTGACATTCCAAAATTTGGATGAAGAACCCATACAGTTTTGTAAACATGATAGAATAGTTCAAGTGATTATTATTCCCTGTGAAACAATACCCCTTGTGAAAACTGACCCTCCTTCTGAAATAATTATCAGAGGAACTGAAGGGTTTGGCTCTATAAATACAATAAAAAAGGAGCTAAAGTACTGGGAAAGAGGAAGCCAGACAACGTTTCAAACGTTGAGGAGATTATAGCACATGGGAAAGATAATACTGTAACGGTTGTTTATTCAGGAGAAGATACTTACCAGATTGTACCCTTAACTCATATATTCTACCATGAATGAGGCTGTGAGTTCATAGACTCCAGAAGCATGGCAGACCCTATATTTGTTTCTTTTTAGCTTTTTGTCTATTAAACTTGTTTGCGAGATTTGTTTCCTGCAGGCTTAGTACCCTCCACCTGCAGATGCCTGATTGCTTAAGTCAGATGCCACCCCCTATCCATGACTGTGATGTGCCACCCCTGGACCTGCCATCAACCAAGCTCTGGATTCCAGCTAAAGAACTGACCTCTTAAATGGGACCTCTTGTGGCAGGGACAGCTCTACATCCAATTTCAACTGGAAGTAGCTATGGATAAGAGATCTTCACCCTTTACGCCAAGATTTTGAGCCCCATTAGTTCAAGGTAGGAAAGATGAGGTGCTTATGTCCAAGACCCTATCCTAAATTATTGTTTTATGTGCTTATTTTCTATTATCCCTGTTACATTGTGGCAGAGGTCTGTTGACACCAGTGACCCCACCATTTACCCCTAAACTCTCATTAATATATGTAATTAAATATATTGTTAAAGTATTTTTGCTGTGTAAGGGACATGAAAGATCTTGGGGTTGAATGTAATGGCAATGGGAATTTAAAGATCTTCCCTATCCCTTAATAAGGCTAAGGGAATTTTAAGACCTTCCCTGACCCCTAATAGGCTAAATATAATCACATGGCGCCTGAGCTTGGAGGAATTTGCTGAAGGGTGGAGTGGAGCCCACAGGAAGCTGGAAGTCAGAGCAGTTATAGACTGGAGGGAGGAGAGGATGCACCTGAGGAAGACAGTTAGGATTGTGAGTAAATGTTGGTTTGTGGGAAAGCTAAAGAATGCTGTGGTTCTCTGTGCCATTATGTCTTATTAACTTCTTTGCTACTATGATGGAATCAGCTTACTGGTTTGGGGATTCAGTTTTCTGGAGTCTGAATAAGTGTTTTGCTTCTGTCTTCTATATGGAGAGTCTGTTATATTTTGTGATCAAGCACTAACTATATCAGCATATTTAAGGTGGCCATCAGCACCATGAATATTGCATTGGCACTACACAAGGAAAACTATAATAATAGAAAAACGTGAAACTTAAAATTACACAATGATTATATCAATAGATGATTTTTTAAGAAAGCTTTTGAAAAAAAACAAAATGTATGCTTCTATTAAAAACACTAAAAAGCAGAGGAAAAAATGGACTCTCGTTTATGATGGTAAATAATAGCAATAAAGACAAGACCTATAATTTCATGTGAAAAATCTCCCTTCACCAAAGGAAGCCAGAACCTTCTCTACAACTTATAGCAATCCTTAATAGAGTTGCCTAACTATTGTATATGCCACAAGAAGAGAACTGTTTTTTAAGCCACAAATACCTTGATTCAAGTTCTACATTTCACAGTACTACCAATAAAACCCAGTAGGAAGAGATAGAGACATTTCATTTAAAATAAGCATAAAATGTTTTAAATATTTCAGAGTCTACCTAACAAGATAACATAGTAACTATAGAAACATATCTAAATAACTGGAGAAATATTAATTTCTGAATTTAATTAAATTCTTAATTTCAAGTAACTGATCATTATTTGCCAGTGCTAATATAATAAAAATTACAATAGTTCCTAAATTAATTTATTTATTCAGTGACATAACAAAATTCATCTGGAAAAATAAAATGTCAAGAATGTCAAAAGAAATAGTGAAAAAAGTTGAAAAGGAAGGACTTCTAGCAGTACCAGATCTCAAGTTATACAATGCAATAATCATCAAAACTTAAAAAGAGAGATTAATGAAACAGGATAAGTATATAACACATGAAACAAATAAGCCAGTACCCTTTTCTTCAATAAATCTAAGAATCCAATTACCATGGCAAATGCTCACTATTCAACAAAAATGGTTGTGAAGTCTAGAAATCAGTCTTACAGAAATTAAGTGTAGTACTTCACACCATATATCAAAATAAGCTCCAAATGGATATATGATTTAATTTTAAAAGGTCATATCATAAATAAAAACTGCACTGGATTTATAGAAAACTTTTTTTTAATTTTATGTAATCAAAATTGTCTATTTTATTTTCTGTGATTATCTTTATATCTTATTTGATAATGAAATCTTCCTTTATCCATAGATCTGAAAAGTAACTTCTTCTTGTTTTTTCCCTCTAATTTGTTTACTGAATTTGAACTTACTCTTTAAGGAAGTCAGAGAAACTAAGAGATGGAATCTGAAGGAGCAGTGAGTATGGGAGACTACCAGTGCTAATGCAGGAAGACTAAAGATTTTGTGCATCATGTGCAAGGAACAGCATATAAGTCAATATAAAGTGCATAGAAGGAAGTCAAATTTAGGAAAAATGGAAAGATAAGAAGGGTCTAAGTTGTGAAAAGCTTTAAGTGACCAAAAGATAATTTTATATTTGATTCTGGAAGAGAAAGCCACTGGAGCTTATTAAGTAGGAGAGTGATATGGCCATACCTTTGCTTTTGGAAAATCACTTTGGCAGTGGATTGCAGTGAAAAGAGCTATGAATCAGAGAGACCAACTAGAATGCTACTGCAAGAGTCCAGATGAGATGTGAGAAAGGTTTAACTGGAGTGATGCCTCTGAGTAGAGAGAACGAGATAGGTGAAAGATGTTATGAAGGTAGAAATGACAAGATTTAGCAATGGAGATGTTGAGAGAATGAGAGTGAACAGATGAGAATGATACTTTAAGATTTCAAGCCTGGATGACTGGGAATATACTGGCACCCTTAAAAGGTATGGAGGAATACAGACGGATATGGGAGGGAAAAGACAATGAGTTCTGTTTTGTATATACTGAGTTTAAGATTTCTACAGAACATCAAATCTGAGATATTCAAAAGGCAACTGGTGACACAAGACTGAAGCTCAAGAAATTAGATAGAAAGACTAGATATAGACAGGCATGAATATGTATGTAAATGTATATGTACATACACACACACACCCCCATATATATATATACACATATATATATAGTTATTCTGAGCTCCAGTATGATTTGATGTATGTATATATGAATATATGTGACTCATCTGCATAGAGATGACAAATGAACTCATAGGAGTTGAGGAGATCACCACGTGAGATAGAACAGAGCAAAAGAAGAGAGAAGAACGCCCAGGACAAAACTGTGGGGAACATCTATGGTTAGTAGATGTGACATGGAAGATCCAGGAGTCTGAGGAGAGATCAGATAGAACCAATAAAGAGTAGTATGATAAAAACCTAGGGAGAAGAAAATATCCAGATCAACAATAGTATCAGTTGTTGCAGAGAGGTCAAAAAGTATAATTAGATTTGTCAATTAAGAGATCATGGTTGCTCTTTCTTACCCACTTTTTTTTTTCCTGTGACCAGAGAATAAAGTTCACGATTCAGTCACAGCATAGCCATGAACTGAACTAGGAAACTACTGGCTGGAAGTATTTCTCTTGTTCTGTTCCATTTTGTCCTACTCCTTTTCAGGGGCCAGCAACAATCCCCACCAGAGTTGGGAGTTCTGACCATGGTGACCTTGAAACCAGGAAAGCAGGCAAGATAATGCAGTCCGCTGGGGTGCCTAGCACTCAAGCCCAAGGCAGGTTTTGGACCTGAAACTGGGACTGCACTCTATGTTCATATATATGTTTTACATTTTTGGAGGAAATATTTCTTTGCAATAGCTAATTTTTTTATTCTTTGTTTGTTTTTTTTTGTTTTTTTTCTTTTTGGAGGGCAATTGGGTTAAGTAACTTGCCCAAGGTCACACAGCTAGGTTTTTATTTGTGTGTGTTAAGTGTCTGAGGCTGGATCCAAACTCAGGTCCTTCTGACTCCAGGGCCGGCGCTCTACTCACTGCGCCACCTAGCCGCCCCAATAGCTAATTTTTTTTAAAAAAGCTCATCTGGCTATCAGTATTTAAATGGAACTGGGTGCAAGGGAGCTCCTCACTACACTTAAGGAAAAACTTCAAGTCAGTTCCATTGGTATAATTTTTCAAATGTCTCATTTGTCAATTGCTTGACTATTTAAATAATAATACTTTTTGAATTATTGAATTCTGTATATAGGTATTAATATACTGATACATTTTATATTATGAGCCCCATATAAGTATGGTTATTAAATTTAATGTGAAAAACTTAGAATCACTAGACTGTGGCAGTCTAATAGAAATTTCTATTGTTCTTTAGTATTTAAAATAAATTTAGACTACTTACCTTTTATGAAAGCAAAATGCCCTTAAGTTAAGATGCCTGTGCCTAATATCCAGAAGTAGTTGATGTTCTTTGTGAATTCTGACACTACTTGTCTTGTAATGGATGAGTCTGCAATTCCATTATGTTTATCTTGATAGTAGCACAGATCCATGGGGTAAATTTCCAGTGCCTTTTAGAATAAGGACCTAGAGGAAATTACCCAGACCTCCATGAAGAAATTACCTAAAGTACAAAGGAACCTCTAGAGAATTTTGGTGTACCCTACACAGAAAGGGATATCTTTTGTCCACACCCCAGCTGGGTTACTGTACTATGCATGGAAGGAAACATGAAAGCATTTCCACCCCCCGGCAGTTTTCTTATTTGAGAAAGGGGTGACCTCCTAGTGAACTCTAGGTCCAAAATCTCCATGGGAGGAGCTCCATGTAACCTGGAAAGTTCAGTGAGTTAAGGTTTCTATCTGAAACAAAAAGCCAATTTTCTTGGCCTGTGTCTGCTTTCTTTCGTTTGTGGGATGAGAAAGACTGATAATAAGAAAGCAAAAACATTTGGCAAACTTTGTACAATGTTCCTTGTTTTGTGAATCTGCAAAATTTTGTATTGGGGATAATTGTAATTTTTGTTTGCACATGTGTGATTGTATATATGTTTGATCAACAATGGCTGTTTTGAGACTTGACACTAGAGAAAGCATGTGAATGGAAATTACTTATGTCTCGCTTATGTCACAGAGAATGATTTTGAATTTGAAACAAGGAGTGTGTTTAAAAAAAAAAAGCACCCATGCCTATTTGTTAAGGATGCCAACTTTCAAGCAAGAGGAAGTATATAATGGAGTCTTAGGAACATGCTCAAAAGGTCTAACATGGAAGCACACTGCTTCCCCAAGTCTATTTCTACATTCCCTTGTCAGGTGGCTAAGACTAGCCTCATTTGACTAGCTGCATCTTTAAAAACTGGCTAGAATAAGACAGTTTTTCTTTCATACACACTTTGTCCAGAGTGTGAAGATCACAGTTCACCCACAGTATAAGACCCATGAATTGAACCAGGAAGAGGAACTGCCCTCTTTTTTCCTTTTAAATACTGTGGCTAGGTGTATTTGTCTGTTTGTCCTGTTTGTTTCATGTACAAATGGTGATTCCCACTGGACCCAGGAGGTTGAACCGTGGTGACTTTAAAGCCAAGATTGCAGGTAAGATGCTATAGCCAGCTAGCCTGGCAAGAAAGCCCTGAGAATTCAAGGTGCCTAGAACTCGAACCCTAGTGTGAATTCTGGGCTTGAACTGGAATTGTGCTCTACAGGAGCCACACTAACCTTATTAGTATATAGTTTTATACCTTTAACAAAAAAAATTATTTTGTAAAAGCTAATGTATTAGTAATCAAATGGAACTGAGGAACAGGGAAGCCCCCTCCCTTATATCTGATCGAACATCAAATAGCTGAAACCATTTGCAGAGAGTCTATAAACCCTCCAATCCTCTAACGCATATGAAGGGATGAAATGTAACATACTTGGCTTTCAGGTAAAAGGGGCCAGAGTGGCTAGTTTGAGATGTGAGACCTTATCTGAGATAAACTGAGCCCATGGCTTTTTGGGGGGATGCCTGGAGAGATTGGTAGGCCAGGATTTTTTTTTTAGATAGCCCTATATTATAATATATTACAGAAATTTAGCAAATTTTTTAGGCAGTAAATGTACAGTCAAATTTGGAGAAAGAGAGGTGTGAATATTTCCTCACAAGTCAGTACCATTGATATAATTTGGCAAATTTTTCATGTGTTGATTGTTTGATACTTTTTTATTACTGAATTCTATATTTCGGTAATGATATACTGATATGTTCTGTATTATTGAGTCCAGGATAAGTACTGATATTAAGTTTAATGTGAGAAATCTGTAATTACTAGATGACTACTGTCTAGTAGAAATGTTCTTTTCGTTTTCTAGCATTTAAACCAATCTAGATTGCTTACCTATAGGAACTGAGCTAAGCTGTTTGTTTGCTTTATACTATACTTTTTTTTTATAGTATTTTTATAGTATACTATATACTATATATATATAAATATATATATATATACACATGGATGAAGTGAGGGTTTTTAAGGTTGGGGAGGGCATAAGTATATTTTTTGGCAGTAGGGAAGGAGCTAATAGAAAAGGAAAGACTGAAAGGTAAAGAGAGAGAGAAGATCTGAAAAAAGCTAAGGGAATGCCCATCAAGGAGATAATGGCTGAACAAATTATGGTATAGAAATATAATACAATATTATTGTATCTAATAAATGATTAAAGGGAACATTTCCTGGGAAACCTGCAATGACCTGTACGAACTTATTTAGAGTGACTGATACAATAAGAACACTGTAAGAAAAACTTTGAAAGGCTTAAGAAAGTAGAACAATAAAATGACCAACCTCATTTCCAGGGCATGATGAAGCACAGTACCCAACTTCTGAGAGAAATGTGATCTCAAAGAGAAGAATCAGATATAGTTTTCAGACATGGTGAATGTGGGGATTTTGCTTCACCTTCCATATTTTTATAAGCGTTTTAGTTTTCCTTTTTTTTATTAGAGAAATGGGGAATTTGCAAAGGATTGTCAAATAGCATTGTCAAAAAAAGAAGACAAAAAAGTAATCAAAACATTTCAGTTTCTAAAATGCACAGAAGCAAAGAGAAGTTCAGAAGGAAACAGAGATGAGCAACACTGCCTTGAAAGTAACATAATAAATCTGCATATAAGAAATCTTAAAAGTATAAACATAAAACTTAAAAGGAAAAGCAATTTACATATGATAAAGATTCATGGTTTTGTGCACATTATAGTCCTCATTATCTAGTTTCCTTTGTATTTAGAAATGCTCATTTTATTTAGTGTTTATAGTTCAGAATAAAAAAAAATTTTTTTAAAAAGAAGAGTAATGTTGGAGCCAATACATCTGTGAGGGTGTTAAGAGATCAGTCCACAAAATATCTTATGGTAAGGAAAAAATCTCAGGCCCCATTAATAATCTCCAAAGAGCAACGAGGAAAACATCAGCAAATGAAAAACTAACACATATATGGACACATACATAACATATACACACATATACGCTTAAATCTACTTTCTAGTAAATACAAAATTTTTTTACAAAACACATGCATATGTCAAGGGCAACTTTAATGACAGTATTATAAGGAACAAGCCAACTTTCAAAAGTAATAGTCCATAACTGATTACATATTTATCATCATACAACTGACAAAGACATAGAGATTGCAAAATCTCACTGGGCTTATCATTTGTTGACTGTAAAAAGCTTTTGATTCAGTAGAGAAAAATATTACCTTGAAGCTCTCTCCCAACAAGATATCACTCTCCTATGTATGTGTTGAAATAAGGAAAGATGCCCTGAAAAATAAAACAGAGATACCCTTGTTTAATTATCCTGTCAATAATATCAAGAAAGGCATACAAGACATTTGCTCCCCAAGGGTTTCTGGCACTGTCACCGAGTAGATATAGTGTAATGTCCAAATAGAAGAGGGATTTCCTATGGTGAGGTCCTCTGAATTCTCCTGTTTGCCTATGATACTGTATTGGTTGTATCAAGCCCTAGAACTCTTCAGAGCTTCCTGTGCAAGATTAATAAACACTTAAAACAATCTGATCCAACCATTCACAGAGTTCAAACAGTAGCTCTGTGGCTCTTATCCCAAAAGGAAAGCAGGGACTCAGTTCAAACTTCCAGCCAAGGCTGAAACTAGCAATGAAATAACCAGTGCAAGAATGCCAGACCAAGTCATTCCCCAATTGATAAATGGTCAAAGGATATGAACAGGCAGTTTTCAGAGAAAGAAATTAAAGATATCTATAAGCATATGAAGAAATGCTCTAAATCACTATTAATTAGAGAAATGCAAATCAAAACAACTCTGAGATACCACATCCCTCCAGTAAGATTGGCTAAGATGACAAAACAAGAAAGTGAAAAATGCTGGAGAGGATGTGGACAAATTGGAACACTAATACATTGCTGGTGGAGTTGTGAACTTATCCAACCATTCTGGAGAGCAATCTGGAATTATGCCCAAAGGATTATAAATAATTTCATACCCTTTGACCCAACAATACCACTTCTAGGGTTATATCCCAAAGAGATCATAGAAGTGGGAGGAAGACCCATATGTACAAAAATATTTTTAGCAGCCCTTTTTGTGGTTGCAAAGAACTGGAAACTAAAGGGGTGCCCATCAATTGGGGTGCCCATCAATTGGGGAATGGCTAAACAAGTTGTGGTATATGAATGTAATGGAATATTATTGTGCTGTAAGAAACAAGGAGGTGACGGATTTCATAATTACCTGGAGAGACTTATATAAACTGATGCTCAGCGAGAAGAGTAGAATCAGAAGAAATTTGTATACAATCACAGACATGCCATATCTGTGATGACCAACTATGACAGACTGGACTCTTTTCAGCAATGCAGTGATATAAGTTAATCCCGAAAGACTCAAGAAAATGAGAAATGCGCCATCCAGAGATATAACTAGAAAGAACTGTGCTTGAATCCTGATGGAAGCAAACTAAACGATCTTTTTCTTTTCATTGTTTGGTTTTATTTCTTCCTTACCATCTTTCATCCCACCTAGTACAATACGCCTTTGTAATTGGAATAATGTGAATGCATTTGCAGATCCTAACTGGACTATATGCTGTCGTGGGGGGAGAGGGGAGGGAAGTAAATTTGAAAATCAAGGAACTATGGAATTGAATCTTGTTAACTGAAACTAAACTAATAAATTAATTTAAAAAAAAATGCCAGACCACAAATGAGCCTTCAGTTTGGTCACTTTCAAACTCCTAAGCTTCCAAGTGGGCTAGCTGACAATGACTGAGTCCAGCAGCACTCTACTGCAACTTGCTGAGACAAGTAAAAAGTCCATGTAGACTGTCTTTTGTCCAGATTATAGCATGAAATCAGATATATAACTTATATATTGCTCATTTAGTATAGATACTGAACAGACACTGAAAATGAATAAACCATACCTATAATTAAACAGGAAGAGGCTAGGGCAGCTGAATAGCCTTTGGGAAATAAAATTCCTTTAATGAGTCCAAATTTCTCCCCAAAATAATGACTCATCTTTTTAATATAAATGTTCTACCAATGTTGTTATATGAGTATTAGTTCATGGAACACTAGTCTCTTAAGAATTAAAAATGGGTATTACTGGAGGCAGAGCCAAGACAACAGGGAAAAAATACAGCCCGCTACCCCCAAATACATATACACCTCTTCCACAAAGATCTAGAAAATGCACCAGTCCAAATTCTGATCAGGAAATCCAAGAAAATGATCACAGTGAGTCATTTTGTCAGCCCAATTCAGCAGTACAGGGAGAGGGACAGAAAGGTCTGCAGACAATGAGAAGGAGTCTGGCAATACATTCTGGTGCCCAGGGAGTGAAAGAGTTTGGAGATAAACTGTACACCAAGTAAAAAGCACCAAAGTAGGAAAAGATCCCACTGAACTATAAAGTACTGCAAGGTGAAAGAAGAGCTGCCATCTGGCAAGTCTGGTCATAAATCCAAAGCAAACTGAGGAAAAACCTGGCCTTAAGAGGAACCATATCTAAATGCTCTAAATCATCACTGATTAGAAAAATACAAATCAAAACACCTATCAGATTGGCTAACATGACAAAACAGGAAAATTATAAATGTTGAAGAAGTTGTGGGAAAATGGGAACACTAATGCACTCTTGGTAAAACTGTGAACTGATCCAACCATTCTGGAGAGCAGTCTGGAACTATGCCCAAAGGGCTATAAAACTGTGCATACCCTTTGACCCAGCAATGCTACTTCTAGCTCTGTATGCCAAAGAGATCATAAAAACAGGAAAATGACCCAAATGTACAAAAATATTTATAGCAACTTGTTTTGTGGTGGCAAAGAATTGGAGATTGAGGGGATATCCATCAGATGGGGAATGGCTGAACAGGTTGTGGTATGTGAGTGTAATGGAATACTGCTGTGCTTTAATAAATGATGAGCAGGCAGACTTCAGAAAAACCTGAGAAGACTAATATAAACTGATGCTGAGTGAAGTGAACAAAACCAGAACAGCCACATGGTGCAAGGACTGACCTTGACGCTCAGACCTTCTCAGCAATGCAAGGACTTAAAACAACTCCAGAAGACTCAGGATAGGAAATGCTACTCACTTCCAGAGAAAGCACATTGCCGTCTGAATGCTGACAGAAGCATGCTCTCTTTTTTGCTGTTGTTTTGTTTTGTTCTTCCTTCTCATGGCTCCTCCCACTGGTTCTAATTCTTCTTTACATCATGACTCATGTGAAAATACATTTAATATGAATGTATGTGTAGAGCCAATATCAGAATGCATGTCCTCTTGGGGAGGGGAGAAAAAAGAGAGGGGGAGAAAATGTAAAACTCAAAATCAGAATGTTTAAAACTAAAAATAAATTAAAATTTTAAAAATTAAATTAAAAAAAGAACATACCCAATTAACAGTCATGTCCTATGTTTTCCTTATTTAAATCCCTCAATACCCACTGAAGACATTAAGATTCTTAAGGGACTCTTGTATTCTCTTCCCATATTAGAATTTCAGCACTCTATCGTGATAGAGTCCCTTCCACTTGGTGCAAACAAATTTAACATTCAAAGTTTAAAAAAAAAAAAAGAGGAGCCATCTCTAAAGCAAATATTAGCTCTGTGGCTCTCATCTCAAGAGGAGAGCAGGGACTTCCTGCTTCCAGCCTAGGCTGAACCTATCAATGAAATAATCAGGGAAGGAGTGACACACCACAAATGAGCCTTCAGTTTGGTCACTTTGAAAGTCCTGAGCTTCCAAGTGGGGCTAGCTGACAATAACTGAATCCAGCAGCACTCTACTGCAACTTGCTGAGACAAGTATAAAGACCCAAACCTGGGGGCAGGGATCTGCAGAACTCAGAATATGTGAAAATAAGGACAATTTTAGGGGCAGCTAGGTGGTGCAGTGAGTAGAGCGCCGGCCCTGGAGTCAGAAGGACCTGAGTTCGGTTCCAGCCTCAGACACTTAATGCACACACAAACAAAAAACCTAGCTGTGTGACCTTGGGCAAGTTACTTAACTCCAATTGCCCTCCAAAAAAAAAAAAGAAAATAAGGACAATTTTGCCCAGGGTCAAATCACTTTTGGAACACTAAAAGCTTGCAGGTTCCCAGCCAGGGCTGTCCCTGAGATACTACAATAATGTAACACTCAATACTAAAGAAAGGAACAAGAATCAGGGTGGAAGAATTAACAAGGAAAGAAGGAAGGAAGGAAAGGAAGGAAGAAAAGAAGGGAAGGAGGGAGGGAGGGAAAAGAACCATATTATAAAGAAATACTATGATAACAAAGAAGCTCAAGACACAAATTCAGAAGAATTCCAAAACATTTACAGCAAAGCCTCAAAGACAAACACAAATTAGACATACATCCAATGAGAATTTCTAGAAGAATTAAATTAGAGGTTGTGGGGGGTTTTTTAATTTGAAGAGCTAAAAAATTATTTCAGAAACAAAATTAGAGCAGTAGAGGGAAAAAGGGAGAAGAAATGAGGGCTATGGAAGGAGAGGGAAAAATAATTAATTGAGAGGCATAAAACGTTAACCAAGGAAATAACTTCCTAAAAATTAGAATTGACAAAATAAAACCTAATGACTCCTTGACAAATAAAGAAATATTGAAACAAAGATAAATGCCTAAAAAAGAAAGAAAAGAAAATGTAAAGTATCTCATAGCAAAAGCAACTGACATAGAAAACAGACTGAGGAGAAATAATTTAAGAATGACTGGACTACTTAAATGCCAAGACCAAAAATAAAGTATCCAGACATCATATGTCATGAATTCATACAAGAAAATGTGCAGATTTCTCAGTAGAGAGCAAATAAGAAACAGAATCTATCAGTCTCCTAAAAAAATCCCCAAAATGAAAACTCCCAAAAATATAGCCAATATCTAGAACTCTTAAGTCAAAACTGTCAGAAGAAATAATTCAAGTATCAAGGAGTCACAGTCAGGATCACACAGACAATTTGGCAGCCACCACTATAAAGGGAAAAGGAAAGAAGAAGGGAAAAGCAGTTATTAAGCACCTATGTCACAGACACTATGCATTCTAAGTGTTTTACAAATATTATCACATTTGATCCTTATGCTGTGAGGTATATGCTATTTCACAGTTTTACAATTTACACTTTAGAAAATCGAGGTAGGGACGTCATGGCGGTGGGGGGGGGGGGTGTCAGGTGCGGTTGAACTGATGCCGGTTACATAGTAGTGAGTAAGGCGTGTCCTTGGGCAGAGGAAGCATGAGTCAGAGCAAGTTCACAGAGCGGGCCATCAAGCGTGGTGCTGCCAACCGAGCCGGACTGACCATGGGTGACGTGGAGAAGGGCAAGAAGATCTTCGTGCAGAAGTGCACCCAGTGCCACACAGTGGAGAAGGGGGGCAAGCACAAGACCGGCCCCAACCTGCACGGGCTCTTTGGCCGCAAAACTGGCCAGTCCCCCAGCTTCTCCTACACGGACACCAACAAGAACAAAGGCATCACCTGGGGTGAGGACACACTCATGGAGTACCTGGAGAACCCCAAGAAGTACATCCCTGGCGCCAAGATGATCTTTGCGGGCATCAAGAAGAAGGCCGAGCGGCAGGACTTGATAGCCTACCTCAAGAAGGCCACCAATGAGTGACCTGCTGCTGCCTTATTTACTGGGAGGAGAGGTCTCGGAGCTTTCCTTTTTTACATGTATCATAACTACCCTATTTAAAGTGTTTTCATCCACCAGAGAATTCTGATCATGAATGTTCAGATGTTGTCCAGCAGTCCCAATAAAGGAATGGTCCTCCTTACAGCCACCAAGAAAGAAAGAAAGAAAGAGAGAGAGAGAGAGAGAGAGAGAGAAAGAAAGAAAGAAAGAAAGAAAGAAAGAAAGAAAGAAAGAAAGAAAGAAAGAAAGAAAGAAAGAAAGAAAGAAAAAAAGAAAGAAAATCGAGGTAGACAGAAGTTAAGTGACTTGCCCTAAGTCACACAATTAGTGTCTGAGGCCACATCTGAACTCAGGTCTTCCCTGCCTCTAAGCCCAGCTTTCTATCCACTGTGTCTTCTAGTTGCCTACAAAAATGAATGAGTAATGGGGCGGCTAGGTGGCGCAGTGAATAGAGCGCCGGCCCTGGAATCAGAAGGACCTGAGTTTGGAGCCGGCCTCCGACACCTAATCCACACAAAACAAAAAACCTAGCCGTGTAACCTTGGGCAAGTTACTTAACCCCAACTGCCCTAAAGGGGCGGCTAGGTGGCGCAGTGAGTAAGAGTGCCGGCCTCGGAGTTTGGATGACCCGAGATCAGATCCGGCCTCAGAAAATGAGCACCCACGCATAAATAATGACTAGCCGTGTAACCTTGAGCAAGTTACTTAACCCCAATTGCTTTAAAAAAAAAAAAATGAATGAGTAAAGAGCTTAGAATGTGAAAGTCATGAAGGCAAAAGATCTAGGCTTACAGTCAAGAATAACATACCTAGGGGAGCGGAGTCAAGATGGTGGAGTAGTAACAGCATTTACATAGCTCTGGCTCCCACCACTTCCAAATTTATGTAAAAGGTGACTCTGAACAAACTTTGGAGTTACAGAACCCACAAAATGACACAGAGAAGCTAACCATCCACTGAGGATAGCCCAGGAGCCGAGCAACCTGGCAGGAAGCGGCCAGGGCAGCACTCGGGAAGGTGAACCCCGGATCGGGTGAGCCTGAAGTTTTAGCCCCAAGATGGCCAGACCAGCAGCCAGCTGGAGGGACCCCAGAACACCATGAGCTGTGGCATTTCCAGAATTACTAACACATAGATGGCAAGGATAAAGTGAGAGGTCAGTGCCCTGTGGACTTTGGGACCAGTACCTGGGAGTGTGTTGGCCACTTCCTCTTGGGGCGAGAAGCTTCTGAGTAGCCAGCACAGCCTGTTATTTTGCAGGTTCAGCTCCTGGCTTGCAGATCATAGGGGGACCAAGCAACTAGTCTAACGGGTAAACTCTCTTGCTTTAACCTCCCTGGATCTGGATTGTGATCTAGGGTGGAAGTCATGGGTGAGTTTACAGCTTACCAGAAACGGAAGTTGCCCCCCACACGTTCGGGACGAAAATTCCTCTAGCTGGACTCAAAGCCATAGTGTGGCAACAAGCCCAAAAGTCAAGCAATTAAGTGGCAACATGCCAAGGCAAAGGAAACAGAAAAATGCAACCCTAGACTCCTATTTTGGGGGCATAGAGTGGGAAAAGGACTGTGAGGTCAGAAGTCCTGCTCCAAAAGCCCCAGGGGAAAACATGAGCGGGTTGCAGGCCATAGAGGACCTTAAGAAGGACTTTAAAAATCAAATAAGAGAAGTGGAGGAAAAATTGGAAAGAGAAATGAGAAGGATGCAGGAAAAGTATGAAATGAGGGTCAACAGCCTGACTGAGGAAAACAACACCTTAAAAAATAGACTAACTCAAATGGCAAAGGAGGCCCAAAAGGGCAATGAGGAGAAGAATGCCTTAAAAAGTCGAATTTGCCAGATGGAAAAAGAATCTCAAAAGTTCACTGAGGAGATTCATTCCTTCAGAGTTAGACTGGAGCAAATGGAAGCTAATGACTTTATGAGAAATCAAGATGCTGTTAAGCAGATCCAAACAAATGAAAGATTAGAAGGCAATGTGAAATATCTCATGGGAAAAACCACTGACCTGGAAAATAGATCCAGGAGAGACAATTTAAAAATTATTGGACTACCTGAAAGCCATGATCAAAGAAAGAACCTAGAAATCACCTTTCAAGAAATTCTCAAGGAAAATTGCCCTGATGTTTTAGATCCAGAGGGCAAAATAGAGGTTGAAAGAATCCACAGATCACCTCCTGAAAAAGATCTCCAAAAGAACACTCCCAGGAATATTATAGCCAGGTTCCAGAATCCCCAGATCAAGGAGAAAATACTACAAGCGGCCAGGAAGAAACAATTTCAATATTGTGGAAACACAATCAGAATAGCCCAGGACCTGGCAGCTTCTACACTGAGGGATCGAAGGGCATGGAATATGATATTCCAGAGGGCAAAAGAACTGGGAATGAACCCAAGGGTCACCTACCCAGCAAAACTGAGTATTTTGTTTCAGGGGAAAATATGGTCATTCAGTGGAATAGAGGACTTTCAAGCATTCTTGAGGAAAAAACCAGAATTGAATAGAAAATTTGACATCCAGACACAAGAAGGAAGAGATGCCTGAGAAGGTAATCAGGGAAAAGAAATCAAAAGGAACTTATCAAAGTTGAACTATTTACATTCCTATATGGAAAAGCAATAACTGTGACTGATGATATCTTTCTCACTATGAAAATAATGGAAGAAGGGTGTGTGGTCATATGAATACATATGTGAATGTGTGTGTATATGGTTACAGTTATATATGGATAGAGGGCATAGGTTGAATTTGTTGGGAAGGGAGAATACTCAAGGGATGAAATTATGAGGTGAGAGAGGAAAGTGGCAAGAGGAGATGGGGAGAGACAGGGTAGGGTAAACTATCTCATGTAGAAGAAGCAAGGGGAAGTGGTTGCAAGGGAGGGGGAGAATAGGAAGGCAAAAAAGGCATAACCACATTCTCATTGAATTAGGTTCAGGGAGAGAATGACATACATACTAAATGGGATATCTCAACCTGCAGCAGGATAGGGGGAAGGGGGATGAGAGGAGGGATGATGGGTGGGAGGGCATCCTTGGGGGGAGGGGAGGTTGGAAGTACCCACTATAGAAGAGGGACAGGATCATGTAGGGAATGGACCAGGTGGGGGGTGGGATGAGTGGGAGGGAATTATAAGCAGCCTTGTACAATATATCTACTATGATAATGTTTTGCATAGCTAGACATGTACAACATACACTGAATTACTTATCTCCCCAGAGGGAATGGGTGACAAGGGAGGAAGGAAATGGATCTGAAATTCGAGGTCGTAACATTAAATGTTTCAAATATATATAAATACTATTATTAATACTCTTTTGCTTCTAATTGGGAGATAAGATGTGCAGGCATTGGGACACAAAGATTCACCTTCCTCTAGTGGAAAAGTCGAAGGGGGTATGGGAGAAGATATGGGAGAGAGCAGATTGGAGGAAGCGATATCTTGTGGGACTGCTATTCTGGGAGGTTGGGTAGGGGAATAACAGGGGGAAAATGATTGTAACTCAAAATCTAGTGGAAATGAATGATGTAAAACAGAAGTTAATAAAGCACTTGTTTAAAAAAAAAATTAGACTAATTCAAATGGCAAAAGAGGCCCAAAAAGGCAATGAGGAGAAGAATGCCTTAAAAAGCCAAATTTGCCAGATGGAAAAAGAATCTCAAAAGCTCACTGAGGAGAATCGTTCCTTCAGAATTCAACTGGAACAAATGGCAGCTAGTGACTTTATGAGAAATCAAGATACTATTAAACAGATCCAAACAAATGAAAAAATAGAAGGCAATGTGAAATATCTATATCTCATGGGAAACACCACTGACCTGGAAAATAGATCCAGGAGAGATAATTTTAAAATTATTGGACTACCTGAAAACCATGTTCAAAGAAAGAACCTAGAAATCATCATTCAAGAAATTCTCAAGGAAAATTGCCCTGATGTTTTAGAACCAGAGGGCAAAATAGGGGTTAAAAGAATCCACCAATCACCTTCTGAAAAAGATCTCAAAAAGAAAACTCCTAGGAATATTATAGCCAGGTTCCAAAATTCCCAGATCAAGGAGAAAATATTACAAGCAGCCAGGAAGAAACAATTTGAATACTGTGGAAATGCAATCAGGATAACACAGAATCTGGCAGCTTCTACACTGAGGAATCAAAGGGCTTGGAATATGATGTTCCTTAGGGCAAAGGACCTTGGATTAAAACCAAGAATCACCTACCCAGCAAAACTGAGTATTATATTTCAGGGGAAAATATGGTCATTCAGTGGAGTAGAGAACTTTCAAGCATTCTTGAAGAAAAAAACAGACTTAAGTAGAAAATTTGACATTCAGATACAAGAAGCAAGAGAAGCATAAGAAGGAAAACAGAAAAGAAATCATAAGGAACTTATCAAAGTTGAACTATTTACATTCCTACATGGAAAAATGATAATTGTAACTGAAGAAACTTTTCTCAGTATGAAAATAGTTGAAGGGAATATAAATATACACATATGTATATTTATATATATGTGTGTATGTATGTGTATATATATTATATATATATACATATATAGTCTTTATTGGAGGGTATATAGGCATAAGAATATGTATATGTATATATATATGTTTATAGGTATACACAGATAGAGGGCACAGATAGATTTACAAATGAATTCTATCAAACATTTAAAGAACAATTAACTCTGGAGAATAATCTGGAACTATGCCCATAAATCTATAAAACAGTGCATACTCTTTGCCCAGTAATACCACCACTAGGTTTGTATCCCAAAAAGATCAAAGAAAAGCGAAAAGGACCTATCTGTACAAAACTATTTACAGCATCTTTTTTTGTGATGCCAAGGAAACAGAAATTGAGATGCCCATCAATTGGGGACTAGCTACATAAGTTGTGGTATGTGATTGTGATGGAATACTACTGTTATAAGAAATAATGAGCAAGATTGTTTCAGAGAAACCTGGGAAGATTTACATGAACTCATGCAAAGTGAAGTGAGCAGAACCAGAAGAACATTGTACATAGTAACAACAATATTGTAACCATGATCAACTGTGAAAGACTCATTTACTCTGATCAATACAGGGACCCAAGACAATTTCAAAGAGCCCATGATGAAAAAATGCTATCCACCCCCAGAGAGAGAACAAATGAACTCTGAATACTAACTGAAGCAAACTTTTTAACTTTCTTCATTTTTTTTTGTGCATGTGTGCTTTCTTTTGCATCACAGTTAATATAAAAACGTTTTACATGACTTCACATGTAAAATCAATATCATATTCTTGACTTCTCAAGGAGTGAGGGGTGAAAGAATTTGTAACTCAAATTTTTTAAAAATGAATGTTAAAAATTTTTACATGTAATTCGCAAATATTTAATGAAATAAAAAATATTTTTAAAAAGAACCATTCCACAAATACATAAAACTTTTTGAAAAAAAATAATGAGGTCTCACTAAACTCCTTCTATGATACAAATATGGTCTTGATACCTAAACCAGGAAGAGTCAATTCAGAGAAAGAAAACTGTAGACTAGTAACTCTAATGAATATTGATACAAAAAAAATTTTTTAAGTATTAGCAAGATGACTACTGCAACATATCACAACATTTATATATTGGAACAAGGCTGGATTTAAACTGAAAATGCAGAGCTGGTTCAGTATTAGAAAAACAATAAACATATTTAATCATATTAATAACAAAACAACAAAAATCACATGATTATATCAATAGGTCCAGAAAAGGTTTTGACAAGTTCTAACATTCATTCCTAGCATAGGAATAAAAAGAGCTTTCCTTAATATATATGTACTATTTATCTAAATCAAGAGTCTTTGTAGTTTTTGTATGGGTGATGATAATGAAGAGGTTATAACACATGATGAATAAGGAACTACAAAGGAGAACCAGAGTAATAAATATTGTGGAAATAAATTATTAAAAAATGAGAAGGGCTGCTAACATGGTGAGAGTAAGGGACAAATGAAACAACTAGTGTGCTCCAATAGTGTCTTCTCAATGACAATAAGAAATTAGGAAGGCTCAGTACTATGTGATGTAATTATCAGGAAGATATGGACAAGAGATGTATAGGACAAATGAAAATGGGGAAATTATGTTCAGTATCATTAGAGGGTGAACCACATTGATAAGATCAAATCCATGTGAAATGTGGTACTGTTGTATCACTAAGACACTGTCTAAAGAACTGGGCGGGGGGTCAAACCCAAAGGAAGTACAAAAAATACTAAATAGGAGGGGAAAAAAAAGAAAAAGTTAACACTAACATTGGGTCAAAGAGTATTTGTGTTACTTTTTTTTTCTTTTTTTGCTTTTTGGAGTGGGGGAAGGCAGGGCAATTGGGGTTAAGTGACTTGCTCAAGGTTACTGGATTTGAACTCAGGTCCTCCTGACTCCAGGGCTGGTGCTCTATTCACTGTGCCACCTAGATGCCCCTGTGTTACTTGTTACTAGAAGAATCTTTAAAAGCCACAAGACTTGCTCCCCCAAATGTTATAACTAATAAAACAACAGGCACTTATCAAGTGATAAGTGGAGGGGGACAAAACCTTCATTGAGCAAAAAAAAAAAGACATTAACCCCCTATCAAACTGATACAAGATAAATTAATTATTCTGACCTAAGTATCTTTAAAAATACAAGTTTTTTTATATAAAAATGAAGATAATTAAATGTTTATATGGTTTGTACTTGCCAAGCAAACTATCCAACCCCAGGATTATAAGAAAGCACAGGCCTTGCAAACTGAATATGACTGTCAAAAACTGCTATAAGACATGATTGATTATGCCCAACTCTGATCACTCCTTCATGTCACATCCTCCAGATACATACCTTCTGTTTCAATTATACCATTATAGACTTACTGCTGATATTTTTTAAATAAATGTTTAACTTTTTCTACTAAACTGCTTCTTAAGAGTAGGGTCAATATATTTATATTTTATGTCTTCCATTGCACATCAGACAGAATTCAGATATGGGGGGTACACAATAAATGCTTATTACATAAATAAGCCCTAATTTGATCATATAGATAATACTTCCATTTCTATAATTTACATTGATCCCTAGCAAAATCAATAGTATATTTAAGGTACAAGTATTGCAGATATTACTGACATTACTGTCATTGCCAATTCTCTTCTGAAGCAAAGAATCTGAAAGCATATATCTAGTGTTAAAATATAAATTCTGACTACACAGAACAGGTGGGTGGGAGAGTAGGCAAGTGAAAACTATTATAAAAGCATTCCTCCTAAGAATAAGAATTACAAATTCCTTCAGATTAAAACACTCCTCATATATCTCTGTGAACAAAAAAAATCATTATTACTTAAAAATGAAATTCTATACAGACCAAATCCTATCACAACCAATGCCATTAATATGAAGAATTCACCATAATAAAAATAGTTCTAGACATCAGCTAAAGGCCCATAAAATGGTGTTTTTGTTAACTAGTTAGGAAATGTCTTTTGTTTATAATGCAATAAAATAAATGTTTCTCCTATCCTTCCTCTTCCATCTCTGTCCATGAAAAGGTTACTTGCTTTTACAAAAAAACAAAGGAGTCTTTTCCCATTTCCTTTCAACAGTTTAAAAAAAAATACACATATCTTTTTTATCAACTAGCTATCAAGTAACAGAGAAATATTTTTATATGTTTAGACATTCATAAGTAACATTTGAAAAATACATTAATTCACTGAACAAATATTTATTGATTACCTATGTGAATTTGATGTGCTTCCTCTAATTCTTCTCCTCATCCCCTCTAGCAACTTTTTTTCTTTATTTAATAGCCAGCCAGAACATTGCTGCTATCACAAAGTAGACCAAAAGGTCAAATATCTAGACAGAAAAGAGCATAGATCTTTAAGAGTAGCCACAATAGGTATGCTCAAGGACTCTCATAAGGTAACAATTGCCATTCAAAAACTTCAAAAAGCAGTATTCCCAAGAATATATGTTCCAGTGAAATTTCAGTACAGTCAAAAATTTTGGACACTTTGATTTGATCCAAAGTAGTACTTATAAACATGTCCTATAGCTGGGTGGTACAGCAGGAATTCTAGACCTGAAGTCAAGTGACCTGGGTTTGAATCTCAATTCTAAGTGCATTGCAGGACCATGGGAAAGTCTTATAATATTTTTGAAACTCTTTACAATGCAGATTAACAGAGGGAGGCTAGATGGCACAGTGAGTAGAGTGTCAGCCCTGGAGTCAAAAGGACCTGAGTTCGGATCTGGCCTCAGACACTTAAAGCATACACAAATAAAACCCTAGCCATGTGACCTTGGGCAAGTTACTTAACCCCAATTGCCCTCCCAAAAAGCAAAAAAAAAAAAAAAAAAAGGAGATTAACATTATCTACTTTCTACTTCAGCTATTATTATTATTATTATTAAATTATAAGAAGGCAGGCCCTCTTTAATTAATACTTGGGGGTATTTTGTAATCTAACTCTAAACAATCGATTTCATCCATTACAATTTATAGATCTATGCAATCCCATTCCATTGCTAAAGGGCAAGAAAAATACAGGACAAGCCTCATTTCCTGTTAAAGATAACAGACAACAACCATTATCCTTACCCTGGGTCCAGATAATACTAACCTTGCTTACAAATTATTTAGACCATCTACCTTAAAAATGTCACATATATGTGTATGAGCACATATATACATATATGTATGTGTGTATGTATCACTTATAGCTATGTCCATACTGGGAACTCTGTTAATACTCATATCCAAAAGGACCTAAGATTAATCAAAACCCTCTACCCACAGTTTAAACAGTCTTCTTTCTCAATTTACTTATTACCAAGCTAACTTTTCTTTTTCTAATTTTCACCTCAATACTGTTAATTGTGCCATCCCTGATTACATCCCATGAATAATACCTCCCCCTTTTATCTTAATCAAGGAGCTTCCAATCAAAGAGAAATACATATATAAATATATAAAGCGAACACACACATAAAAATTGTAGGGAAATACAAGGCAGTTTGGAAGAGAAGGCATTAGCAGTGAGAAGGGACAAAAAAAGGCTTCATATGGTGCTAGAGTTTTCTATTAAAGGAAGATGAGGGATGGAGGGTACTGTGTGAGGAATAATAGGAGGCTAATTTGGCTAGATCACAGAATGCAGGAGGGAGAGTAATGTTCAGTGAGGCTGACAGGTTAAAGCCAGTTGTATAAAATTTTAAAAGCTAAACAGAAGTTTATACTTTATTCTAGAAGCAATAAGATGCCACTGAAGTTGACTGAGTAATGAAGTAGCCTGGTCAGACCCATGTAGTAAGTAGGATAAATTTAAAGGAGGGAGAGTTTAAGGCAGAGACCAATGAGGAAACTGTGAGAAAGAATAAGGATCTGAACTAAGACAATAGTTGAATGAGGGAGTGGAGAGAAAGAGTCAGATGCAAGAGATGTGAAGGTGGAAAAAATAAGATTCAGCCTCTGCCTGGATATGTGGAGCACCCCCTTTTAGACCACTACTAAATGCAGGAGGTCTTTCAGAACCTGTTAATTTAAGACGTGACAGTGTTGCAGTCAAGTATGGAAAAGATGTGGACAACTAAAAAAAAACACTGGGCAGCAATTAGCATCTGGGTGTAACTGGGTATGGGCCCAAGCCAAGATCTTTTCTCCTTACCCCAAAAGAACCGGAGTCCCATTTGTCTATTAATCTCCACCTTGAACTCTTTGAATTTCCTCACTTGATCTGGCATTCACCTGTAAGACTTTCACTATCAGTATACCCCATACTCTGCTACCCTTAACTTAGCCCAGCCCTCCATTATCAGTTATCTTCAGCTACTTCCCACCTTAGATCCTATCTAAACCCCATTCTCCTCTAGTCACCCCAGCCACTCCCATGAAGATCCACCTAAGACATACCACCCTCCTCTCCCCTCACCACCTCAGTTACCCCATCAAGATCCTCTCTAGATCCTCCTCCAATCACTCCAGTCTTTCTTTAAATAAGAACCATCTTGTTTCCATGAAAGTGTTCATATTCCTTAAGAGTCTAGCCGATGCTGAGATTCCTTAAGAGTCTGGCCAATATGGTGGATTTATTTTATTTATAAAATAAATGTCTTTGGCTGAAAGAAAGTAAATATGCAAATAATAATAACTAGCATTTATTTGTCACTTCAAAGTTTGCAAAGCACTTTACATATATTATCTTATCTGAGTCTTCTAAACAACCCTGTGAGGTAGACACTATTATTAGCCTCATTTTACAGAGGATGAAATTGAACCTGAGTAAGATTATGTGACTTGCTCAGGGTCACACAACTAGCTTCTGAAAGGGAGAGGGAAAAGAAAGGAACAAGAATTCATATAGCACCTACTGTGTGCCAGGCACAGTGCCAGAAAGCACCTTTTACAAGTATTTCATCTGAAGCACAATTTGAACTCAGTTGTTCCTAACTCCAAGGTCAGTGCTTTATACAATATACCACTTAGTGGTCTCATAAGACAACAAACTCCTCTACACAATCTTCGTGAAGGATTTGTGTCTAACAGAAAAGCCAGACAGCCAGACGATTAATAGGAATTAAACTGAAAATTTAAATCTCGTTTGCTTAGGAAGCTTATTAAAACCATTATATGGTTGCAATAAACAGGTTCATTACTCTGTCAATCTCAAAAACTAAAGACTAAAAAACTTCACACAATTCTCATCAGTTTTTCTTAACATAAACTTAAAAGATTATTTGCATTCTTTGAAGACTCAGTCACTGACACTAATAAATGTTCAATAACTACATAGCATCTTATTTTACATAGTACATTAAAATCCAAAATGCATTTTACAAATATTTCTCAAGAGAGTATCTAGTTTACTATGGAAGCTTATAATCAATAATTAAAAGCAAGAACCCTCTTTGAACTTCATATTTCCAAAGGCACCTGACACATTGCCAAAATACTGTAGATTTCCAAATTGTCTACAAAGAGCTTCATGTTTCTTTCAGGGACACTTTAAATATTTCACATTTCTTAAAGTGTCTTACATGTTATCTCAATTGATCCTTATAACAACCATTACAGGTAGGTGCTGTTATTATTCCCAATTTACAGATGAGGAAAGAGGTCCCGACTGGCCATGGAAGAATACAAACTCTTATCTTCCTGACTCCAAGTCTAACAGAGGTTTCTTTAAAGCCTCATGATAACATCATCAATATCTGGCTCCATCACCAATCATTTCCCTATCTGTTAAGTTCAGTTTCACCTATTTGTGACAAGAACTTCTACCTGGGTGGTTCTTTCAAGGGAGCAGGTGGGCCAAGAGCTTCAACTGGAGTCAAAAAGTAGTAGAAACCATCATAATGCACTGTTCCTATCAGGAAGCAACGGCCTGGTGAGTGTAACAATTACCCCCTACTGGGCTCTGCACCAAATCTCAAAGGAGAAGAAATGAAAGGAGGAGAATGAATAGCTTAAAAGGGTAAATCCTGCCACACTTGTTTGTTTTGGAGAGGAGGTGGAAGAGAGAGGCACTTTTTGGAAAGGCAATGGGAGGGAATGTCCATGGCTGGTCTCCGTAATGTTAATATTTACAATAAGCCAACTGCCACAATTTTATTTTTGGCATGAATAAGATTTATTCCCCCCTTATTTATGGCTCATGGAAAGCAGTGGCTACGAACGCAGTTAATAATGGCTCACGTTTATATACAAGCTTTAAGGTTTGCAAAGCAAACCTTACCTCATTTGAACCTCTCCAGCACAACCCTGTGAGATCGATTATTATCACCATTTCACAGATGGGGAAAGTAAGGCTCAGAAATATTGTCTCTGACCAGAATCACACAGTTCTTAAGTATCTGGGACGGGCTTTTAAATCTAGTTCTACCTGTTTCCAAACCCAGATACACATATCTTCTTTCTTCCCCCACCTCGGTCGGCCAAAGATCTGAAAGAACCACCTGGCTAAGGCCGCCCTCCTGGGGTGGAGACGAGGCCACGTGATCTACAGGCCCTTTCGGCCCCACCCCCACCCCTCGCTCGCAGCACGCGCTGCCAGCCTCCTCACGTGACCCCAGAACTCCCCCAGCCTCCCCAGCAGCCATTTTGTGGGAGACCTAACCATGCGTGATCGCAATGAGTCCTCTCCCCATCTGCCTGGTATGAGCACCCCCAGGGCGCGCACGCGGTACACCAGCCTCCAACCAAGCCCTCGGACCACCCCAATAGGCTCGAACTGCAGCTAAACATTTCGCACCCCAATATACATCGAACCCTGGGGATCCAGGAATGCGATGCCACCTCCTCAGTCTGTGACTGGTCTGCTGTTATCACGTGACTCCAAGCCCCCAAACACCCCCCCCTCAAAAATTCACCTACATATACACTCAACACCTCGAGCCCGGAGCAGTCTTTAACAAGCGCGCGTGGGGGCCCGACGTAACATATGGGGCACCCAGTGCGCCTGCGCATACCTGTCACGGAATAGCAATCGTTTGCAAGACCCACGCGCCACTCCCGCTCACAGGTCCTGGAAACATCGCGCAGCCTAGGCTACCGCGTCCGTCATTGGTGGCCAGGAATGATCACGTGTCCCCCCTGAGCCTGCCTACCCTCCCCCCGACTCCCCCTTTTACCCCCGCACCGCGGCTCATCACCTCCATTGTAGCGCGAAGCAGCACCTAGAGTCGGGGCTTCGTGCAAAAAAGGGAAGGTCACTTAGGCCGTTGCTGCCCGGTTTTTGCGTTGATGAAAGCCCTAAGAAAGCGGAACGGGTTCTCAAAACGGCAGACGTTCACACTTAGCGGTCCAATTCCTTTCTCCTCTCTCTCGAAGGTGGAAGCTGGGGCGTGAGGGGGGGAGGGGGGGAGAGGGGTCGTCAACCGATTGCATGTTGGGAAGGTCACTCCGCCCTGGTATGACCGCAGGGCATGCTGGGAGAGTGGTCTTCCTTAGTGTCTCCAGGCTTCTAGATAAGTCGACTTCCTTAGCATCTTAGTCCTGGGCAGCGTTTGCTCTTTTGAGACAGTGTGGTCCAGTGGAAAGAGCCCTTGTCAGGGCGTTGGGAAACCTAGGTTAGACTGTCGACCTCACCCTGAACCTCTCCTGCTTAATCTTGGGGACCTCAACCTCTCTGCCCTTCATATTCATTCTGAGAACAGGCTTGTACTGCATGCCTGCTGTGTGCCCTGAGGGGTACAAAAAGGGGGAAACGCTTTCTTTGTCCATTCATCCTTTCTAAAGACCCAAATGAAACAAAACCGCCGTTTGAATGTTCAAAAAAAAAAAAGTTAAGAAAAAAAGCCTTAGGTTATGACGTTCCACACAGAAGTCATCCCAGATTCTCTCTCCTGCCTCCCCATTTGAAAATAAGAGTAGTTATTATTTCTATGAGTTTCTACACTTTCACTTCTTTGCTCCTTCTACAACGACTGTCTTATCTTCCCTACCCCTCATTGGATTGTAGCCTATGTGAGGGCAGGGTCCTGTTTCATCTGTATATCCCAAGCACATAATATAGTGACTGAATGTAGTGTGTGCTTAATAAATATTCTTTGATATTATGGACCTTAAGTTTCAAAACGATTAGCCAGTTAGAGCCAATAATCTTCAAGATGGATTTTTTTTTTTACCCCTTGAGACTTGAGTTTTAATTGATGTAGGTAATTCTTTGAGTCAGCTTGCTTGCCTTAAGAGAATTCCCTCAAGCACTGAGAAGTAGGGAGGGGATAGAAGAGGGCAGCCACAAAGCCAGTATGTGTCAGGGTTGAAATGGGAACCCTAATCTTCCTAACCCCAAGTTAGACTCAATATCCACTACACCAGGCTGCCTCCCAAATCATAAATACAGAATTTCAGTTCAGGCATTCTGGACCTTGTGAGTGTGTCCTGAAAGCACAAACAAGTAACTAGCCCCTAACTGGGCAGAAAAGGGAGATCATTTAGAGAATGAAGATAGTGACTTGGTCCTATTCTAGTTGCTGATTTCAATTTATAGGGGATGTGGAATGATGAACCTGAGTCAAACTTCACCTGCTCTCACTGAGTTCACCTTTTTCACTTTTAAAATAACCTTTACAATCTAGTGCCAACCTAACCTTCCAGTATTACTTCAAATCCAGCTCTACATGTTAATGTCCTGTTTCAAAAATCTCTGACCTTTTGCAACTAGAAAAGATCTTTTTATTATCTGAACTCATAACATTTTTGCCGTTAGGCAATAATATTTAAATTTGTATTATTTGTTTCTGTTTTTCTGTCATATCTACTATTTTACAGTTACCTTAAGAGCCCAGTCTCGGGGCAGCTAGGTGGCACAGTGAGTAGAGTGTTGGCCCTGGAGTCAGAAGGACCTGAGTTCGGGTCCAGCCTCAGACACTTAATGCGCACACAAAAACAAAACAAAAAAAAAACATAGCTGTGTGACCTTGGGCAAGTTACTTAACCCCAATTGCCCTCCAAAAAAAATAAGAGCCCAGTCTGAATTCTACATAATAGGTACTTAATGGATGGATGTTAAAATTAATTCATACTACACTTTTTCATAGAATTTATGTATCTGGTCTACTTGTCATCCTCCAAATATATAAAATGTTTTCTTGCCTCCGTTCCTTTTTAGCAAACTATGCAATCTACTAAGATGTTCTCCCTACCATTTATATTTTGAAATTCTACTTAAAAGTACAGTTCAAATTTTGCCTCTTCCAAGAAGCCTTCCCTGATTCTACCATCCAGAAGTCATCTATTCCTTCTTTAAACTCTCTGTACCTTGTTCATATCTGTCTTATTTTCCTACTCTATCTTGTTTTATCTTTTTTGATCTGCTCTCCTCATCGAAAACAAAATTCTTCCCTTGACCACACTAGACACCCTCAAGATATCCTCTCATCTTCATCAAACTTATGAAAAAATTAGTCTGTACTTTTTGCCTTCACTGCCTCACCAGCTTCTCACTACTTAACACTTTATCTGGCTTCTGTCCCTATTTTTTTTTTTTGGAGGGCAATTGGGGTTAAGTAACTTGCCCAAGGTCACACATCTAGGTTTGTGTGCGTTAAGTGTCTGAGGCCGGACCCGAACTCAGTTCCTTCTGACTCCAGGGCCAACACTCTACTCACTGCACCACCTAGCCGCCCCTTCTGTCCCTATTTTACTGAATGATCTTGAAGGTCGTTAATTACCTTTTTATTAGGAAGTCTAATGACATTGTACTTTCATGGTTCTCCTACATTTGTGTCTGCTCCTTTGGTCACACAACTGTCCCTCAAATGTCAGTGTCTCCCAATGATCTGTTCTTAACCTTCCCTTCTTTCTCGGCATTTTCTCCCTTGGCAATCTCATTTATTCACTCACTGCTTCAATGATCTCTATGTAGACAAATCCCAAATCTGTCTTTCTACCTCCTAAACTTACCTTAGAATGCCAGTCTTTTATTTCCAACTACCTGCTGGATAACTCTTCTTCGATATCCTACTGGTTCCTTAAACTCAGCATGTTCCAAACTGAATCTTTCCCCTATAAACATTCTAATTCTGTCAAAGGCAACACCATCCTCCCTGTGTTCCAGCCTCATAACCTTATAGCCCTCCTCTTCCCTCTCCTTACTCTGCACATCCAGTCAGTTGCCATGCCCCCTGTCTTTTTCACTGCCCCACTATGTCTAGTATCTGACTTCTCCAGTTATGATATAACCACTTTAGTTCAGGTTCTGACCTAAACTACTATAACAGACTCCTAACTTTCTTTTAATTAGACTATTACCACTTCACTTAATCCTCCACACTACTGACCAAGTAACCTTCCTAATGCTAGGAAGTGTCTTGTCACTCTACTCTCCTTAGCCTACAATTCAAGACCCTCCAGGATCTCATGGTTTCTGTAATGTCCAACTCTTTGTGATGCCACTTGGGGTTTTCTTGGCAAAGATACTGGATTTTGGTTTGCCATTTGACTTGCCATTTCCTTCTCCAGTTCATTTTACAGATGAGGAAACTGAGGCAAAACAGGGTTAAGTAACTTACCCAGAATCACACAGTCAGTAAGTATCTGAGGCTGAATTTGAGCTCAGGAAGATGAGTCTTCCTGACTCCAGGCCCAACATTCTATCCACTATGCCACCTAGCTGCCCTTTGACTATCCTAAGCTCCAGCCAAAATGAAATGATGTCTGGCACTTTCTCTCCTTCTGGTGTCATCTCTGTGCCTTCATTCATACTCTCCCCTTTATCTGAAATTGATTTCATACACTCTCCCCTCTGTCTTTTCAAGTCCTTTCTTTCACTGCAGGCCCCACGCAGATTTCCCTCCGTGTACCCTCACATACATAGATGAAAGTGATCTCTCCCTCCTGAGACTCGTTCATAGTGCTTTTCCTGCTACCACTACCACTCCTTTCCACTTATCAATTCAACCTAGTATCATTATTATTCATTTATGTCTCTTTTCTCTATGATATCTCCTGTGAAAGTAAGATCTATACTGTATGTGTCCCTGGCAGCTTGCACAGCACTTTAAACACCATCAGCACTGAAATAACTTTTGAATTTGAAACTTGTGTACATCTCACTTCCATTTGGTTTGAGCTTCTCGAGGGCAGGAATATCCCATAGCACAGTGCCTTACATACTTTGTTTGGCCAGACATGTGACTTCATCAATATAAGGAATTCCTAATGTGAAAACTCTACTTTGCTGGTCGCCCTCTCAAACTTACATTACTAGAGAGTTGCCTGGGGCATTGAGAGTTTGTGACTTGTTGCCCATGGTCTTAGAAGCAGTGCGTGTCAGTGGCAGGTCTTGAATCCAGATCAGAAGCCAGCTTTCAATCGCCATGAAACCTCTTGCTTTGCACATTTAATAAATATTTGTTTGCAGAACTTAACCACAATGTGCCACACATGAGACACTTTTCTGTGTAGACACATACACATAGAGACAACATAGGTTCCACAAAGATAGAATTGCTTTTCTAATAGGGTGTATAACTTGGAGTAACTTTTGCAGATCAATGTGTAGTGTAAACATGCAGCTAGGTGGCGAAGTGGACAGAACACTAGGTTTAGGACCAGGAAGACTCATCTTCTTGAATTCAAATTTGGCCTGAGATACTTAACTAACTGTGTGACCCTGGGCAAGTCACTTTAACCCTGCTTGTCTCAGTTCCTTATCTGCAAAATGAGTTGGAGAAAGAAATGGCAAACCATTTCAGTGTCTTTGCCAAGAAAACCCCAAGCATATGCAAATTCAGATCTTACAGTTCCAGCCTTGAACCACAAGTTCATTACCACCTAACCATAAGTTTTATTATAGTTTATTTATTTTATTTTATTTTTGGAGGGGGAAGGCAAGACAGTTGGGGTTAAGTGACTTGCTCAAAGTCACACAGCTAGTAAGTGTGTCAAGTGTCTGGGGCAGAATTTGAACTCAGGTCCTCCAGACTCCAGGGCCAGTACTCTATTCACTGTACCACATAGCTGCCCCATTTTACAAGGTGTAAAATGATCCACTCACATCTAAAAGACTCTATAAGATTCAAATGTGCTCTTGAATAGGAAGAGCCTTTACAACTCAATTGTCTCTATTACTTGCCCCTTACAATGTGAACATTTACTGAAGTTGAAAAGGGGCACAACTTTACGCTTGAAAAAGAAATAGCCACTAGGTAGCAGCACAGTGGATGGAGTGCTGGACTTGGAATTAGGAAGACCTAAGTGCCAATCTCACCTCGTATACTAGTTTTCTAACTGGGCAAATCATTTACCTTCTCTCAGATTCTGTTTCCTCATCTAGAAAATGGGAATAAATGTAACACCCACTTCATAGAGTTGTTATGAGGATCAAATGGCATAATGGTCAAGCCACTATATAAATGCTATTATTAGAGAAGAAAACTGGTGCTGCCAAATCCCAGAGGAAGCAGAATGGGTTGGAATCAAACACAAAGGTGGAAGCAGTAGGTTTTAAAAAAGGAAAAGGTATTTCTTTTTCTGATTCACATGGAAAGGGAAAAACAGAAAGGATATGTATTATGTTCCTTGTGTTGCCAAGGAGATAGGGATATTGCACATAGACACCTGCTGGTCAAGAAGGAAACCCCCCCCCCAGCATTCCCCTCCTTAAACCCTCAGGGAAGTGAATGAATCCTGCCCCTGAACCAGCTTAAATCACAAGCCCACTCTGAGTGGGGAGAGAAAAAACAGCACCAGAGCAAGTATACTGATCTGGCAGGAAAGTCAAATATATAAATATATATAAAAGCTCATTAGATAAGTGCTCAAAGAATATGAACAGGCATTTTTCCAAAGGAAAAATGCAAGAATCAGCCATTTCATGAAAAAAAAATGTTCCAGATCACTAATAAGAAAAATGCAAGCTCATACCCATCAGAGTAGCAAAGATGACAAAAAGAAAAATTGCAGTTGTTAAGAGAAGCTATGGGAAGACAGGCACATTGATGCACTGCTGGTGGAGCTATGACTTGATACAACCATTTTGGAAAACAACTTGAAACTAGCTCATACCTACCCTTTGACTCAATGATACCACTTATAGTGAGGCAACAAGCATTTATTAAGTGCTAATCATGTACCAGATACAGTGCTAAGTGCTGGGGAAACAAATATAAGAAGGGAAAAAAAAGATGTCTTACTTTGTGATAGGGAACACAAAAGGGAGATGAAGCCATCAGGGAAACCTATCCACCAGGATCACAGTACTAGAATCTAGTGGGAGTGGTAAGTGCTTCTAGCAGTATGCAGAGTAGAAGGTGAAAGGTTGTCAACAGAAAGTTAGCAAATCCCTTTTGGCTGCCCCCCCACCCCCAATGTCATGTTGGCAGCACTCTCAGCTTCTTCAAGGAATGATTTTCTAGTTGATGCCCTTTCTGACTGGGAGAGAGTGTGGGTTTCCCAATGAGAACAGTGGGAATGGGCCTCAGTGGGAAAGCACCAGTTCATTACATAATCCCTACGAAGCTGCTAGCTCTCATTATAAGTCTATGTATATTAGTCCTGATTCATGTGTTCTCTCTTCTTTGGGGAAGCTATAAAAATATTTACCAATAAATATTTTTTATTGCTCTGAGAGCCTAATTTTTTGCCAGGAAATGCCTCTCCTCAGTAGTAGAATCTATCATTCTTTCACTTTTGGGGCTCCTTTGACTGTATTTAGCCGTAAGGACACATAAAATTATTATTTCAAAGAACAATCACTTTGTCTTAGAGAAACCAGTTTCTTTCAAAACAAATTGCAGCACAAAAAAGCAAACAAGAATTGGAAGAGAAAAAAAACCAGGGTCAGCAGTCTCTTGGGAGAGCTCAAGTCATAGTGATGAAAGGGATAGGAAAGTAGGACGTCACCAGCTCTGTTCTCAGCAACAGGAACAGTTCCAGTCACCCTGCATCTGTTCCCTGTGGCTTCCAAATAGCTCCCCATATAGTCTTTATCTTAGCGTCTTGGCATTCTGTTTCATGCCAGTTTGCATGAAGTTGCAAAGCAGCTCAAGGCACCTTTGCCTCCTCTCTTGTAGCCTCTCTCTAGTCCTCTTTCCACAGAAGCTGAAGGAGACTCATTTTTGCTTCAGCTCTCTTCCTCTTACCCTTCCCCTCTTCCTTTAGGAATGCCTAAAGACTAAACTTTCCATCATAGTCCTATACCTATAACATAGGCCAAAGTGGATAAATAGTGAGGAATTTATGTCTGCCAATGGACACTAGTTTCTAATATCCCACTACATACTACGAGGCATATAGCCTAAAGGGGACAAATGCAGAAGAAAAGGACCCATATGCTCAGAAAATATTTATAGCAGCACTTTTTATTGTAGCAAAGAACTGGAAACAAAATGAGTGCCTATCAGGGAATGGGTAAACAAATTACGGCATATGAGTAATAAAATATTATTATGCCATCAAGAAATGACCAAGGAACGGTCTCAAAAGAACCTGGAAGACTTGTATGAACTAACGAAAATAAAGTGAACAATACCAAGAAAATAATTTATACAATGACCACAATACTATAAAGGAAAACAACTTTGAAAGACAGTTCTGATAAATGCAATGACCAATCATGATTTCAAAAGACTGATGATGAAGAATACTTCCTACCTCTTGGCAAAGAGGTGATGACAGATTAGAGGTGTGAAATGAAATCTAGGTTCACAAAGAAAGACAACATATAGACTTACTTTGATTCACTATACTTGTCATACGTGAGGGTGGAAAAAGGAAAGATTTGGTGGCTAATCATAGTTGGGGGAAAAAAAAGAACATTAATGAAACATTTTAAAAATACACAAAAGAACAAAAGAAAACTCAGAAGCCAGGAAAGTGTTATTATTATCATGTTAAATGTAACACTTGAAAAATTATCATAGTTCATAGTTTTATACACAATCTTTTTATGTTCTTTATATATTGAAATGCTCATGTTTTTGAAGTTCAAGTTCATAACAAAAAAGAAAATGCTAATTAAAAATAAAGGGGAGTCATTCAAAATTAGTCTGG
Organism: Gymnobelideus leadbeateri; assembly: GCA_011680675.1. NCBI lineage: Eukaryota > Metazoa > Chordata > Mammalia > Diprotodontia > Petauridae > Gymnobelideus > Gymnobelideus leadbeateri. Next base: position 22,202 of record WOXC01012105.1, on the reverse strand, counting down.
AAAGCTACGTGGGAACCAGATTGTGGAGGACTTCAAATGCCAAACTGAGCAGTTTGTATTTTTTCCTAGAGGCAATAGGAAGCCACTGAATGTTTTTAAGCTAGGAGTGACATCATCCAGCCTATGCCTTAGCCTATTTTGGCCCAGTATGGAAAATAGATTGGTGAGGGAAAAGACTAGAAGGAGGAAACAATTAGGAATCTATTGCAATGGTATAGATAAGAGGAAATGGAGGCTGAAATTAAAGTAGTGACTGTGTGAGTATAGAGAATGGGACAATTGCAAGAAATCTAAGCAGAATCCATAAAATTTGGAAACTGACAAGAAATGAGGAATGAGGGGAAATATAAAATGGATCTTTGATTAGATGAAACTGAAAAGCTTCTACATAAGCAAAATTAATGCACCTAGGATAAAAAGGAAAGCAATCAAACAGGGAAATACCCAATTTCTCAAATATGGGATTGGTTTTGAAGCTATATAAACAATTAACAGACTCTCTCTCTCTCTCTCTCTCTCTCTCTCTCTCTCTCTCTCTCTCTCTTTCTGTATATGTGCATACAAACATATGTATGCATACATATATATATGATTATATGTGTGTATATTAGAGAAATACTCATTGCTCATGGGTAGATCAAGTCAATATAATAAAAATTACAATACTACCTAAAATACTTTACTTATTCAGTGCCATGCAAATTACCAAAGGATTACTTTATAGAGCCGGAGGGAAAAATTCACCTGGAGAAACAAAAGGTTGAGATACAAGAGTGGACAACCTGAAACCTCTAGGCCACATATGGCCCTCTAGGTCCTCAAGTGCAGCCCTTTGACTAAATAGTCATGATAGAATATCAAGGAAATTAATGGGGAGAAAAAGTGAGAAGGAAGGGGACCTAGCAGTACCAGATCTCAAACTATACCACAAAGCCCTAATCATCAAAACAACTTGATATTGGGTGAAAAATAGGTTGATCAGTGAAATAAATTAAATATGCAATATATGGAATCAAACAAACACAGTAACCTAGTGTTTGATGAACCCCCGAATCCCAGCTATCGGGGCAAGAACTCTCTATTAAAACAAATACAGCTGGGAAAACTAGAAAGCAATCTGACAGAAACTGGATATAGACAAATATCTCATAGAGATAACCAAGATAAGCTCAAAATGGATACATGATTTAGACGCAAAGGGTGACAAAAAAAATTAGAGAAGCATGGAAAAAATTAGCTGTCAGATTATGGATAGGTGATGAGTTCATGACCAAACAATAGTGAGATTCACAGGAGGCAAAATGGACAAATTTTGATTATATAAATTTAAAAGTTGGTGTAAAAGTAAAACTCAGCTAAAATTAAAAGAGAAGCAGGAAACTGAGGGAAAATCTTTGCAGCAAATTTATCTCATAAAGCTCCCATTTATTTCTAAGATATCTAGAGAACCGATTCAAACTTAGAAATTTGTTCAACTGATAAATGGTCAAGAGATATGAATAGACTTTCAGAAAAAGAAATCTCAGCTATCAATAACCATATGAAAAATTCTCTAAATCACTAAAAATTAGAGAAATGCAAATTATAACTCTGAGGTACCACTTCACATTCGTCATATTGGTAAAGCTAAGAAGGAAAATTACAAATACTGGAGGGACTATAGACAAATGGTTATATTAACGCACACACACACGTATATATATATATATGTATATATATATTGTGTAAGCATGTAATATATGTATTTGTGTACATACAATGTATGTAGTACATATATACATTGTGTGTGTGTGTGCGCGCGCACATGCATGCACACACACATCCCTTTCTCAGCTTCCTAATTGGTCTCCTTGTTTCTAGCCTCTCATCACTCTCAGTCATTCTACACGTTTATTGCTATTTTCCTTAAGCATGGATCTGACCATGTGAATCTCCTATTCAATCAACTCTAGTGGCTTCCTATTGCCTATAGAATAAAATATAAATTCTTCTGTTTAGCTTTTAAAGCCACATACAACCTGTCCCCAAACTACCTTTTCAGCCTCATCAGAAATTACTCCCTCTTTTACATTCTGCAACCCAACCAAACTGGACTTGCAACTGTTCTTCACTCACAACATTCTATCTCCCCATCCTCAAGCCTTTGCACTGACTGTCCCCCTCCTTACCTCCAATTTATAGAATCCCTCATTTCATTTTTTTAGGTGAGGAGGAGGGTTTTTCCTAAATTTTTTAAATTTTACTTTTAATTTATGGACTAAAACAAGCATTTCTATAACAGTATAATAAAAAAGATGATTGCACACAAAACTGAAAATCTATGTACAACTTGCTATTCCTTTCAAATATACAACAAAATTATTATGTAAATTTTACCTTCCCCTACTTCCACCCTAGAGATGGCTACCATTGGACACAAATAGATATATATGTAAAATCATTCTATACATACTTCTATTTATCAGTTCTTTACTTATCCCTCACTTTATTATTTATCCCTCACTTCTTTCACAATGTAACTCAGGCACCATCTTCTGCATGAAGCCTTACCTGATTCCCCCAGACTGTTATAGTGCCCTCTCTTCTAAACCATGGTATATTTAACCACTTTGTATATTATATACTTTATTGTAATGGAAATGCAAATTTGAAGATCTTCCCTGCCCCTGGGTTAAGTGCACCTGGAGCCTGTGGTGGGAGGCTTGGTTTTCAGGAAAGCCCACACCTTGATACTTTGTGATTGGGCAGTGGGTCCAGAAGGTTGTTACATTCTCTGAGCCAGGAGAAGGCTATATAAACCCTGAGGAGAGGCTTTGCTTTGGGGCTCACTTTGAGAAGTGTTGTGTGATTTGACCAGATGAGACTCTGGGAAGCCGTTGTTGAGAGCCCCCCGGCTTTGAAAACCCAGATGTTGATGCTTCCCTCTCTGGTAACTGTGATTTGGTATTGATATAATGGTTGGACAGTTTGGAAGCCTGTCTGTTTGATCTGTAAGTTCTGTAACTCTGAAGTTTGGGGTGCTGACCTTTTTCCCCTGAACTAGGTAATGTGTGTTTGTTTGATTAAAGTAAGCTTGTAAACCCAATTTGAGTTGCTTTCCTTTTGAAAAGCAGATCTAAGAACCTGTGTTGGCAGCCACCCTGGGGATGTTGGGGTGCTTGCTGCTACATTTATATATTTCATGCTGTCTATTTTCATACATACTTGTTTCCCCCGTTACAATGTCAATTTCTTGGCAGTAAGGATGGATTTATTTTTTGTACTTATACACCCAGTACTTAGCAGAACCTGATAGTAAGCACTCAATAAATAACGGTCAGTCGGTTGGTTGAGAAGAAAGCCCAAGCCAGAGACTTGGGAAACACTCACAGTCAGATGGAGGAAAATGGATGCTAATCTAGCAAAGAAAACTGAAGAATGTTCAGAAAGATAGGAGGAGAGCCAAGAGAGAGTGAGAGCATAGAAGCCAAGCAAAGGAAGGGAGAGTAGCCAGGAGGGGGGAGTGTCAAATATAAGAAGTTTCCTAGGTGTCAAAGAGAAATAAGCCTGAGACAAGACCATTAGATTTAATAATTAAAAAAGAGATAATCTCGGAAAGAATAGTTTTGATGGAATGATGAAGTAAGAAATCAGATCACAAAGGACTGAAAGTGAATAGATGGTAAAGAAGTGGAAGTTAGATTTTTTTTTCCTTTAAGAAAATTGTGATGCTTTTTTTCAACACAAAAAACCAGACATTTTCCCCAAAAGAAGCAAATAAGGGGCGGCTAGGTGGTACAGTGAGTAGAGTGTCGACCCTGGAGTCAGAAGGACCTGAGTTCCAGTCCGGCCTCAGATACTTAACGCACACACAAACAAAAACCTAGCCATGTGACCTTGGGCAAGTTACTTAACCCCAATTGCCCTCCAAAAAAAAAAGAAGAAGAAGTAAACAAGCCCCCCTATGAAGTATATTCCCTCCAGAAAGATTGTCCTCAGAAAAAAAAAGGCATGTTTTTTAATAGTGGTATAATTATCAGCCATTGTGTTTGATTAGAGTTTTGTTGCTTCTCTATATTGATTCAATTTATAGTCTCTCCTAGTCATTGAACAGGAGCAGGTAAGGTAAGCTGAATTACCTTTGGAAAATTATTTTTAATATTTTAGGGATGTGGAGTTTCATCCTGGAATGAAGGCAGGTGATCTTTTTAACCGTATTCTCCCAGTGGTTCTGTATAACTGGGAATTGTAGAATACCACATACCACATTCTGTGTGGAACTAAAACTAAGGGCCAGTCAAAGAGAATGAAGAGGTTATTTTTATTATTATAGCAAACTACCAACAAAGAATTGTGCAAACAAACGGTTGTAAATTACATCATCAGAGATAAGTATGACCAGAAAATAAGGTGGGTAGACCATGTGGTAAGATCAAAACATAACCATTGGATAGCTCATTGGCATCCATACCATGCTAAGAGAGAGAACAAGGTCCCCAGCCTACTGGACAGACACCCTGTGAAGGACTTACAGAAATTCTAGTGCAAGAGTCTCACAGAATCAAAAAAATGTAAGGCATGACCTACATTATCAGAAGGAGTACTCACACTGATAAAATAGCAGGTTCATCAAATATTAAAGTAAAAATCCATTGTGTTAATGTTCTTCCGGCTCCAGTGTTTTACTCTATGTGACTTCATCTAAGTCTTATTGTGCTTCTTTAATTTCTTCCTTATATCCCAGGTAATATTCCATTACATTCATATTGTATATGTTCAGCTCTTCTCAAATGTTAAGCACATTGTTTCCATCTTATCATAAGTAATGCTGCTGTGGCCATTTTGTATAGGTGGGGCAATTGATTTTTTACCAACCTCCCCACCAAGAAAGCCCAAAAGATAATCGGAAGGTGTTAATGAAGGGTTAATATAAACTAATTACAAAGATGCAACTACATTCTAATTCCTTAATAAAATGTAAACAACTTTCTCTGAATAAATCAGAAAGAGTAATAATACTGGCTGACTGGCTGAAGGATGAGCAGACCCCTGGGTAAAATTTAAAAGACAGTCAACCATAGGCTTGAGTGCTTAGTGAAGGAGACCACTACAGGAAGAGAGGAAAGGATTTCTCTCTCCTACCTCAGTATCAGTCATAGCATTGAGCAGTGATGAGCTAGGAGGCAGTCCCTCTATCAGCCTGAGAACTCCTTGAATCAATCCAATCTCAAAGACAGTTTCCCTGTCTTTTAGAGGGAAAAAAAAAACTAGCCTAGCCTGAATAGCAGACACTGCTTCTATCACACCCCAACCCCTGATGGCAAGGTTTTAAAGGTCTTCTAAAGGACCTTTCACCACTTTATTGTATTTAGGGTTGTTACTGGGCAACCCTAATCCTAGGGATTTGAGAAGCCTGGTGGAGGCAGCAATGAGGGAAGAATTTAGTCCAGATAAAAGAAAAAACAAGATAACAAGAAAAGGCAATAAACAATGAAACAGCCCCTGTAGGAGTGATGGAATATGGAGAACAAAAATCAGAAATCCCAGGTTTTACCTTCCCCCTTCAGAAGAACCAAGTGCTAAGATTAGTGATCTAGTCCACATGGTGGGTAATGTTAAATCTCTGAAGTTCAAGCTATATTTCCCTGCGTAATATGGTTATGGTGAGTATAAGCAGTAGCACCAACATGAGAGCCACAGTGCAGATGGGAACACTTTCTGGCACAGTCACCAATCCTTATCAGGGTCAAGGTCATCCGTAGAAAGTTAACTAAGTGGTCATTACCCTATTGCATACAGCCTGTCCCAACATCAGGGTTGATACAAAAATCTGGTTTGTAACATTACTCCCTTTGTGCTCCCTAGGCCACACCAGCCAGGACATCACCCTCCCTGGAACCCTCACTGCAATTTAATATTAAATATCTGCCCCTAAGGGATATCTACTGAGAAACTGCCCCCTTCTTCCCTGGATGCTGGATAAAGACTTTCTCATCTTCTAGGAGCTTAGGACCATCACTAAGTTGGTTGGGAGAACCCTTCTACCAGGTAAAGACACATTCATTATAGTTATGTAGACACAGGTTTACCTCCCCCATGTTATTAGAAAGTAAGCACCCTCCCAAGAATACCACCCCTGGTCCTAGTCAAGCCCATTCTGAAGAGTTGTCTGAGCTATTCTAGGAGAAAGAAACCAGATAATTGAAGGAGATTAGGAGGTATTTCCCCAAGGTGTGTGGATCCCTCTCAGGTGGTGAGGTTCTCAAGAACTGCATAAGGGTAGAAGGGAGAAGGGCCAGAAAAGTCAACTGCAGCTAAGTCAGAAAGAAACTATGTCCTTATTGGGTAAGTGGGCTAGATTTGAGAAACTGCTAGACAGGAGAATTCTCTCTCTTTCTAAGATAGCATTAATACATCATGGACTTGGATTCTGGGAGAAAGGACACCCAACTCTTGTAGTCAGAGGCATAATGATGAAAGTCTTTCCCTGGGGAAAGAGGGTCAATTTTCCAGATGATGGCAGGTTAAAGACCATTTTAGATAAGTGGGTCATCTGACTAGCATGAGGAACCCCAACATAGAAAGGCCCTTATTCAGGAACATCACATATGAGGGTGCAGGACCAATTTTCTAATACCTGCAGTTCTTGCAAAATATTTGGGGGGGTGGAGTTTAGTTCAGGAGAGTACGTACCTTCTCTCTAAGAGGTGCTGACATATCACACAAGAGAAAGAGGCATTGGAAAAATTCCTCTCTTGGTCCTGACCCCAAAGATAATAAATCTTGCCTATCTATTTCAGAATAATTGGTTTTGTAATTCTACATATTTTGTTATGTGCACTTAACATTTTTAAAAGGGGTCTGTCCATAGGCTTCATGAAATTGCCAGAGGGGTCTATTACACAAAAAGGTTAAGAACCCCTGATTTAGAGGCATAGAAGGCAACCTTATCAAATTTGCAGAGGGGACAGGAAGCTAACACACTTAATGATAAAGTCAGAATCCAAAAATATCTTGACAGGCCGGAACACTGCTGGGCTGAATCTAATAAGGTATAATTTAATAGAAATAAATGTAAATGTGAAGTTGCAAATCTATGGGGGAAAGCAAATTATTCCTGTTGTCCTGTTTCTCCTGCATTTTTCCATATGCTTAGGCACCAAAGAAAAGATCAAAAGTGGAGGCTCAGGGCTGCCAAAAAAGGCAAGGCTCAAGGTTGCATTAGTTTCAGAACTCTAGCAGGACTTGTAGAAGGGCAAATATAGAGCGTCCCCTTTCTGCCATTCACTCCTCTATTCAGACTGCCCCTTTCAGGGCCCATTTGACCCAGGAGGAGACCCAGGGCCAGTCTAACTATACATTGGGAAGAGAAAAAGAGAGGGAAGTTGACTATATGGATCTTTGCCAATAACAGTACCAATGAGTTCAACTAAGCCATACTATAGAAGTGTTGCTCATGGGCAGCTAGGTAGCACAGTGAATAGAATATTGAGCTTGAGAGTCAAGGAAGACTCATGTTCCTAAAATTCATATTTGGCCTCACACACTAGTTGTGTGACCTTGAGCAAGTCACTTAACCCTGTTCCTCGTCTGTAAAACGAACTGGAGAAATACCACTCAAGTATCTTTGCCAAGAAAACCCCAAGTGGGGTCATGAAGAATCACACATGACTGAAAACAACTCAGAAAAATAGTGCTTAGCCTTCCAGGGTCTCCACTTCAGCCAAGCGGCAGATTTGCCTAGTGGACAGGCAGGAACTGAGAATCCTTTCTACCAGATTAACTAGAGGGACAGATCCAGAATGTGATAGGATAATTTCCCCTTTCCCCCTTTGACTATGAGATTGAGATGTGCTTCTTTATAAAGGTCTCCCCCTCCCTTTCAAGATGAAAGAGGCATGATACAGAGGAAAGTGAAGAGAGTTAAAAATTCCACTTTACCAGAAGCTGTTGTACTCAAGCTATTTGGAACTTGTTACACTTTATTATTCTCAATGCATTTTAGACTATTCGCCTGCCAATTGAGTCAATGCTTTGAAGCTGCTCTGAGAAAGGAACATAACATTGGGAATTCAAGTGGGTAGTAAGCAAATTACATCCCTAGATGGGAATGTAGAACCTGGAAAACCTGGGCAAGGAAAGGCTGGGGAGATTCTAGGATGAGCAATTACTTTCTGCACATGCATTGTGGAAGGAAGCCTGCATAGTTTCAGGTGCCTCCTGGTGGTTTCAACAGGTTTAGCATTTACTCCAAGCCAGATCTTTTTTTTTTTTTTTTTTTTTTAGGGAAGGCTGATGAATCACTGTTGCCATGGAACCCAAACTGTCCCTTCAGGGAAACCAATTTTTCTTCTTGAGTTACAAGATGGGGAAGGCATGGTTGGACAGCAGTTTGTCTGAAAATAGATATGGGGGTTTAACGGACCACAAGGTCAATAAGAGTTAACAGTTTAAAAAAAGCTAATAAATTCTAATCAATACAATTACAATAGACCTATGATGAAAAATGCTATCCACTCTAGAAACAGCACTGATGAACACTGAGTGCAGATTGAAGTGTACTTTTTCCCCTTCCTTAATGTTCTTGGTATCAGTTTATCAGTTTCTTTTTGGCTTGTTACCACCACCACTAAAAAACTGATATATTTTCTTTTAGAGCCCAAGATTGTCCATAGTCTTTATGAGCCAGAGCCTGGACCACAGATAAAAACTGGAACTATGATTTTTTTAATGCAGCCCAAGGTCTCATTAGCTTTTTTTTCCCTTCCTGTCTCCACCACCATCACTGGGGCAGCTAGATGGTGCAATGGATACAGCACTGGGCTCATCTTCCCGCTTCAAATCTGGCCTGAGACACTGGCTATGATGCTGTTTGCCTCAGTTTCCTGGAGAAGGAAATGACAAACCACTCTAGCATCTTTGCCCCCCAAAAAAAAACCAAAATGGGGTCACAAGAGTCAGCCATGAGTAAACAAAAACAACACCCTTTGCCTTTCAATACTTTGATCAAAGGGTTGGTCAGCCTATTTGGTTTTAATACTTACTAGTAAAGAGACAATGGGCATCCAGGTGGCATATTTGGATAGAGGGCTGTTCCTGGAATCTAGAAGACTTTTCTTAAGTTCAAATCTGGCCTCAGACACTTATTAGCTGGGTGACCCTGGGCAAGTCACTTAACCCTGTTTACCTCAGCTTCCTCATCTGTAAAATAAGCTGGAGAAGGAAATTGCAAACCACTCCAGTATCTTGGCCAAGAAACCCCAAATGGGGTTATGAAGACTGATAAAAGACTGAACCACTACTACTACCACCATCCCAGTTCACTACATAAAATCTCCAAATGTAGGTTGTTTATAGTTCAAATCTGGGTTTCCACAAATGTGAGCTACAAAGTTTTCAGCTCCTAAACAACTCCTCAAATGTAAATTGGGTAGGAGACAGACTTTGTTTCATTCCACAGGAAATGTAGAAGGTGCAACGCATTCACAGGAACTTATAAATAGAAAGTACCCATAGCATCCCATAAGCTCTGCTCATAAGGGAGTTACCACCTAGGCACCCTGACATTCCATTGAAATGTTTCTCTCCCATCTAAGACGCTCCAAAATGCCTCCAAGACTGATAGTGTCAAGCAATGGTTTGGAATCTTCTGATAGAAGGCAAACTTGCTTTGGGACTTGCTGGAAAAGCAACTCCCTTCCCATGAAATCTGTATTTTCTATATGAATCACTTGCATCAGTAGCAAGGAGCAAAGCCAAAATCTTTTGCTTCCCTCATGACCTGTTTTTGTTCCCATAATACTCCTCCAACCTTGGGGGGTCATATGTACTACTTCTTTTGTCTCTATGAAGCACACAGCTCAGGAATTCCCATTCTCTCAAGGATTCAAGGGTCATGAACTACTCTAGTTATCTGGTGAAACCTATGTACCCCTTCTCAGAATAAGGTACATTGGCTTTAAATGCATACAACTAAATACATTTTACTACAAAGAAAACCAAAACCATGTTGAAATACAGTTATCAAAATACTTTTTTAAAACAAGTTGATGTCCCCAGGTTGAGACCTCCTACCCTAAAAAGGTCAGTGTGACCACTTGAGTTTATGATTATTCTTGAAATATCTCTAAAGCTGGAGCTACCTAGGAAATTTCTGACCTCTGATCAAATGGCTAGATTTCCAAGTGACACTACCCAGGAAATTTCCTTCCTCTTCTAATTAGAATGCAAAGATCCTGGAACATTGCCTGAGAACTCTGCACTAAATCCTTTTGTACAAGAAAGATATTGGTGAGTACATGAAATTTCCATGTGTTTCTGACCCAAGACATTCTTTAATAGTTGGTGACTCCGAACTGATGTCTTCTGACTCCACCTTCCATACATACATATGTACCCACAGTCCAAGTCTGTTTTGCTGTGCTCTGGTCTGTCCTACAAACAGGAAAAAGATTGGAAAAAAAAAAGGAATTAGGGTGATCTGTTGACTCTTTTATAAACCAGAAAAGAGTTGTGACTCCTCTAATAAGGGTCCATCCTCCTAAGAATCCCAGCCAATTAAATCATCTTGAGGGCCGCCCCTACTCATTGAAACCCATTTCAGAGGACTAACAAAAGGGTTGGCTCAAAAGTGGCTACTTGGTCTAGGCAATCTCAGTCCTAAAGAACTATTGTTGCTGTTCAGTGTTTCAGTTGTGTCCAACTCTCTGTGACCCTATTTGGGGTTTTCTAGCAAAGATACTAGAGTATCTTTGCCATTCCCTTCTCCAGTTCATTTCATAGATGAGGAAACTGAGGAAAAGAAGGTTAAACCAGGGGTGGCTAGGTGGCACAGTGAATAGAGCACAGACCCTGGAGTCAGGAAGACCTGAGTTCAAATCTGGCTTCAGATACTTAACACTTAACTAGCCATGTGACTTTGGACAAGTCACTTAACCTCAATTGCCCCTTCAAAAAGCAAAAATAAAAAGGTTAAGTGATTAGCCCAGGGTCACACAGTTAATAAGTATCTGAGGCCAGAACTCGGCAAGATGAGTTTTCCTGACTCTGATCTGGCACTCTATCCATTATGCCACCTTGCTGCCCTAAGAACTATTAGAAATTGTCTTTGTCCTTTTTATCAAGGGGCCAAAGGACATCTCCATATTTCATGAAGAGATTTGCTTTCAGCAGTCCCAGGTAAAGCCTCCCCATCCCTAGTAAGCTCTTTGGGTTGACTGGAGAACTCCCCTAATCAATCTCCCCTTTCATAGGAGAGACAGCTGGGTGGCACAGTGGATAGAGAGAGCATTGGGTCTGGAATCAGGAAAACCTCAGTTCAAATCTGACCTTGGCCACTCACTAGATATGTGATTCTGGGCAAGTCAACCTCTGCCTCAGTTTCCTTTATTATAAAATGGGGAAATAATAGAACCTACCTCCCAGGGTTGTTAAGGAGATCAAATGATGTAATAAAGTACCTGGCACAGTCTGTGGTTATTGTTTAGTCATGTCAGATTCATCGTGACCCCATGGATAGGGTATTCTTGGCAAAGGTACTGGAGCAGTTTGCTATTTCCTTCTTCAGTGGATTAATACAAACTGAGGCTAAATGGCTTGCCCAGGGTCACACAGCTAGTAAATGACTGAAGGCAGATTTGAACTTAGGTCTTCCTGACTCCAGGCTCAGTGCTCTATCCACTGAGCCACCTAATTGCCTGGCAATAGTAGGTCGTTAATAAATTCCAATGTCTATTTCTTTCCTTCCTTCTTCTTTGCTCTTTTTTGATGGTTCTCCCGAATGATAGGAATAAGGAGGTTGGAGGCCCACCATTCTCTGCTCTGGTCAGGCCACATCTAGAGTGTTATGTTAATTTCTGAACATCTCAGTTTAGGAAGGTCATTGATAAGTTGGAGAATGTCTGAGAACAATTGGAATGGTGTAGGTCCCCTACTCCATGCCATAGACAGATCACCTGAAAGGACTAAGGAGATTTTGCGTAAAAGAGAAAAGAGGGGGCAGCTCTGATGTGGCTCAGTGAATAAAGCACCAGCCCTAGAGTCAGGAGGACCTGAGTTCAAATCTGGCCTCAGACACTTAACACTTAATAGCCATGTGACCTTGGGCAAGTCACTTAACCTCAATTGCCTTGCCTTCCCCCCCCTCCAAAAAAGCACAAAAAGAGAGAGAGAGAGAGAAAGAGAGAGAGAGAGAGAGAGAGAGAGAGAGAGAGAGAGAGAGAGAGAGAGAGAGAAAAGTCAGAGGGGCCCTGATACCTTTCTTCAAGTATCTGAAGGGCTATCAGTGAATTAACAAGTACATATTAAGTGTCTTCTACTATCTGTCAGCCACTGCATACAGGCTAGAGATATAAGGAAAAATTAAACATTTCCTTTTTTTCCCAAGGCATTTACATTCTATAGGGAAAGACAGATGTTAGCACATGGAAGAAGGATTAGACTTGTTCTGTTTGGGCCCAGAGGAAGTTGGGGGAAAAGGCAAACTTAGATGTCAGGAAAAAGCTTCCTAAAAATTGTTGTTGTTCACCCATATCTGACTCTTCATGATACCATTTGGGGTTTTCTTGGTAAAGATACTGGAGTGGTTTGTCATTTCCTTCTCCTATTCATTTTACAGATGGGGAAACCGAGGCAAAGAAGTTTAAATGAATAGCCCAGGGTCACACAGCTAGTAAGGGTCTGAGGCCACATTTGACCTCAGAAGATGAGTCTTCCTGATTCCAGGCCTGGCACTCTATGTACTTTGCCACCTAGCCACCCCAGTAACAGTTATCCAAAAGTGAAATGTGCTGCCTAAGATGGTGGTGATCCTGATCCCCCTCACTGGAAGTCTTTAATCAAAGAGTGGATGATTCCTCGTCAGATATGTCACAGTGGGGATCTTATTCAGGTATTGGTTAGACTAGATGGTCCCTGGAACCCTTCTAACTGATATTCTGTGACATTAAGATCCTATCCTTAGGCTTTCATTAGCTTCTTCCACACCACTCTATTCTACAGTAAGTATACAAATTAGGCCGAGCTGAGGGTTCATTTTGTGCAATAAACAGATAAATGTTTGGAAGGGCCTAGTGTCAGGCTTAGAAGCTTAGATGCCTTTACACATTTTGTCAGTCCTAGTTCTGTAACTTTAGACTACCAGACCTTATTGGGCAGTTACCATTTCTGTGGAACTTAAATCTTGTAAACAGTAGATACTAAATAAATATTCATTGACTAACTGAACTGAACATTCCTTGGAATGGCTTCTTGTGAATGGACATTCTGAGCTGGCTCTTCTCAAATGGATCCATGATCTCATCTATTTGGAAATTCCCTTCAATGAGTATCAAAAGTAAGATTTGAATTAAGGTCTCCTGACTCCAGAACCAGAGCTTTTTCCATGATACAAAGTCCAGCCCCTTCATGCTTCAGCTGAGGAAAATGGAGGCCAGAGAGATTAAAGGATTTACTCCTGATCATATAGTTAGTAAAGAATCTAGAAATTGAACCCAGTTCTTCTTTCTCCAAATCCAGTATTCTTCCCATATTGCTGGATTATGGTAGTGTTACAGGGTACCACGTGTGATTCAGGGAGTAAGTCTAAAAGCATATTTATGTTTATTCATTTAACAAGAACTCAGTGTATATATTTTGTGGGCTTAGGTCTCCTAAAATCTATTTGAGGTAACTAAGACCCTTCTATCCAAGGAGTCTGGCTACAAGAAATTATAATAAGACAGAATTCCATGTGTGAAATTAAAGATAGCAGGAAAGTATCCTTTGCAGGCAAAGTTGAGCCAGAAGCCAGAAACCACACATATGCATACACCTGGGAAGGACTTCATTGGGTTTCTTGTGTCAATCAAGTTGAAAATGTCTGTTCCACTTAGATTCAAAATTTCACCAGACCCCATGCCACAGGGCAGAGTTTCTGGTTTTAGGGTGAGTTCAAGTGGATTAGAATAGATCCTACCATCCAGGATTGCTCTTGGGACAGTCACCAGAGGTGACAAACCTGCTTTTTGAAAATCAACTCTGATTTTGCTAAAAACAAAACAAAACAAAAAAAACAACCCCCCAAACCACCCCATTTTCTGTACGTTTCATAATTATGTACATCACCAAGGAAACAGACAAATTTACAAGAAGCCAAACTGTCTCTATTCTATTCCTAAAATGTCAGTAGTTTCTTGGCAGGGATTATAAGAGAGGTGAGAAAGAAAAACTGTGAAGCAGCAGGGCTGAAGAGCCAAAAACTTCCGCATACAGAGACATCAATCAAAAATGCTTGCACGTCACAAACTGCAGCCTCACGCAAATGGGAATGAGCTGGACTTAGATGCAATTCAAAATCTGGTCTCAGCCAAATTTCTATCCTTGGCATTTTCTCTGGAAGAATTAGTTGGCACTTTTCCACATCAAGAGCTAGTGAAGAACACCCTAGTTCACATTGGTAATTCTTCCAAGGTGTGAACATTCATGTGATCCAGTATTTGAATTCTTCATCACAGGTCTCTAAAACTAAGCCCATTAGGGATCCAAGAAAACCAAAGGGATAGTGACTATGTACAATATATTTAAGAATGGAATAGCTGGAAAAGAGATAGTCTAGGAATGGAAGAATAAGTGGGAACCAAAACCAGCTACAAAAAAAAAAAAAAACATAAAAAAAGTACTGATTCCTTGTGCCTGATATGTGAACAAGGAGCAAACACAGGCAGACAGCACATAATAGAATCGGGTTTAAGAATGTGTCATGTGAGCACGCCTACAGACAACTCTAGGAGCTGTTTCTGAAATGGGAGGAGGTTGTCATCACCTCTCCCTCAGAATTGCCATGAGCCACAGAAATAATTTTGTTTTGTAAAATGGGTTTTAGTTTTCAATCTTTCTTGTCCACATCATAGTCCAATTTCTCTGGTAAACTCTCTAGCCCTTACTCCCCTACTCCACAAGCCCTTAATAAATCAGTCAGAGAGGCACTAGACATGAAGTCAAAAGGAGAAGGAATTAGTTAAACCTAATATTCTGGGTCCCTTAGCTATGAAGTCATGCTGTGGGACCTCCCTGAAAGTTACCCATATGACTATTCCCTCTAATATCTCCTGGTGGATGTTGGGGGAAATGCCAGTTCCTTGTGATGACATAAGAAGGGGGTAGAAGAGACATATCCAGTGTCATATTTGAATGGGGAATGAGGTTAGGTTAGACAGGATTGGTTGAATTTAGGGTTGTTCCTTCAGCGTTTGGAGATGAAACTCTAAGCCTTGCCAGATTATGGTTGGCAGTATCTCCCTGAAGTCAAAATTTCAGTTTTACTAATGGCGCTGAACTAAAACTCAAGAAAGAACCTAGCCCTCAGTAAAGTGAAGCTATTATGAACCAGGGCCTCTGAGATGTGGCAGAGACAAAACAACTAGGAGAAAGCTATTATCCTCTTCGTCCCTTGCCATCATCCTCAGTAAACGTAATATACTGTAATAGAAAAAAGCCTGCTACTCAGAGTCTCTAATTTCACATACATAAAGAACAACTAAACCAACCAAAACATGAAGTAAATCCAAGGTTGAGTGGAATCTGGGACATTTCCTAATGTACCTAAAACTCCCCATGGTTCCAAAAAGTAGTAATAATAAATAATAACAGCATTTATGTAGTACTTTAAGGTTTGCAAAATATGAAGATGTGCATTATCTCTTTTGCTTTTATTTTCTGTTGTTTTTTTTTTGGAGGGGGAAAGGTAGGGCAATTGGGGTTAAGTGACTTGCCCAAGGTCACATGACTAGTTTTTTTGTGTTAAATGTCTGAAGCCAAATTTGAACTCAGGTCCTCCTGACTCCAGGGCCGGCACTCTATTCACTGCTCCACCTAGCCACCCCACAGTTAGCTCTTTTGATCCTCATGACAACCCTGTAATGTCAGGGCTATTGTTATTTCCATTTTACAGACAAGGAAATGGAGACTGAAAGTGGTGAGATGAACTTGCCCAAAGTCACACAGCTAGTAAGTGCTGGAGGCAGAATTTGAACTCAAGTCTTCCTGACTCCACTCTATGCACTTCACTACCTTGCTACCTCTAATATTCTCCTTATTTTCACCTCCCAAAAGAGGGCTTGGCTTCTTCCACTCCCATACCTCTAGCACATCTCTGATGTTTCTTAGCAGAGGAAAAACATCTCTACAGATTCCAAAATTCTCATTCCAGAACACATCAAACCTTTTACTCCAAAGTCAAGCCACCAGTTCTCACCTTTATCCCATCATTTCTGTCCCTCTTGGTCACTGCTTAGATACACAGATTTGGTGTGCTTATTTCTTCTGTTCTTCTCAGCACACCCTTCAGTTTGTTCCATCTTTGTGCTATCTCATGACATGCCAACTTAGCATTTGTACATTTACTGTTTCTGTCCTGTCATGCATACGATATGGATGGGCTAATTGTCAACTATAGATAACTTTTTTATGTTATTTTAAGGCTTGAAAAAATATTTTACATATATTATCTCATTTGATCCATACAACAACCCTGGGAGCAGGGATGGGCTGATGAATGTTTAACAACCGACTCTCCTAAAAAAAATATGTATTCATGACACACTTGTAAATTTAATCTGTATTATTGACATTTTCTCTATCACTTAACTGATTTCAGAGAGGTATAAATGTTCACACTGAAAATCTAAACAATTAGCTAGTAGAGGCTGGCTCTAAAACCCCCTGCCTGGGAGATAGGTGCTATTATTATCCCTGTTTTACAATTGAGGAAACCGAGGCAGACATAAGTTAAATGACAAGTCCAGGGTCTCATAGCTAGTAAGGATTCAAACTCAGATCTTGCTGACTCCAAGTCCAGTGTTCCATCCAGTACACCACCTAGCCCCACTGATACTGGA
Organism: Gymnobelideus leadbeateri; assembly: GCA_011680675.1. Lineage (NCBI taxonomy): Eukaryota > Metazoa > Chordata > Mammalia > Diprotodontia > Petauridae > Gymnobelideus > Gymnobelideus leadbeateri. The sequence continues at coordinate 5,349 of WOXC01012105.1, read as the reverse complement.
CTATGATGCTTGTCCTTCAGTTTTGAAGAGGACCAATAACATTACAGAGTGATGCCTTAACTTGTATGTGAATTGGGTTTAAGTGAGGCTGATGACTGTGAGCAGGTCTGTCTCACTTGAAGCAGAGTTGTGCATCAGCCTTACTCTCTCATCAAAGTCCAGTGCTAAGACAAAAGTCAGGGCAACTGGGGATGGCCTAGGGTGCAGTGGATGACCTTGGCATCTTCAATTTCTGACCAGGCTCAAAGCACTCCACAGCACTTACTTCAGCCATCTCTATGGCTATCTTTGGAACGATTGTTCTCATTCGCCCATTCTATTGGGGAAAGTCTTCACATGCTTGGAGTAG